>CAEFZP010002821.1:0-33983 GCA_903064625.1 Mallotus villosus
CTGTGCCGTGTAGATCACAAACCCTCCTCTTCCTCCACAGTCTTCAGCTTGTCACGAAGACTACAGGAGGACAAAGAGGACTGTTATTTAACAGCTCACAAACATTGTTTCAGAAGGAGCAGCTTGAAGACAAAAACCAACTGTTCCATTATGGTCAATTGTAACATTTCATGATATTTTATCTAACTACGCACACGCATAAAATGTTCTACTAAAGACCTGTGTGTTTGATTACCCTGTAGCCCTCACACAGGCGTCTACCCTGCAGGGCCCTGCATCTCCAGATGTCCTACCAGGACCACTGACCTGCTGAGGTAGGACTGACCTGCTGAGGTAAGACGACTGACCTGCTGAGGTAGACTGACCTGCTGAGGTAAGACGACTGACCTGCTGAGGTAAGACGACTGACCTGCTGAGGTAGACTGACCTGCTGAGGTAAGACGACTGACTTGCTGAGGTAAGACTGACCTGCTGAGGTAAGACGACTGACTTGCTGAGGTAAGACTGACCTGCTGAGGTAAGACGACTGACTTGCTGAGGTAAGACTGACCTGCTGAGGTAAGACGACTGACTTGCTGAGGTAAGACTGACCAGCTGAGGTAAGACTGACCTGCTGAGGTAGGACTGACCTGCTGAGGTAAGACTGACCTGCTGAGGTAAGACTGACCTGCTGAGGTAAGACTGACCTGCTGAGGTAAGACTGACCTGCTGAGGTAGGAGTGGACGTCAGAGAAGCCGTGGTACTGGGCCAGGGGGAGCAGGATGCCGGTAGGACAGCGTCCGTCTCGAAGACGACAGAAGCTGCAGTTACAGATCCCTCGACAGGGAGGGCAGCTCCACATCTGCACAGATACCACACCTTCATTACCTCACACAGATACCACACCTTCATTACCTCACACAGATACCACACCTTTATTACCCCACACAAACACCACACCTTCATTACCTCACACAGATACCACACCTTCATTAGCCCACACAGATACCACACCTTCATTAGCCCACACAGATACCACACCTTCATTACCCCACACACACACACCACACCTTCATTACCTCACACAGATACCACACCTTCACTAGCCCACACAGATACCACACCTTCATTACCTCACACAGACACCACACCTTCATCACAGATACCACACCTTCATTAGCCCACACAGACACCACACCTTCATTAGCTCACACAGATACCACACCTTCATTACCTCACACAGACACCACACCTTCATCACAGATACCACACCTTCATTAGTCCACACAGATACCACACCTTTATTACCCCACACAGATACCACACCTTCGTTACCTCACACAGACACCACACCATTAGCCCACACAGATACCACACCTTCATTAGTCCACACAGATACCACACCTTCATTACCCCACACAGATACGACACCTTCGTTAGCCAACACAGATATTACACCTTTATTATCCTACACAGCATATCCACTGTCTCGTCTACCACAGTGTACATCAAGGTACCCGAGGACAAGCTGTGAAACGGTTTAAAGAACGTTCCGGTTCCATTGTTGTTCCTTCATGTTACAGCGTTATCAAGCACATGTCAAAAGGCTGCTCCTTAACCTTGAGAGACACTTCCGAAGTGTGTGCGTGAGAGAAAGTGTGTGAGTGTGTGTGAGAGAAAGTGTGTGTGTGTGTGTGAGTGAGAGAATGTGGGAGTGAGAGAATGTGGGAGTGAGAGAACGTATGTGTGTGTGTCACTGTAACAGTGAAGGTTGTGTTGGTGATCTGGGGTGTGACTGGAGAGCAGCTGTGGACGGAGAGCTCTGTCTGATAAGAACCACAGCACAGGGTACAACCGATCCTCGGATACACGGAGAACGGAGGTGTCTCACAGTGTGTGTGTGTGTAGATATGTGGAGATGTGTGTGTGTGTATGTATAGCCAATTGAAACAGAAAATGTGTTTAAAATCCACGAAAAAATAATATATAACTTCACGTTATGAGAGAAAAAGAGTATACACACACACGTTTGTCTCTTGCTCACAAAAAGATGTAACAGGGATAATGGTGCTGTTTGTTAGGTCACCTCCACCGAAGGTCACCTTCGAACTCGACCCCAGACTCGCCAACACAACCACTGATCAGCTACTCCACTCTCACTGCACTTAACTATAAAGTCTTATACAGACTTAATGATGTATGTAAAAGACAGCGACGCCTCCCTGGCAGGACAGCGATGTCCCCCAGGCACCAGGGTTCTCACCGGGCACCAGGGTTCTCACCGGGCACCAGGGTTCTCACCGGGCACCAGGGTTCCCCCCGGACACCAGGGTTCTCACAGGGCACCAGGGTTCCCCCCGGACACCAGGGTTCTCACAGGGCACCAGGGTTCTCACCGGGCACCAGGGTTCTCACAGGGCACCAGGGTTCTCACAGGGCACCAGGGTTCTCACCAGGCACCAGGGTTCTCACCAGGCACCAGGGTTCCCCCCGGGCACCAGGGTTCCCCCCGGGCACCAGGGTTCCCCCCGGGCACCAGGGTTCTCACCGGGCACCAGGGTTCTCACCGGGCACCAGGGTTCTCACCGGGCACCAGGGTTCTCACCGGGCACCAGGGTTCTCACCGGGCACCAGGGTTCTCACCGGGCACCAGGGTTCTGACCGGGCACCAGGGTTCTGACCGGGCACCAGGGTTCTCACAGGGCACCAGGGTTCTCACCAGGCACCAGGGTTCTCACCAGGCACCAGGGTTCCCCCCAGGCACCAGGGTTCTCACAGGGCACCAGGGTTCTCACAGGGCACCAGGGTTCTCACAGGGCACCAGGGTTCTCACAGGGCACCAGGGTTCTCACAGGGCACCAGGGTTCTCACAGGGCACCAGGGTTCTCACAGGGCACCAGGGTTCTCACAGGGCACCAGGGTTCTCACAGGGCACCAGGGTTCTCACAGGGCACCAGGGTTCTCACCGGGCACCAGGGTTCTCACAGGGCACCAGGGTTCTCACAGGGCACCAGGGTTCTCACAGGGCACCAGGGTTCTCACAGGGCACCAGGGTTCTCACCAGGCACCAGGGTTCTCACAGGGCACCAGGGTTCTCACAGGGCACCAGGGTTCTCACAGGGCACCAGGGTTCTCACCAGGCACCAGGGTTCTCACAGGGCACCAGGGTTCTCACAGGGCACCAGGGTTCTCACAGGGCACCAGGGTTCTCACCGGGGGGGGGGTTCTCACAGGGCACCAGGGTTCTCACAGGGCACCAGGGTTCTCACCGGGCACCAGGGTTCTCACAGGGCACCAGGGTTCTCCCCAGGCACCAGGGTTCTCACAGGGCACCAGGGTTCTCCCCAGGCACCAGGGTTCTCACAGGGCACCAGGGTTCTCACAGGGCACCAGGGTTCTCACAGGGCACCAGGGTTCTCACAGGGCACCAGGGTTCTCACAGGGCACCAGGGTTCTCCCCAGGCACCAGGGTTCTCACAGGGCACCAGGGTTCTCACAGGGCACCAGGGTTCTCACAGGGCACCAGGGTTCTCACAGGGCACCAGGGTTCTCACAGGGCACCAGGGTTCTCACAGGGCACCAGGGTTCTCACAGGGCACCAGGGTTCTCACAGGGCACCAGGGTTCTCACAGGGCACCAGGGTTCTCACAGGGCACCAGGGTTCTCACCGGGCACCAGGGTTCTCACCGGGCACCAGGGTTCTCACAGGGCACCAGGGTTCTCACAGGGCACCAGGGTTCTCCCCAGGCACCAGGGTTCTCACAGGGCACCAGGGTTCTCCCCAGGCACCAGGGTTCTCACAGGGCACCAGGGTTCTCACCGGGCACCAGGGTTCTCACAGGGCACCAGGGTTCTCACAGGGCACCAGGGTTCCCACAGGGCACCAGGGTTCTCACAGGGCACCAGGGTTCTCACAGGGCACCAGGGTTCTCACAGGGCACCAGGGTTCCCACAGGGCACCAGGGTTCTCACAGGGCACCAGGGTTCTCACAGGGCACCAGGGTTCTCACAGGGCACCAGGGTTCTCACAGGGCACCAGGGTTCTCACAGGGCACCAGGGTTCTCACAGGGCACCAGGGTTCTCCCCAGGCACCAGGGTTCTCACAGGGCACCAGGGTTCTCACCGGGCACCAGGGTTCTCACAGGGCACCAGGGTTCTCACAGGGCACCAGGGTTCTCACAGGGCACCAGGGTTCTCACAGGGCACCAGGGTTCTCACCGGGCACCAGGGTTCTCAGGGTTCTCACCGGGTCCAGCAGAGCCGTTTTAACGTCCTCCCCGTATCGGTTCCTCAGGCAGGGGCCGCAGAACTGGCCCTGGACTCCCCGACACGTCTCGCTGCGGCAGCTCGTCTTGGTGTCCACGGTCTTCTGACGACACTGGTGACACGTGGTGCCCTGCAGGGCAGGAGTAGAGTCGCCTTAGTAGTTCATTTAGCAGGTGCTTTTAACCAATGTGAGATACATTTAAATTTCAGGCCTTATCATGAGCGATTTACAAAAGTACAAGGACATTTCCCCGAGGCAAGTAGGGTGAAGTACCTTGCCCAAAGACACAACTTTATTTGACAACTTCGAACTGGCAACCTTCTGATTAATAGCCCGATTCCCTAACCGCTCAGCCACCTGACTCCCTAGATACAGGAGGGGGATTTGAACATGCAATCTTTATATAAGCAGACAATATCTCTGAGCTTTACCTATCCCCACTCTGAACCACCACCCCAGAAGCTCCTGACGTACCCAGAGAGGGTGGAGGCAGAGGGTGGAGGCGTGCAGAACACATACCGTGGAGCTGCTGTAAACCTTCTCCGTCAAGCTGTCGGCAATCAGCTCCAGCTCTTCCTCCGTCACCTCCTCCACCCGACGCCCCACGTGGGCCTTGCCTTGGTACGGCCGCGGGTTGCCACGGCGACGAGACGCTCCCCGGACCTGGGGCACAGGAAGCAGGCGTGAAGTATTCCAGGAAACCCTCCACACACACACACACACACACACACACACACACACACACACACACACACACACCTCCAGCAGCGTGTCCTCCACACACACACACACACACCACACACCTCCAGCAGCTCCTCCTCCAAGCTGAGCTCCACCTCTGGAGGGTCAGCAGAGTCGTCGCCTGACCCCATGGAGCGGGTCTTCCTCCTGGACGCCCTCTCAGGGTTCCTCCTGGAGCCTCCTCCAGCCTGGCCCAACCTGGGGGACCGCTACTCAGGACAGACAGAGAGAGAGAGAGAGGGGGAGAGAGAGAGAGAGGGGGAGAGAGACAGAGAGAGACAGAGAGAGCAGAGAGAGAGAGAGAGAGAGACGGGGGGGGGGAGGGACAGACAGAGGGACAGAGAGAGGGGGAGAGAGAAAGAGAGAGAGAGGGAGAGAGAGACAAACAGAGACAGACAGGGTGGGGGGAGGGAGGGAGGGAGAGGGGGGGAGAGGGAGGGAGGGAGGGGGGGGAGGGACAGAGAGAGGAGGAGAGAGACAGAGAGACAGAGAGAGACAGGGGGGGGAGGGAGGGACAGAGAGAGAGGGGGAGAGACGAGAGAGAGAAGACAGACAGGGGGGGGGAGGGGGGGGACGAGAGACAGAGAGACAGACAGACGGGGGGGGGGAGGGACAGAGACAGAGAGACAAATAGACAATTGGATAGATAGATTGACAGACGGATGGATAGGTGAACATGACTCAGTGTCCCAGTCCTGCTCTGAACAGACACACTTACAGGAATCTTCTCTTTCACTTTGAGCCGTTTGTCTCCCTGTTTCTTCAGCAGACCTTCCCCTCCAGGCATCTGCTTCAGGTCAGCCATCAGCCTGGACAACTGACACACACACACACACATTAGACAACCTATCATCGATCCACAGCCTTGAAGGGCAGCCGTGTTTAGGTGTGGTAGATCAGGGGTCATAGGTCAGCCGTGTTTAGGTGTGGTAGATCAGGGGTCATAGGTCAGCCGTGTTTAGGTGTGGTAGATCAGGGGTCATAGGTCACGTGTTTAGGTGTGGTAGATCAGGGGTCAGGGGTCAGAGGTCATGGCTGCTTCTATTCACCATGGCTTTGTTGGCTTTGATGTTCTGAGCCCGCTTGTCAAGGAACGACTTCGGTTCCTCCACCTCAGAATCAGACCCAGAAGCTGTCCTCATCGTCAACTTCACGTCCTCCATTTCCTCCTTAATGTTCCTCTCCGTCTTTTCCTCCTTAATGTTTCTCTCTTTCTTTTCTTCCTTAACGTTCCTCTCCTTCTTAACTTTCTTCTCCTCTACGTTCCTCTCCTCCTCCTCTTCTCACTGGAGGGGTGAGCAGGTTGTTGGGAGCGCAGGCTGACCCTCAGTCGGAAGCGAGGAGTGGCAGGTGTCCTGGTCACAGAGGCGGCGTCGCCACTGTCAGACGTCTGATGCACGGGCTACACACGTTATACAGACACACGAGAAGTGCATTTAGAACATGGATCTGAAGGGCAAAGTTCTAACGGTATTTCGGCGGTCAGGGAACGGTCTGTATTTACTACATCTCCGCCACCAGGCAATAACAACACATGGGTCAGGTAAAGGGAGAGTTTACTCAAATCAATTTAAGTTACGGATCCTTATCAAATATATCGTTTGTAATGCCCTCGGGTATTCAGCAGATAACCGTTCATATAGTTGCAGAGTTCATATATTTGTGATCAGCTTGGTTATGGAATATAGTTGCAGAACGGACAAACTCAAGCCAGTCCGACATGGAATATAAAACAAAGTCGCACCTTGATGTCCAAAAGATCACTTATCTCACTGTCGGAGAATCCATAAAACGTCTGATCGTTTTCTGACTCTTCAGCAAAGATGTCAGCCACACTTCTGGCGAGAGAGTCCATATCCAGGGCACCGATCTGCGGGGGATGATGACAACACAACAGAGACATATTTTACTGCGACCATGAACACGTTGAGATCTATAGTATATCTCACGCCAAACTTTTTGAGAGCTATGTGAACACGTTTGATTCATCTCGTTACGCATCTGAACCGGTTTGATTCTTCTCGTTACGCGAATGAACATGTTTCATAAATAACGCTAATATTGGTCAAGTAAAGTATGAGTGTTGTTACATTTTCCATCTTCAGTCAGTCAGTCACAGCAGTGCGTGCAACCTGAGATTCAAAAACTGTTGTTTGTGAAGTCCCGCCTATTTAACCCTAAATGTCCAATTATCTGATAAACAGGTCGAAGAAGACAATCACGTGAGGAGCAAATAAAAAAGTTTGGACTTTAATCAACAGGGGTCGGTAACCTTTCAGGTCAATCAACTACTTTCCCCCCATTTTTCACTAGCGCGTGGGGAGTCAGAATATATGACAAGATGATGAGTGATTGCCATCCATCGTTTTAAAATAAAATCAACAAACAAACAAACAAAACAATATTTTCTTCTCCATCTAGGCTTTTTCAGTTTATTTAGCTGTAGCCTCGAAGTTTGTAACTTCGTTTTTGGCATCTGCCTTCTTTTTGGCATCTCCAAATGAATAGCCTATTTAAATATTTATCTTTAATGTTGGATTTTTATTACGGAAGAATTTAAGTTTACAAATTGACCTAGCTATTATCCCACCGCCTATACGCATAAAGTATATTAATGCCTCGACTTCAATTAATGCAACTAACGAACGTTCCAAATAAATTCCCCAAATTCCTTCAACATGTCGTTTGTAAAGAGAGCGTGCGTCCTTGGTGTCCTTGGTGTTTTATCAGGTCCCGTTGATGAGGGTGCGTGGGCACGCAGGTGCACGAGGGGAGGGAGGAACTGTGTGTGCTACCGCGAGCTATGACTGTCCCAGCCTGCGCGTTCACAGGACACAGACTATCATAACCATGAGACTGAGTTCAGGAGTACTGGGTGAGTGTCTTCTTCTTTCTGACGGCTGCGGTGTTTTATTGGTACGATAAAAGTGTGTTGATTTGACTTTAAAATAATCTGTGTAATGTTTTAAGATAAGATGAATGTGAAGAGTGTAGGTCGTACCCTGGCTCCATACGACGTTCACATACGCAGATAACTTGACATTCACTTGACTGCTTTTCAAATATGTTTATAAAACATCACACTGTTTGCGGGTTCTTGCTGCACTGTACTGTATGATATTGTAGATATTATAACTGTTACTCTGTGTCTGGTAGCTGAGGTTTAGTCACTCGCACTGTGCCTGATCAACACACACAGTTCAGACTCCCGAAATACACTTCAAACAAGCACTTCTGATCCTTGTAATCTACTGAATTAATCAGAATCAGAATTGTGTTTAATCGCCAAGTAAGTGGTCACAAACAAGGAATTTACTTTGGTGGGCAGGTGCATAAATAAAATAAAATGCAGAATAAAATGTTTGTTGTTTAAAACAAGTAGTGGTTCTCACTAGGGTAAAGTTATGGGTAACATTATGTTCACAATACAGTATTTATCTAAGAGCATGTGTGCATAGTGTTTATATAGACTGCATATATAGCCTCATCAGTTTAGGCTACATTAGGCATGTATCTATGTGATCGTTTGTCATTGTGTTCTGTGTGTGTGTGTCCTTTTGTGTGTGTGTGTGCCTATGTGTGTGTGTGTCGCTGTTCCTGTGTGTGTGCCTATGTGTGTGTGTGTCGCTGTTCCTGTGTGTGTCCCTGTGTGTGTGTCTGTTCCTGTGTGTGTCCCTGTGTGTGTGTCTGTTCCTGTGTGTGTCCCTGCGTGTGTGTGTGTGTGTGTGTGTTCCTGTGTGTGTCCCTGTGTGTGTGTGTGTGTGTGTGTGTCCTGTGTGTGTCCCTGTGTGTGTGTCTGTTCCTGTGTGTGTCCCTGCGTGTGTGTGTGTGTGTGTTCCTGTGTGTGTCCCTGCGTGTGTGTGTAGGCTGCCTGTGTGTGTGTGTGTGCTGGCTGCCGAAGCTGCGGGCCCGGAGGTGTGTGTTTGAAGTGTCTAACCCTCGGAACCTGCCCATGAAGGAGCGTGGCAACGTGAGCGGCTCCGAGCAGCTCTGCGCCGACACACACTGCTGCGTGGCGTACCTGAAGCTGCAGGGAGGACAACGGGTCCAGGAGTACCTCGGTGAGGAGGGGGAGGGGACAGACATGAGGTACAGACATGAGGTACAGACAGGAGGTACACACATGTAGAGGTGAGGGTACAGACATGAGGTACACACATGTAGAGGAGGTTAGGGTACAGACATGTAGAGGAGGTTAGGGTACAGACATGTAGAGGAGGTTAGGGTACAGACATGAGGTACAGACATGAGGTACAGACATGTAGAGGAGGTTAGGGTACAGACATGTAGAGGAGGTTAGGGTACAGACATGAGGTACAGACATGAAGAGGAGGGTGAGGGTACAGACATGAGGTACAGACATGAGGTACAGACATGAGGTACAGACATGAGGTACAGATATGTAGAGGAGGTGAGGGTACAGACATGTAGAGAAGGTGAGGGTACAGACATGAGGTACAGACATGAGGTACAGACATGTAGAGGAGGTTAGGGTACAGACATGAGGTACAGACATGAGGTACAGACATGTAGAGGAGGTTAGGGTACAGACATGAGGTACAGACATGTAGAGGAGGTTAGGGTACAGACATGAGGTACAGACATGTAGAGGAGGTGAGGGTACAGACATGAGGTACAGACATGTAGAGGAGGTTAGGGTACAGACATGAGGTACAGACATGTAGAGGAGGTTAGGGTACAGACATGAGGTACAGACATGAGGTACAGACATGTAGAGGAGGTTAGGGTACAGACATGAGGTACAGACATGTAGATGAGGTTAGGGTACAGACATGAGGTACAGACATGTAGAGGAGGTTAGGGTACAGACATGAGGTACAGACATGAGGTACAGACATGTAGAGGAGGTTAGGGTACAGACATGAGGTACAGACATGTAGATGAGGTTAGGGTACAGACATGAGGTACAGACATGTAGAGGAGGTTAGGGTACAGACATGAGGTACAGACATGTAGATGAGGTTAGGGTACAGACATGAGGTACAGACATGAGGTGAGGTACAGACATGTAGAGGAGGTTAGGGTACAGTACAGACATGAGGTACAGACACTTGAATTCAAGTGTCTCCTAACGTCCTAATGTCAAATCGGAATTTATTTATGTGCGTGCGTGTGTGTGTGTGTCTATGGACGTGTGTGTCCATGGATGTGTGTGTGTGTGTCTATGTGTGTGTACGTCCATGGACGTGTGTGTCAGGCTGCAGTCTCATGGGCCTGCCTTGTCCCCTCCCCACCTGCTCCATGACCAGACAGCACGACCCGCTGGTCAGCTGTGTGTGCAGCTCTGACCTCTGCAACGCCTTCCACAACATCACCTGGAGCTCCGAGCAGCAGACGGCCGACCCCCTCTGCCCCGGGTGGAGCTCCGAGCAGGGGACAGGAAACCCCCTCTGCCCCGGCAGACAAGTAGGTAGGGAAGTAAACAAGGAAACATGACCTTGTGCTTTGTTCTTATCCTGCATCCACTCCCTTTCTACCTCCTGTGACGAATTTCCCTCCCTTTTCTCCCTCCCTCCCTCACACTCCCCCCACCACTCCCCACTCCCCATCCCTCTCTCTATACCCATCCCCACGGTCTACCACTGAGCTATACCCATCTCCATGTTCCCCATGTTCTACCACTGAGCTATACCCATCCCCATGCTCTACCACTGGCTACCCATCCCCATGCTCTACCACTGAGCTATACCCATCCCCATGCTCTACCACTGAGCTATACCCATCCCCATGCTCTACCACTGAGCTATACCCATCCCCATGCTCTACCACTGAGCTATACCCATCTCCATGTTCTACCACTGAGCTATACCCATCCACATGTTCTACCACTGAGCTATACCCATCCCCATGTTCTACCACTGAGCTGTACCCATCCCCATGTTCTACCACTGAGCTATACCCATCCCCATGTTCTACCACTGAGCTATACCCATCCCCATGTTCTACCACTGAGTTATACCCATCCCCATGGGTGTGTGTGTGTGTGTCTGTGTGTGTGTCTGTGTGTGTGTGTGTGTGTGTGTGTGTGTGTGTGTGTGTAGGTGGTGGAATGGTGGCTGTGAGTATACTACTCGGATGCCTTGTTTTCGTAGTCACGCTCTTCACAGCTGTCAAGTGGAGACGCTTCAAAGGTAAATGATACTGCACTTGAGATGTTATTGTTATTACTGCTGTTACATTTACATTACATTTAGTCATTTAGCAGACACTCTTATCCAGAGCGACTTACAGTAAGTACAGGGACATTCTCCCCTAGGCAAGTAGGGTGAAGTGCCTTGCCCAAGGACAGCCACCTGACTCACCAGTTGAGACGTTGCTATTCGCTATTCACGATGCCTGGTAGCTAAGAGACAGCTGTGTGTCCCCTCAACCCTGTCTTCCTGTCCCCAACACTCCTCAAGCCTGTCCTCCTGTCCCCAACACTCCTCCACCCTGTCCTCCTGTCCCCAACACTCCTCAACCCTGTCTTCCTGTCCCCAACACTCCTCAACCCTCTGTTCTTAGTTCTGAGATAACATTTGACCTTCCTTTTTAATACGACCAGTTTGACTCTTCTTCTTCTTCTCCTCCTCCGCCCTCCGTCAGTATATCTCCCCTGATATGGACTGGCCTTGGCTTTCATCTCAAACATCTCACTCCCTTTTGTCCAGCCTCTCCTTTCTCTCCACTCCCCCCTCCTTGATGTGAGAACTTTCAAAGAACACACACTTGTTCCAGGAATACAACGGTACCTAGGAAAGATCTGCTGGACATGATGATAGTTTCCTCCAGGATCACAATGTCTCTTACTTAGAGACCTGCTGCTCTTGTTGGTTAGCTGTAACTGATTTAAAATGATTGTACTCGCTGTGAAGTAGTTTACTGTTGCTTACTCTTCCACAGGTACACTCTTGCACTTTTGAGGTTCATGTTGTTTAATTGTAACTTGTCTAACTTCATGCTCTTATGATTCTTCCCTTTGGCACTTATTTTAGTTTTTTTCACAATGTATGCTTCATGTTTGACTACCTGCAATGTTGGGGATATCTCGTTGTTATGATCAGTGACCTATGCACTTTTGTAAAGCTCTCTCTTGGAAGTCGCTTTGGATAAAAGTGTCTGCTAAATGAATACATGTAAAATGTAAATGTAAAGAACAACATTCAGAGAGTCAGTAAGGCCCCCTGCTCTGAATCTCACGTCTCGTCTGCACGTCACCTGTAATAAACTGACGTCTCTGTTTTCAACTCCCAGATACCCTGCTTTCCTCTCAACATGGTCACAAGCCAACCAGCCCTAGTCTGGACCTCACCAACATGGCGGAAAGATCTGATCTAGACCTCACCAACATGGAGTTACATGAGGTAAGTTCTGGTCTGGACCTCACCAACATGGCGGAAAGATCTGACCTAGACCTCACCGACATGGAGTTACATGAGGTAAGTTCTGGTCTGGACCTCACCAACATGGCGGAAAGATCTGACCTAGACCTCACCGACATGGAGTTACATGAGGTAAGTTCTGGTCTGGACCTCACCAACATGGTGGAAAGATCTGACCTAGACCTCACCGACATGGAGTTACATGAGGTAAGTTCTGGTCTGGACCTCACCAACATGGCGGAAAGATCTGACCTAGACCTCACCGACATGGAGTTACATGAGGTAAGTTCTGGTCTGGACCTCACCAACATGGCGGAAAGATCTGACCTAGACCTCACCGACATGGAGTTACATGAGGTAAGTTCTGGTCTGGACCTCACCAACATGGCGGAAAGATCTGACCTAGACCTCACCAACATGGAGTTACATGAGGTAAGTTCTGGTCTGGACCTCACCAACATGGTGGAAAGATCTGACCTAGACCTCACCAACATGGAGTTACATGAGGTAAGTTCTGGTCTGGACCTCACCAACATGGCGGAAAGATCTGACCTAGACCTCACCAACATGGAGTTACATGAGGTAAGTTCTGGTCTAGACCTCACCAACATGGTGGAAAGATCTGACCTAGACCTCACCAACATGGAGTTACATGAGGTAAGTTCTGATCTAGACCTCACCAACATGGAGTTACATGAGGTAAGTTCTGGTCTAGACCTCACCAACATGGAGTTACATGAGGTAAGTTCTGGTCTAGACCTCACCAACATGGAGTTACATGAGGTAAGTTCTGATCTAGACCTCACCAACATGGAGTTACATGAGGTAAGTTCTGGTCTAGACCTCACCAACATGGAGTTACATGAGGTAAGTTCTGATCTAGACCTCACCGACGTGGAGTTACATGAGGTAAGTTCTGGTCTAGACCTCACCAACATGGAGTTACATGAGGTAAGTTCTGGTCTAGACCTCACCGACATGGAGTTACATGAGGTAAGTTCTGATCTAGACCTCACCAACATGGAGTTACATGAGGTAAGTTCTGGTCTAGACCTCACCAACATGGAGTTACATGAGGTAAGTTCTGGTCTAGACCTCACCGACATGGAGTTACATGAGGTAAGTTCTGATCTAGACCTCACCAACATGGAGTTACATGAGGTAAGTTCTGGTCTAGACCTCACCAACATGGAGTTACATGAGGTAAGTTCTGGTCTAGACCTCACCAACATGGAGTTACATGAGGTAAGTTCTGGTCTAGACCTCACCAACATGGATTCATTGATAAAGTTATTATTCAGATGGTTTGTTATGTATCATGTTGCAGGTGATAGGGACGGGGCACTTTGCGACAGTGTGGTGTGGTGACCACAAGGGGGCGATGGTGGCAGTGAAGGTGTACCTTGCTGGAAACGAACACATCTTTACCACAGAGCGAGAGGTATACAAGCTACCCCTCCTGGTGCATGCTGGGATAGCAGACTTCCTGGGCGCCGGGAGGCTGGCGGGCGGAGAGATGGTGCTGGTGCTGGAGCTGGCTGCGTATGTGAGTCACATGACCTTGATGTTCTCTGAGTCACATGACCTTGATGTTCTCTAAGTGCCACATTGGCCTTTGGATCAAACTCTGCATGTTGGGGAGGTCGAGACTGTAACAAACACAAGTAAACGGGGGAGATGCAAAGCCTTTTTTCTGGATAAAAAGCAGCAGAACGTTTCTCAACCGATTTCTATGAGTCGTTACTTATATTCGAGAGTTTTATCATTTAGTACACTTTTTTCTATTTTCTTCAGTTTTCTAAGAATCTGGATAGTTAGGCTGTAATTGGTGTTCCAGGGTTCACTCCAACACTTTCTGACCAAGAGCTCCTGTGATTGGCCGTCGTCCCTCCGCCTGGCTCGGTCTCTTGCAGACGGGCTGGCCTTCCTGCACTCTGAATTCTCTAGACATGGTACGGTCCTATCCCCCTCTGATCTCCATAGACATGGTATGGTCCTATCCCCCTCTGATCTCCATAGACATGGTATGGTCCTATCTCCCTCTGATCTCCATAGACATGGTACGGTCCTATCCCCCTCTGATCTCCATAGACATGGTACGGTCCTATCCCCCTCTGATCTCCATAGACATGGTACGGTCCTATCCCCCTCTGATCTCCATAGACATGGTACGGTCCTATCCCCCTCTGATCTCCATAGACATGGTATGGTCCTATCCCCCTCTGATCTCCATAGACATGGTACGGTCCTATCCCTTTCTGATCTCCATAGACATGGTACGGTCCTATCCCTTTCTGATCTCCATAGACATGGTACGGTCCTATCCCCCTCTGATCTCCATAGACATGGTACGGTCCTATCCCCCTCTGATCTCCATAGACATGGTACGGTCCTATCCCCCTCTGATCTCCATAGACATGGTACGGTCCTATCCCTTTCTGATCTCCATAGACATGGTACGGTCCTATCCCCCTCTGATCTCCATAGACATGGTACGGTCCTATCCCCCTCTGATCTCCATAGACATGGTACGGTCCTATCCCTATGACCCTTTGTCGATACACCGTTACATGTGTGCTTGAATTTGTGTGTGTGCTTTTATGTGTGCACTTATATATGTTTGTGTCTGTGTGTGTGACTGTGTGTGTGTGTGTGTGCAACTGACTGTGTGTGTGTGTTCCAGGCCTGTATAAACCCGCTGTGTGTGTGTGTGTGTGTGTGTGTTCCAGGTTTGTATAAACCCGCTGTGTGTGTGTGTGTGTGTGTGTGTTCCAGGCCTGTATAAACCCGCTGTGTGTGTGTGTGTGTGTGTGTGTGTGTTCCAGGCCTGTATAAACCCGCTGTGTGTGTGTGTGTGTGTGTGTGTGTACCAGGCCTGTATAAACCTGCTGTGTGTGTGTGTGTGTGTGCGTGTGTGTGTGTGTGTACCAGGCCTGTATAAACCTGCTGTGTGTGTGTGTGTGTGTGTGTACCAGGCCTGTATAAACCTGCTGTGTGTGTGTGTGTGTGTGTTCCAGGCCTGTATAAACCTGCTGTGTGTGTGTGTGTTCCAGGCCTGTATAAACCCGCTGTGTGTGTGTGTGTGTCTGTGTGTGTGTGTGTGTTCCAGGCCTGTATAAACCCGCTGTGGCCCACAGAGATTTGAGTAGCAGCAACGTTCTGGTGAGATCAGACGGTACCTGCGCCCTCTCCGACTTCAGCTGCTCCTCCATCCTGTACACCTCCAAGGGGGGCCCAGGAAGCAGGCAGGGGGGGCCAGGGACAGGGCAGGGCAACAGTGGAACCCTAAGCCAGGTGAGACTCACCTTTCAAAACGTGTTTTTTCTCCAAAAACCTTTTTCACAAATATTTTTTCAACTTTTCAAAAGAAAATCCACACATCAAGTAAGAGGGGAGAGGAGAACAGAGAGCTGTGGTGTGTTTAACACCAGAGAGCTGTGCTGTGTTTAACACCAGAGAGCTGTGCTGTGTTTAACACCAGATATCTGTGCTGTGTTTAACACCAGATATCTGTGCTGTGTTTAACACCAGAGAGCTGTGGTGTGTTTAACACCAGAGAGCTGTGCTGTGTTTAACACCAGATATCTGTGCTGTGTTTAACACCAGATATCTGTGCTGTGTTTAACACCAGATATCTGTGCTGTGTTTAACACCAGATATCTGTGCTGTGTTTAACACCAGATATCTGTGCTGTGTTTAACACCAGATATCTGTGCTGTGTTTAACACCAGATATCTGTGCTGTGTTTAACACCAGATATCTGTGCTGTGTTTAACAACAGATATCTGTGCTGTGTTTAACACCAGATATCTGTGCTGTGTTTAACACCAGATATCTGTGCTGTGATGAACAGATATCTGTGCTGTGTTTAACACCAGATATCTGTGCTGTGTTTAACACCAGAGAGCTGTGCTGTGTTTAACACCAGATCTCTGTGCTGTGTTTAACAGAGGTATACCTGTGTTGTGCTCTGGTGTCTCCCTGGACAGGGCAGCCTGGTGGGAACCCTGATCTACATGTCTCCTGAGGTGCTGGAAGGCAGCGTGAACCTTCGGAGCAACAAGTGGATGATTCAGGGAGACGTGTATGCTCTGGGCCTGCTGCTCTGGGAGATCTGGACTTGCTGCTCTACCCTCTACACTGGTAGCTGCTCTCTCTCTCTGCTCTATCCTCTACACTGGTAGCTGCTCTCTCTCTCTGCTCTATCCTCTACACTGGTAGCTGCTCTCTCTGCTCTACCCTCTACACTGGTAGCTGCTCTCTCTTTCTGCTCTACTCTCTACACTGGTAGCTGCTCTCTCTCTGCTCTACCCTCTACACTGGTAGCTGCTCTCTCTCTGCTCTACTCTCTACACTGGTAGCTGCTCTCTCTGCTCTACCCTCACTGGTAGCTGCTCTCTCTCTCTGCTCTACTCTCTACACTGGTAGCTGCTCTCTCTCTGCTCTACCCTCTACACTGGTAGCTGCTCTCTCTCTGCTCTACCCTCTACACTGGTAGCTGCCTCTCTCTGCTCTACCCTCTACACTGGTAGCTGCTCTCTCTGCTCTACCCTCTACACTGGTAGCTGCTCTCTCTCTCTGCTCTACCCTCTACACTGGTAGCTGCTCTCTCTCTGCTCTACCCTCTACACTGGTAGCTGCTCTCTCTCTGCTCTACCCTCTACACTGGTAGCTGCTCTCTCTCTCTGCTCTACCCTCTACACTGGTAGCTGCTCTCTCTCTCTGCTCTACCCTCTACACTGGTAGCTGCTCTCTCTCTGCTCTACCCTCTACACTGGTAGCTGCTCTCTCTCTGCTCTACCCTCTACACTGGTAGCTGCTCTCTCTCTGCTCTACCCTCTACACTGGTAGCTGCTCTCTCTCTCTGCTCTACCCTCTACACTGGTAGCTGCTCTCTCTCTCTGCTCTACCCTCTACACTGGTAGCTGCTCTCTCTCTCTGCTCTACCCTCTACACTGGTAGCTGCTCTCTCTCTCTGCTCTACCCTCTACACTGGTAGCTGCTCTCTCTCTCTGCTCTACCCTCTACACTGGTAGCTGCTCTCTCTCTCTGCTCTACCCTCTACACTGGTAGCTGCTCTCTCTCTCTGCTCTACCCTCTACACTGGTAGCTGCTCTCTCTCTCTGCTCTACCCTCTACACTGGTAGCTGCTCTCTCTCTCTCTGCTCTACTCTCCCTCTACACTGGTAGCTGCTCTCTCTCTCTGCTCTACCCTCTACACTGGTAGCTGCTCTCTCTCTCTGCTCTACTCTCTACACTGGTAGCTGCTCTCTCTCTCTGCTCTACCCTCTACACTGGTAGCTGCTCTCTCTCTCTGCTCTACCTCTCTACACTGTAGCTGCTCTCTCTCTCTGCTCTACTCTCTACACTGGTAGCTGCTCTCTCTCTCTGCTCTACCCTCTACACTGGTAGCTGCTCTCTCTCTCTGCTCTACTCTCTACACTGGTAGCTGCTCTCTCTCTCTGCTCTACCCTCTACACTGGTAGCTGCTCTCTCTCTGCTCTACCCTCTACACTGGTAGCTGCTCTCTCTCTGCTCTACCCTCTACACTCGAGCTGCTCTCTCTCTCTGCTCTACCCTCTACACTGGTAGCTGCTCTCTCTCTCTGCTCTACCCTCTACACTGGTAGCTGCTCTCTCTCTCTGCTCTACTCTCTACACTGGTAGCTGCTCTCTCTGCTCTACCCTCTACACTGGTAGCTGCTCTCTCTCTGCTCTACCCTTTACACTGGTAGCTGCTCTCTCTCTCTGCTCTACCCTCTACACTCGAGCTGCTCTCTCTCTCTGCTCTACCATCTACACTGGTAGCTGCTCTCTCTCTCAGCTCTACCCTCTACACTGTAGCTGCTCTCTCTCTCTGCTCTACCCTCTACACTGGTAGCTGCTCTCTCTCTCTGCTCTACCCTCTACACTCGAGCTGCTCTCTCTCTCAGCTCTACCATCTACACTGGTAGCTGCTCTCTCTCTGCTCTACCCTCTACACTGTTAGCTGCTCTCTCTCTCTGCTCTATCCTCTACACTGGTAGCTGCTCTCTCTCTCTGCTCTACTCTCTACACTGGTAGCTGCTCTCTCTCTCTGCTCTATCCTCTACACTGGTAGCTGCTCTCTCTCTGCTCTACCCTCTACACTGGTAGGCTGCTCTATCTTGCTGGCTTGTATGTTTGTGGTGTGAGATTCCAGTCAGCCTTTGTCATCTAGTGTTTGACTGTGGGCTGCTTGTTTTACTCCCCTAGGCAGCGCTGTGCCGGAACATGCCCTGCCCTATGAGACGGAGCTGGGGGTCTGTCCCTCGCTGGAGCTCCTCTGCCTGCATGTGGCCGAGATGAGACAGAGACCTGCGATACCCACACACTGGGAGCAGGACTTACAGGTACCATGGCTTCACTGCATGGCGCTGTACTCAGCTTCACTGCGTGTTTGACAAAAAAATCTATTTTCATTTGATTAATCTTTTTTGTATCTGTTTCAGGTGTTTACACTTGAGGAAATTGTAACAGACTGCTGGGATCATGACGCAGATGCCAGATTAACATCCCAGTGTGCCCTGGACAGGCTCCTCGCCCTGCCAGACTAACAGGCCCTCCGAGCCCGACACGCCCCCTCGCCCACTGAGCCCGACACGGCCCCTCCCCCTCCGAGCCCGACACGCCCCCTCGCCCACTGAGCCCGACACGCCCCCCTAGCCCGACACGCCCCCTAGCCCACTGAGCCAGACACGCCCCCTAGCCCGACACGCCCCCTCGCCCACTGAGCCAGACACGCCCCCTCGCCCGACACGCCCCCTCGCCCACTGAGCCAGACACGCCCCCTCGCCCACTGAGCCCGACACGCCCCCTCGCCCACTGAGCCAGACACGCCCCCTAGCCCGACACGCCCCCCTCGCCCACTGAGCCAGACACGCCCCCTCCCCCCTGAGCCCGACACGCCCACTATCCCGACACGCCCCCTCGCCCACTGAGCCAGACACGCCCCCTAGCCCGACACGCCCCCTCGCCCACTGAGCCAGACACGCCCCCTCGCCCACTAGCCAGACACGCCCCCTAGCCCGACACGCCCCCTCGCCCACTGAGCCCGACACGCCCCCTAGCCCGACACGCCCCCTAGCCCGACACGCCCCCTCGCCCACTGAGCCAGACACGCCCCCTCGCCCACTGAGCCCGACACGCCCACTAGCCCGACACGCCCCCTCGCCCACTGAGCCAGACACGCCCCCTAGCCCGACACGCCCCCTCGCCCACTGAGCCAGACACGCCCCCTCCCCCCCCGAGCCCGACACGCCCCCTCGCCCACTGAGCCAGACACGCCCCTCCCCCACCGAGCCCGACACAGCTGCCCACGTCTACTCAAGGAGTTCCTTTTGGCTAGGGTTTCTGGGCCTCCTCCTCCCCCCCTTCCCCCTATCCTCTCAGGCCAGGGCCCTTAGAATCGTCCTCCTCCCCCCCTCCCCCCCTACCTTACGGCTCCTCTGCTCTTCTAGATCGTTTATAAGTAGCCAGGACATGTTTCTGCGGCTTCTGCATCCATTACTGAAGTGTTTTTTTGTTATTGAGCTCAAGCTTGGTCTTGTTGTCCCTTGAATTGTTCACTTTGACACTGATCCATTTCTGCGTGCTAATTGGTTAGTTTTTTTTTGTGAATGTTATTTTTTGTTGGTTCATCTGCTATGAAGCACTTACATTTTTGTGACTTGTTTTATTAAGATATTTCTTATTTTTCGTTTTGATCCAAAGTCATGCATAATGAAGACTATATCTAGGAAAACTGACACATGAACCAAGCAGTATATTAGCTGAGTAAACTTGTTGTTCATTTAACATGAGATGTCACAAAAATGTACATAAAGTAAATCAGAAATGTATAGGATAGTGCAGTGTCTGCAATAAATGTACATTTGAGTTGTGACTCCTACTATATACAGAGATGGGAAGTAACAAAGAACAAATACTTTGTTACTGTACTTCAAAAGATTTTTATTTTATCTGTACTTTACTTCACTGTGTATTTTTCTGAAAACGTTTTACTTTCACTCCTTATTCTTTTACACAAATATCTGTACATTCTACCTCTAACATTTTCAAACCAGGCTCGTTACTTTAGTTTTAATCTGTATCTAGTCGCACAACAAACGTAAGATAGTTTTCGAAGCTACCATAGAGCGAGGCAAAAGGAAACAAGAAGATTATTTTTCCCAAAAAGTTATTCAATAAAAGTTTGCATCATTTATGAGTATTTAATGAGGACTCTATTATACTCTACTTTACGCTATTGTATCTGCTCTGCTTTACTCTGTTTTAGGCGTCTCTGTCTTAATCTCCTTTCACTGAGAAAAGTTAGAAAGTTGATTTTTTTAAATATTTTTTGTTTCAAAAAAAGTTTTCTAAAGGTTTAACAAAATATTTATGGAAAATAACATCTAAAAAAAAGTTTTCTAAAGGTTGAAAAAAAACATTAAAAAAAGTTTAGAAAGATTAAATAATGTAAAAAAGGTTCTAAATGAATGTCTGCATCAATGATGAGAACTTGATGAGAACTTGACTCTACTGTACTGTACTCTGCTTTACCATAATCTGTTTACCTCACCCCTTTCCTCCTCTCTCCTATCCTTTCACTGTGTGTGTGAACAAATGTACGATATGGATGAGACAGAGGGAATTAGCGATGCCGACATGACTGAGAATAGAGACATTCCTGATCATCCTGCCCATATGAAGGAGATGTTTGAAATTGACGGCGTCAAAAAATATTCCTGGTGAATGCGCTGCGTGTCTAGTGTCTTTTTGTAGTAATGCATTATAATGATGTGAGGTCTAGTTACCAGCGTGACACTAACACAGCTAAGCCGAGTAGTAATGGCTCCTTTTTACTGAAGTACATATCAGAGCCCACACTTCATTACTTTAACTTGAGTGAAAAAGCACTTCGACTTTTTAAACATGAGTATCTGTACTTATACTTGTGAAGGGTTTGTGTACTTTTGCCATCTCTGACTATATATTGTATTGACAGCAACAAGATCTCTTCTAGTTTCATGTCACTTTGAATATCTGAGAGACAGCAGCTCGGCTATCGTTGGGCATAGATGATAACCTGTGGAACCAGTGGAAGAAATGTGGATTTCTATGGAGAGGCGGGGCTTGTTTATATTACGCAGTTAGCATCCGGAAGAGAAACAGCCCCGATCAGAAATTATACAAACTTCCCTAGAAAGACGCGAAGTCATAATCAAGACTTCATACCGCAGGTAAGGTCTACCGATAAATTGAAGAATATAATTTGCTCTAAAAAATACTTTCTATTACTGTCGGCGGATTGGCTATGTATTTGGTTGAGGCTATGTAATCTTAGATAGTTATGGAAATAACGATTATTGCGTTGTGGGTGGGGTGGACAACGCAGGTGTATTCCTATAACCCACTAAATGTTTCGAGCTGTCTTTCCATTTCTAGTCAAGATTTGTAAACATTCATGTGATAACTAGTAAATGGACTAATCTTAGTAACAACTAACAAATGTATGACCGTTTTCTTCTCTACAGGATATCATCTGACAGTGTGTCCGTTTCAGATAGACATCATGTGGCCAAACCAAGGTACTGTACATGCCACTAAGAATAATATAACATTAATGTAATTAATATGACATATAAGTCAAGATTTACAATCAGGCAAACTGTGTTATTTCATCTAGGACCTCCAAACCCAGCCTACCCAGCTTTCCCTCCCGGCCAAGGCCCCAACCCAGCCTTCCCTCCCGGCCAAGGCCCATATGCTCCAGGCCCCAACCCAGCCTTCCCCCCTGGCCAAGGCCCCAACCCAGCCTTCCCTCCCGGCCAAAGCCCATATGCTCCAGGCCCCAACCCAGTCTACCCTCCAGGCATGACCCCAGGCATGAACCCTCACATGCCCCCACCCATGGCTCCAGGGACCATGCCCTACGGTGCCCCCGGAGCCCAGCCGTACCCCACCGCTCCCTGGGTGCTACCCTGGAGTTCCCCCTGGGGGGGTCCATCCCTGGTGCATACCCTGGGGGGAGTCCATCCTGGACCGTACCCCGGGGGGGTCCACCCCCCTGGCTCACACCATCTCCACGGACCGGGGGCGGGGCTTCCCATGGCAGGGGGCTTGGCCGGGATGGGCATGGGGGGGTTGGCTGGGGTGGGCATGGGACTCGCCGGTCACAAAGGTCACAAAAAGATGAAGAAGATGAAGAAAGCTAAGAAGGCTCACAAGAAGCACGGCCACCATAGCAAGGTGAGTGGGAGGGTCCGGGAGCCCAGTCACAGGGAGGAGCAGCGGACTTTGAGAACACTGGATGATAACATTCCTTCTATTATCATGTTACTCAAACTTTGTTAACACCCCCAAGTCACATGACTGATGAGTTTGCACTCGGTATGTGTCGTGTATTAGTTCTCCCTCGTCTTAACACAGCTCTAGATTGTAGAGTTCTAAATGTGTCCTGGCGTGGAGTTAACTCTAGGTTCTAGAACAGTAACTCTAGGTTCTAGAACTGTAACTCTGGGTTCTAGAACAGTAACACTAGGTTCTAGAACAGTAACTCTGGGTTCTAGAACAGTAAGACTGGGTTCTAGAACAGTAACTCTGGGTTCTAGAACTGTAACTCTGGGTTCTGCAAACAGTAACACTGGGTTCTAGAACAGAAACTCTGGGTTCTAGAACACTAAGACTAGGTTCTACAACAGTAACTCTGGGTTCTACAACAGTAACTCTGGGTTCTAGAACACTAAGACTAGGTTCTACAACAGTAACTCTGGGTTCTAGAACTGTAACTCTGGGTTCTAGAACAGTAACTCTGGGTTCTAGAACTGTAACTCTGGGTTCTAGAACAGTAAGACTAGGTTGTACATCAGTAACTCTGAGTTCTCTCCCCTGCAGTCTTCCAGCAGCAGCAGCAGCAGCAGCAGCTCAGACTGATCTCTGAAGCGTTCAGAAACCTGCTGTGTTATGAAGATAAACCAAATACAACCACCCGTGGTTTAACAACAGACGTAACAGTGTATAATAACTTTATATTTTTTATCTTGATTCAAAGTATTTGTGCGTCCTGTAAATAATTTTTAACGGGTCATGTACAAAAATTAAGCATATCACAAGCTTTCATTTCTATGTCATAAACCTGTAATTGATTAAAAGCAATATTTAAATGAAATTAATACTTTTATTTTGTGTTTGTGCATTTTATTTGTGCCTCTCAAAATCAAGGTTCATAACGTGTCTTCAAGCATGTGGTGAAGTTGTGAATTTGAAGTTTGACAGTATAGTGTCCTCTGCTGGCGGTCGACTGCATCTCGCAAAGATCCCAGCATGACTGGCCGTGTTCTCTCTGCAGGGTTGAGGCAGGGGGGAGGCAGGGTAAGGCAGGGGGGAGGCAGGGGGGAGGCAGGGGTGAGGCAGGGGTGAGGCAGGATGTTAGGGTGTTTGCACCCTCACCCAACATCCTGACATCCCAACATTCTAATGTAGGAAGTTGTGTTGACAATGTTGGCAGGAAAAGTCCAGTGCCCTTTGACCAACACGACAACTTAGTAAGCACATTAATAACTGGTACAGCTCACTCTTCAGCATCTGAAAATACCATGAGGTCAAACATTTCTAGGCAACATTTCATCTATAACCAGCTGGCTAGCTAGACATACCGACATTCTGATCGCAATACCATTTAAAAAGAAAAAGCATAACTGCAGTTAAAAACTGGAATTCAATTTCACAAGTCGAATCATAAAGTCTGTTTCCTATCATGTTTTAAAGGAATTGATCCATGAATTTTGAGTGAGTCAATTATTCTGTAAACCTATTTTAAGACGTTCTTGTTTTAATGAGGTGGAATGGAGGGGTGGAGGAGGGGGATGGAGAGGAGGGGTTGGAGGGGTGGAGAGGAGGGGTGGAGAGGAGGGTGGAGGAGGGGTGGAGAGGAGGGGTTGAGGAGGGTGTAGAGGCAGGGGTGGCGGCGGGGTGGACTGACGTGTCACGCGCCACTGGTGCGAGTCACAGGACACATGGAGGGTGGAGACATGGAAGAGGGGTAGAGAGACAGGTGATCTAGCCAGGTGACGAGCACAGGTGACCAGCACAGATGACCAGCACAGGTTCCCAACATTGCCTTGTTAGATTCCGATGTGGAGCAGAAAAAAGTGCTTCTAGAAAACACAGCAGAACCTCAGAGATCAGAGGAGCTCAGTTGTAACGGCGGTTAGAACGTTGAGGAACATTCTGTTTTTACCAGGCACAGAGCAACAACAACAACTTCAAAATAACTACACCTCAGCTACCAGGCACGGTACAATAATAATAATAATAGTATCACTGACATGGAACATCTCCACATGCAGAAAGAAGCCAAATGCTTTCATTTCAGCTTTCTGGGCAGGGGAGAACCAGAGAAGAGGGGAGCTCTGGAGGAGGAAAGGAGAGGGAAAGGAAGAAAAGAGGGGAGTGGGGTAGGAGAAAGTGAGGGAAGGGAGGGAGGAGGTTGTCACAGGGAGACATGAAGCCTGATGACTATACCCTTACATAACCTTCCACTGAGATCTGGATCACTATTCAGATACACCAATCAATAACCTATCAAGACTAATTACATAGTGTTATTCTGGTTTGGGGAGTGGGGCTCGTCGTCTAGTTAGTACCAACCCCCCAGCCAAACACCAGCTAGTCCACTACCCTGAAGCTAGCACAAGCTAGTAGTACACCCCTTTATAACCTGCTATAGCAGCCCCCTAGTACCAGCCCCTATCCTAGCTAAATAAAATCCAATCAAATTGTATTTGAATAGCCCTTTTTACAAGCAATGTCACAGTGGGGTATGTGCCCATGGAACTACATCTAAACTAACCTAGTCCACCCCCTATCCTAGCCCCATCTAGTCCACCCCCTATCCTAGTCCAGACCCCCATCCTAGTCCCACCTAGTCATCCCCCTATCCCCATAGTCCAGACCCCTATCCTAGACCCACCTAGTCCATCTCCCTATCCTAGCCCCCATCTAGTCCAGCCCCCTAATACTAGCTAGTTCAGCCTATTCTATCAACCCACCAGTAGATGACTGGAAGGGAAACTTTCTGTGTTTGAATGTATTGGTACACTTCCGTCCTGAATCATTTGAACTGTTATTAATGAAGACCAGGACTATTGCTGTGTACAAACTTCCATGACAATCCACAACAAAGCGTCTTCGGTAACCCTGCAGCGGGCCCCCCTGCCCCCCTTTCCCGGCTGCACATCTGTAACGCTACTCCCTGACACATTTCACTGATTAACTCGCAGATGCCGCACAACGCAGTGCTCTTTTATTCCAGGACATTTAACATCCGGGCATCGAAACATGAGCAGCAAAGACGTGGAATGTCACTTTTTTTTTCCTCCTCCAGCGCTGTAATGATATAGAGCAAAGAGCACCGCGATTGGTGGATGCAGAGAAGGAGAAATGCAAAAGCATCGAGGGGAGACGTAAAACATATGCGGCTTCAATGACAACGACAAAGACTTCGACCGTCTGGTGCTTACGGTTCCAAAATACGGATTTCCCCAAGATCAGCGGTAAGCATTAACGCTAGAATAGTGCGACGCGGCCAAGTAGAGGTTCACATCAATGCTAAGAGCAAGGAGTACACAATGGTGCTGGGCAATATGTGGCTCTCAGACAAACGTAGCTAGCACGGCACGCCTTGGTTGACAGCTGCGGGACCAATGGAAATTCTCATCGACCCAGCTGCGCTACAGAACAGCCAATGAAAAATAGAATGTTTCGGGTCCAATTAATGTTAGGGTGTTGTAGCAGTCGACCAGCGCTAAACTTCACCAAATAATAGCTGTTTGTATTTTGGCTACTGCAGTAGCCATTTTAGGTAAGTAGGGCTTTTAACTTTTATATTTTTGATCGGTGTTGTGGAGCGCGGTTCCGCGTGTCTGTGCGTCGGTTGACCAGACTGAAACTCAGGCATCCCTGCTGAATGAACTCCCCAGCTCGTGCCTTTATCAGGATTAAGAAAATGCACGGAGTTTTTTTTTCTCCCTGTCTCCCACCCCCTCTAATTTTTTATGCATTTTTCTAAACTGTCATGGCGTTTTTGTGTCCTTGGAAATAAATCCAGTGGTAAAACGCAGTGTCTGGCCGGTGATGGTGATACCGGTGAGCGTTGTCCGGGCAGGTGAGGTCTATTGCGAGGTGGCGGCTACGTCCCTGAGAAGGAGTTTAGGGGGTGTTCACACGTGTAAGGACTGGAATATATAACATCGATGCAGTGACATTAGAGTTAGCAGCCTGGCTAGCTCCATAGATCGCTATATGAAATAGGACACCTCGGCGTCTATGTTCCTATACGTTATTTTAGGAGCTGTTTGGTGAAGATCGCGCTCTAAAACACGGGAGAACTTTTCATTAGGAGCCAACTTGTGGCAAATCTATGCTGTACTTAGCGATTGTACTGGTCTCTCTCGCCTTAAGGCACGATCCCTCATATGGCTAGCTAGCTAGCTTCGTGCTAGGTTGCCCCTAAGAAGTCAAATATATTTTGTAAGGAAATTCGATGTCAACCTCTGACGCTGGACACCTTTATAGAGACAATCCAGGTGCAACATCCGCGCTCCTCTCTTCGGCGCGAGACAAAGAGCCTGGTCCGGTGGCGCGCTCTCAGGTAACCTGGCCCACGGACACACCTAGGACATCTCTACTTTGCTGGGAAATTCTGTCAGTAAACTCTTTCAACAATAACAAAAAAATATATATTAATAATAATCACCTACGTTAGCCTACATGGTAACCCTAACCCAACTTTAGTGACACCTAAATCAAAGGTTAGTAAAGCAGACTAATTAGTCTTGTAGGCTTCTTCAGCACTTCATACCGTTGCGTTTCTCATCCAGATTTATCCAGATGTGTTTTGCAGCTGGAACCAACTGCGGCCCAGGGTGTGACTCACCTGTAGGCATGCTACACACCCTGCCTCTCTCTTCCCCTGCCTCTCTCTCCCATGCCTCTCTCTGCATCACTGCCTCTCTCTGCATCCCTACCTCTCTCTTCCCCTGCCTCTCTTCCCCTGCGTCTCTCTTCCCCTGCCTCCCTCTTCCCCTGCCTCTCTCTGTATCCCTGCCCTCTCTCTCCCCTGCCTCTCTCTCCCCTGCCTCTCTCTCCCCTGCCTCTCTCTCCCTCTCTCTTCCCCTGCCTTTCTCTCTCCCCTGCCTCTCTCTGCATCCCTGCCTCTCTCTCCCTTGCCTCTTACTCCCCCTGCCTCTCTCTGCATCCCTGCCTCTCTCTTCCCCTGCCTCTCTCTCCCTTGCCTCCTACTCCCCCTGTCTCTCTCTCCCCCCCAGCCTCTCTTCCCCTGACTCCCCGGATATTCCATAAACAATGGTGGTACAGGTGTAGGACATGTTTACACCTGCCCTGTAGCAGAATTGGGACGGGAAGAGTAGGGTTCTGTTGTTCAGGTGAATGAGTCTTTATACCTGGCTGGATCCACGGGTCTTAATCCTAATCCATCACAACAGAGTTTAAAGACAGGTTTGGATTGAGTTTTTCCCAAATTACAGCATCAGATTTAGACATGTGCATTACTGAGGCCAGCAGAGGTGGGGTAGTATATCTAAATTGCATCTCTGTTACAGGTTAGATATCAGAATCAGAATTGTGTTTAATCGCCAAGTAAGTGGTCACAAACAGGGAATTTACTTTGGTGGGCGTTTAAACATAATGAACAACATTTTTTTTACAACTAAATAAAATAACAACTTGCAGAGCTATACAATATAATATAAAATACGATAATAATCCAAATAACGAAATACAGGTTTAATGGAGAATCTGTATTGACAGGGAGATTAGTTTAATCTAAATTAGGGTCTGGGGTCCTGAGGAACCTGGTGATGTCATCAGATTGGATCATCTGGACTGAGTCTGTGACCTACTGCAGCTTTAACCATCACAGGGAACTCCTTCCATATATTCATGACATTATTTCGAAAAAGTATGTTTTTTAACAAATGTTGTGTTTTGTCTTCTAGATGCTGATGAGAAATAGAGCGACATGAAAATACACAAGAAAGACAAGCAGGTAGGTTTTATTATTGGCTTGTATAACACACAAACACACGTACACACACACACACACACACACACACACACACATGTCAGCACACAAGCACACACATGTCAGCACAAACGCGCACACATGCACACAAACACACATGCAAACATGTCAACACAAACATGCACACACACACACACAGAAAAGACAACAACTAAACGTAAACAGTCAGAGGAGCCTTGAGATTCAGTGCAACGTGCTCATGCCTCCGGGCCTGTCGCTTTACTGTTAGCATGAATATCCATCATGATGACTCCACTCTGCCTCTGACAGAGGCCTGAGGTGAGTCACACCTGGAGGGCTGGGAGGGCAGCTGCAAATGCTAGCCTTACAGGCTACTGTAGAGGACATGCTAACAGCCTTACAGGCTACTGTATAGAGGACATGCTAGCCTTACAGGCTACTCTATAGAGGACATGCTAGCCTTACAGGCTACTCTATAGAGGACATGCTACGCCTTACAGGCTACTGTATAGAGGACATGCTAGCCTTACAGGCTACTCTATAGAGGACATGCTAGCCTTACAGGCTACTGTATAGTGGACATGCTAGCCTTACAGGCTACTCTATAGAGGACATGCTAGCCTTACAGGCTACTCTATAGAGGACATGCTAGCCTTACAGGCTACTGTATAGAGGACATGCTAGCCTTACAGGCTACTGTATAGAGGACATGCTAGCCTTACAGGCTACTCTATAGAGGACATGCTAGCCTTACAGGCTACTGTATAGAGGACATGCTAGCCTCACAGGCTACTGTATAGTGGACATGCTAGCCTTACAGGCTACTGTATAGAGGACATGCTAACAGCCTTACAGGCTACTGTATAGTGGACATGCTAACAGCCTTACAGGCTACTGTATAGATGTTATGCTAGCCTTAACTTGATGTATAGATGCCATGCTAGCCTCACAGCTACTGTATAGTGGACATGCTAGCCTTACAGGCTACTGTATAGAGGACATGCTAGCCTTACAGGCTACTCTATAGAGGACATGCTAGCCTTACAGGCTACTGTATAGAGGACATGCTAGCCTTACAGGCTACTCTATAGAGGACATGCTAGCCTTACAGGCTACTCTATAGAGGACATGCTAGCCTTACAGGCTACTGTATAGAGGACATGCTAGCCTTACAGGCTACTCTATAGAGGACATGCTAGCCTTACAGGCTACTGTATAGTGGACATGCTAACAGCCTTATAGGCTACTGTATAGAGGACCTACTAACAGCCTTACAGGCTACTGTATAGATGTTATGCTAGCCTTAACTTGATGTATAGATGCCATGCTAGCCTCACAGGCTACTGTATAGAGGACATGCTAGCCTCACAGGCTACTGTATAGTGGACATGCTAGCCTTACAGGCTACTGTATAGAGGTCATGCTAACAACCTTATAGGCTACTGTATAGTGGACATGCTAACAGCCTTATAGGCTAATGTATAGAGGACATGCTAACAACCTTATAGGCTGTATAGAGGACATGCTAACAGCCTTATAGGCTGTATAGAGGACATACTAACAGCCTTACAGGCTACTGTATAGAGGACATGCTAACAGCCTTACAGGCTACTGTGTAGAGGACATGCTAACATCCTTATAGGCTACTATAGAGGACATGCTAACAGCCTTATAGGCTGTATAGAGGACATGCTAACGGCCTTATCGGCTACTGTATAGTGGACATTGTAGCCTCACAAGCAACCACCCTAAAAGACTGAGCTAATTTAACTTGAGACCTAGCAATTCATCCATGTCAACTTTGGAGGACATTTGATTAGAGTCAACTTTATTGTCAATGTGCACAGAACGGGCACAGAGCCAATGAAATGCAGTTAGCATCTAACCAGAAGTGCTAAAACTAACAGCGTATAAACCGAGGGCTTCTATAGATGGTTTGCTGAGCGTTTAATGATGTCATAAATGTAAACTACCTCAGTAATAGTCGTGCAGTTGTACTTAGGTTATGTAATTATTAATGTAGTTAATTAAGTTGTAGATGCATAGATAAGAAACCTGTTGTGATATTTATTTTCCTTAAAATAGGTTTATTTGTTATGTAAAAAAAACACATTTCAATATTTCATGCCTGTAGGTTGATTATCTTTTTAAAAATTCCGTTATTGTAATAAGGATGGGAGAACCACAATGTTTGTTTAAAGATGTGTGGAAATTATGATCTGTAGTCATTTGAAATTCGTGATAAAGTTATGGAATCTCACATTGGTCCTCCAGTGTTATTGGGGAGGAAAGCAACAGAAGACTCAAGTTTCAGCGTAGACAACAAAGTTTGCTTAGTTAATAATTCTACTGGGATCTTCAATTCAATCAGTGCAATGTTCCCTCTTTCATGTGATCTACAGTGTGTGTGTTTCACTCTCTCTGTGGGAATTTCTCAGTAATATCTACAGCTCCGACAACAGCGGCCCCCTCCGTCGCTCGCTGACACACATCCCTCCCTACCTCCCCTCCCTCCTTCCCTATCCAGCCTCCCTTCCCTCCCTCCCTCCCTCCCCGCCTTCCCCTATCCAGCCTCCTTCCCTCCCTCCCTTCCTATCCAGCCTCCATCCCTCCCTCCCTTCCTATCCAGCCTCCATCCCTCCCTCCCTCCCTCCATATCCAGCCTCCATCCCTCCCTCCTTCCCTATCCAGCCTCCATCCCTCCCTCCCTCCCTCCATATCCAGCCTCCATCCCTCCCTCCTTCCCTATCCAGCCTCCCTCCCTCCCTCCTTCCCCATCCAGCCTCCTTCCCTCCCTCCCTCCCTATCCAGCCTCCCTCCCTCCCCCTCCTTCCCCATCCAGCCTCCTTCCCTCCCTCCCTCCCTATCCAGTCTCCCTCCCTCCCTCCCTCCCTTCCCCATCCAGCCTCCTTCCCTCCCTCCCCTCCCTATCCAGTCCTCCCTCCCTCCCTCCTTCCCCATCCAGCCTCCTTCCCTCCCTCCCTCCCTATCCAGCCTCCATCCCTCCCTCCCCTTCCCTATCCAGCCCTCCTTCCCTCCCTCCCTATCCAGCCTCCTTCCCTCCCTCCCTATCCAGCCTCCATCCCTCCCTCCCTCCCTATCCAGCCTCCTTCCCTCCCCTCCCTTCCCTATCCAGCCTCCTTCCCTCCCTCCTTCCCTATCCAGCCTCCTTCCCTCCCTCCTTCCCTCTCCAGCCTCCTTCCCTCCCTCCCTATCCAGCCTCCTTCCCTCCCTCCCTATCCAGCCTCCTTCCCTCCTTCCCTATCCACCTCCATCCCTCCCTCCTTCCCTATAATAATAATAATACATTGTATTTGTATTGTATCTCAAAGCTAAGTCTCAAAGTTCTACAGAGCATATAATAATTACAAGAATCAAAGTTAATAATTCAAATGAAAAATATCAAGGTCAATAAATAGTTCAATGAATCAATCTTTATGTATATAGCTCATTTCATACCAGGAGGCAGCACAATGCGCTTCACAGAAGATGGGGGTGGAGGGGTGGGGGGGGGTGGGGGGGTGGAGTGGAGGGGTGGAGGGGGGGGGGATACAATACAGCTCATTTTCCAGAGGGAAGCAAAAAACCCAATCACCCATCTGGGCCAATATAGGAGAACTGTAAAAATTCTTCCCCTGGCCTTCTCTGAAATGAACGATCGAGGACTCTCCCTGAGAATGTGTCCATCTATCCAGCTTCCATCCCTCCCTCCTTCCCTATCCATCCCTCCCTCCTTCCCTATCCATCCCTCCCTCCATCCCTCCATCCCTCTCCTCCATTCCTCCTTCTCTATCCAGCCTCCATCCCTCCCTCCTTCCCTATCCATCCCTCCCTCCATCCCTCCTTCCATCCATAGAAGTAAGACCTTCCATACACATTAACCTTGCCCAGCATTGAGAGCTGGCGTAAACATTAGCCTAGCTTGGCATTGAGAGCTCCCATACACGTTAGCCTAGCCTTGAGAGCTACCGTAAACATTAGCCTAGCTTGGCATTGAGAGCTCCCATACACGTTAGCTTAGCATAGCCTTAAGAGCTACCGTAAACATTAGCCTAGCTTGGCATTGAAGGTTCCCATACACGTTAGCCTAGCTAGTAGAGAGATACTGGTGTTGAGTTAGCCCGCGTGGAAGTAGCATTGACGTGATTGCAGCAGAGTGTTAGCATTGGTGAACAAAGCCAGGCACTGATATTGATTCATAGAGAATGTGATTGCAGGCAAGTCTCTACGTGGTCCACTAAACTAGCCCAACACAGCAGTCTGCGGCAACCCACTAGTGTGTGTGTGTGTGTGTGTTTGTGTGTGTGTGTGTGTGTAATTAGTCATGAATGCGCTCATGCAGGTGGTGTGTGTACCGGCACGTTGGCTGCAGGTGTGTGTGTGTTTTGCTCATTTGCTTGTGGATTATGTGGAGTCCTGGACCGTCGCTGACGTTAGAGTGGGAAGGAGGGTGGTGTTCTCTCCCGGCTACAGCCTCACCTCTGCTTTGCTTCCTGTATCAACCTAGCAGGTGTTTCACAAGCAAAGGCTGTGTTTATTTGAATGTATTTAATTTATTTTCCGACGGGTGAAAATCAACATTGATACACGTGCTAACTAAATGACCATGAAGTCTCATTTTAATGTGTTGATTGTTGAATGTGAGGCCAATTAGGGTGATGTTTTCTGGGTTAAACTGCTCGTATCCTGCACTATCACACCCCACACCACACACAACACCCCACACACACACCCCACACACACACACCCACACACCACACACACACCCACACACACACACACACACACCTGCACTATCACACCAGGCGTGGCGTGCTCCAGTTTCCACAGAGCAGGTGATGCAGATCTAGTCTAAACAGAACATTGAACTTTCAATGTCAAAGCTCTCATTAAGAGAGCTCCAATCTGCTTGGGTGTGTGTTGTGTGTATGTGTGTACGTAATGTTTGTGTGTGTGTGTCTATGTTAGGTGTGTGTGTGTGTGTGTGTGCTATTAAGGTGCGTGTGTGTACTTAGTGTGTGTGTTAAGTCTTTGTGTGTTTTGTCTGTGTCTGCCTGTGTGTGTGTGTGTATATTAGTGTGTGTTCTGTCTCTGCCTGTGCGTGTTAAGGTCTCTCTACTTGTGTTATGTCTGTGTTTGGTGTGTTTATTATGTGTGTTGTATGTGTGTATTATGTGTGTTATGTCTGAGTAATGTGTGTGTGTGTGTTTTGTCTGGGCTGGCCCATAGGATTGTGTGGTACAGAAATGTCCCTTCTTAATGCTCTTTCAGTTGTAGAGGTGTGTAAAGGTTACCAGGTGTGTAGGAGGGTACCAGGTGTGTAAAGGTGTACCAGGTGTGTAGAGAGGTACCAGGTGTGTAAAGGTTACCAGGTGTGTAGGAGGGTACCAGGTGTGTAGAGGGGTAACCAGGTTGTGTAGAGGGGTACCAGGTGTGTAGAGAGGTACCAGGTGTGTAGAGAGGTACCAGGTGTGTAGGAGGATACAGTGTGTAGAGGATACCAGGTGTGTAGAGGGGTACCAGGTGTGTAGAGAGGTACCAGGTGTG
>CAEFZP010002822.1:0-23085 GCA_903064625.1 Mallotus villosus
AGCAAGATGATGGTACTAGACAGGCAGAGTGATGGTACTAGACAGGAGAGTGATGGTACTAGACAGGAGAGCAGTGATGGTACTAGACAGGAGAGTGATGGTACTAGACAGGAGAGTGATGGTACTAGACAGGAGAGCAGAGTGATGGTACTAGACAGGAGAGCAGAGTGATGGTACTAGACAGGAGAGTGATGGTACTAGACAGGAGAGTGATGGTACTAGACAGGATGATGGTACTAGACAGGAGAGTGATGGTACTAGACAGGAGCAGAGTGATGGTACTAGACAGGAGAGCAGAGTGATGGTACTAGACAGGAGAGTGATGGTACTAGACAGGGGAGCAGAGTGATGGTACTAGACAGGAGAGCAGAGTGATGGTACTAGACAGGGAGCAGAGTGATGGTACTAGACAGGGAGCAGAGTGATGGTACTAGACAGGAGAGCAGAGTAGATGGTACTAGACAGGAGAGTGATGGTACTAGACAGGAGAGCAGAGTGATGGTACTAGACAGGAGAGCAGAGTGATGGTACTAGACAGGGGAGCAGAGTGATGGTACTAGACAGGAGAGCAGAGTGATGGTACTAGACAGGAGAGCAGAGTGATGGTACTAGACAGGAGAGTGATGGTACTAGACAGGAGAGCAGAGTGATGGTACTAGACAGGAGAGCAGAGTGATGGTACTAGACAGGGGAGCAGAGTGATGGTACTAGACAGGAGAGCAGAGTGATGGTACTAGACAGGAGAGCAGAGTGATGGTACTAGAAAGTAGTCAAGACGTGTGTGTGTTCATGCTTGTCTGTGCTACATCAGTGTGTGTGTGTTCATGCTTGTCTGTGCTACATCAGTGTGTGTGTTCATGCTTGTCTGTGCTACATCAGTGTGTGTGTGTGTTCATGCTTGACTGCTACATCAGTGTGTGTGTTCATGCTTGTCTGTGCTACATCAGTGTGTGTGTGTGTTTCAGTCGTCTGGCCCAACAGTGTGTACTTGTAGTCGGTCTCCACAGCCAAGCAGACACAGGTCATGTTGTGATGTTCATCATTTTAATCCAGCAGCTGGCTTTTGTAGAAATGAGATTCACAAATACAAAACCAACATTCGCATATAAAATAAAACATGATGAGTTAAGGGCACTTATTGTTCCGATGACAATTACTTTAAGTGATAGAAATTAACCAAATACTGTAGGACAACATACTCTTCTCCTCTTCCCCCCCCCAAACTAGCCCAAACTTTAAACTTTGTGGATATTTTCTACGGTGAAAACATGTCGTTTGAGGACACCAGGAAGCAAAATAAGTTATTTGATGTGCAACCACTTCCACCAGTCTGATGTGTGATGTCACAGTCTGATGTGTGATGTCACAGTGTGTGTGTGTGATGTCACAGTGTGTGTGTGTGATGTCACAATGTGCAACCACTTCCACCAGTCTGCCAAGAATACACACATGAGAAGAAGGAAACTCTGGATTACAAAGATATCTTAAAGGTTTCATTCATTTAGCTCGACAGGTTTATCCGATACATACATGATAGTGGTGTTGGTGTTGCTGGCTAACCTCTAGGCACAGGACGTCCCACACAAACGTCCCCCTCACCCACAACCCCCCCGAAGGTCTTATGGAATCTGAACCTTTGGTTAAAAGCTTAAAGTTTTTTTGCATCTGGCTATGAAGAGTGAAGTTTCCACTTTGCTGAGAAATGTCCACAGTGTCGAAGTAGTCGTGGATGAATCTAAAATAATAATAATACAAAATAAAAAGTAGCCAACTAATAAACGACAGATAAATGAGTACTGGGAAGACTGGACAAGATACATACTCGAGTCCTCTCGACAGAAACACTTTCCAAGAACTTACCAACAAAATCTACATGTATATAAAAGTGATAATAGCAATATAAGTTTAAGATTGATTGCGTAGGAGAGACTCATTGAAAGGCGATCTCTCACAACCATACGAGTCGATCCTTCCTATGGTAAGAATTTATGTAGCTTTACAAGTTTAGAAAAAATATATACATACCAAAAAAAAAGAAGCAATCTATAAAACTTGTTGTTGTTTGTTGCTGCTGCTATATGATATGATATTAAATCACGATGGCTTAGAAGTGTATGTATCTCATGAATGATGTAAAAGTGAAGGAGGTTTCTGGGTGGCAGTGTGGTTGTGTTCCTGCTGAAGACGGTTCCTCGGACTGAAGTGTGGACCAGACCGTCTGGGGCTGTGGAGCGGGTTAGAGAAGCCCTCGTCTGGAACACACCTGGGGTGTACCTGGAACACACCTGTCGTATACCTGCAGCATACCTAGATTATACCTGTAGCATTTCTATAATACACCTGTAGATTACCCAGAATACACCTGGAATATAGCAGACACCTGAGAGGAAGCTGGCATGGGGGGGAGGGGGGGCGAGGGGGAGCGAGCGAGCTGGTACACATGGCTTGGGTAGAGGCTGTAACAAGCACCCCCATAACACCAGTTAGACTGAGCCCTTGTGTGTGTGTATGTGTGTGTGTGTGAAGAACACTTCACTGTAGTGCCATTCCCTTCCACAAGTTCATGCTGATGACAAGCCCCTCCCCCTCCTTCTCCATCGATAGTCCTTCGATGTCCCTGTCTGGTGAGAGGGGGGGGGGTGAGAGTGAGAGGGGGGCCTGCCCTGCCCGAATTCTCATAATAATACCCCCCCCAGTCCAGGCTGCGACCCCCCCTCAGGTAAGACAGAAGTTCAGCTAGCCAGCTACCCAGCCAGCCTGTCAGCTAACCAACCAGCTAGCCTGTCAGCCAGCTAACCAGGTAGCCAGTCAACCAGTCAGCCAGCTACCCAGCCAGCCTGTCAGCTAACCAACCAGCTAGCCTGTCAACAAGTCAGCCAGCTAACCAGGTAGCCAGTCAACCAACCAGCCTGCTAGCCTGTCAACCAGCCAGCCAGCTAACCAGGTAGCCAGTCAACCAGCCAGCCAGCCAACCAACCAGCCCGTCAACCAGCCAGCCAGTCAACCAACCAGCCAGTCAACCAACCAGCCAGCCAGGTAGCCAGTCAACCAGCCAGCCAACCAGCCTGTCAACCAACCAACCAGCTAACCAGCCAGCCAGCTAACCAGGCAGCCAGTCAACCAGCCAGCCAGCCCTCCCCCTGGGTTGCTAGTGGCAGCATGGACCCTCCTCTCCCTCAGTAGCCGTTGCTGTTGATCTGGTGCAGGTCTCCCATCTGCATCACGTTGATGCCACTTCCTGCAAGCCTCGCTATGCTCTCCGCCGTCAGCGTCTCCATGGTGACCAGGGTGTGGGGCTCGCTGGGGGCGTCGGCCAGGGGGGCGGCGCCGGAGCTGTCGGCAGGGGCGGGGCCAGAGGCGGCGGCGGCGGCCTTCTTGTTCAGGTGAGTCTTGATGTGCTTGGACAGGTGGTCGCTACGCATGAACCTCTTGGGACAGTCCGGACACACAAACTTCTTCTCTCCTGCGTGGAGAGAGAGAGGCAAGGTTACAGCGTGGAGAGAGGGAGGCAAGGTTACAGCGTGGAGAGAGGGAGACAAGGTTACAGTGTGGAGAGAGGGAGACAAGGTTACAGCGTGGAGAGAGGGAGACAAGGTTACAGCGTGGAGAGAGGGAGACATGGTTACAGCGTGGAGAGAGGGACACAAGGTTACAGCGTGGAGAGAGGGAGACATGGTTACAGCGTGGAGAGAGGGAGGCAAGGTTACAGCGTGAAGAGAGGGAGTCAAGGTTACAGCGTGGAGAGAGGGAGACAAGGTTACAGCGTGAAGAGAGGGAGACATGGTTACAGCGTGGAGAGAGGGAGACAAGGTTACAGCGTGGAGAGAGGGAGACATGGTTACAGCGTGGAGAGAGGGTGACAAGGTTACAGCGTGGAGAGAGGGAGACATGGTTACAGCGTGGAGAGAGGGAGACATGGTTACAGCGTGGAGAGAGGGAGACATGGTTACAGCGTGGAGAGAGGGAGACAAGGTTACAGCGTGGAGAGAGGGAGACAAGGTTACAGCGTGGAGAGAGGGAGACATGGTTACAGCGTGGAGAGAGGGAGACATGGTTACAGCGTGGAGAGAGGGAGACAAGGTTACAGGTTACTGTGTGTGTGTGTGTGTGTGTGTGTGTGTGTGTCTGACCTGTGTGTGTGTGTGTGTGTGTGTGTCTGACCTGTGTGTGTGTGTCTGACCTGTGTGTGTGTGTGTGTGTGTGTGTGTGTGTGTGTCTGACCTGTGTGTGTGTCTGACCTGTGTGTGTGTGTGTGTGTCTGACCTGTGTGTGTCTGTGTGTGTGTGTGTGTGTGTGTCTGACCTGTGTGTGTGTGTCTGACCTGTGTGTGTGTGTGTGTGTCTGACCTGTGTGTGTGTGTGTGTGTCTGACCTGTGTGTGTGTGTCTGACCTGTGTGTGTGTGTGTGTGTGTGTGTCTGACCTGTGTGTGTGTGTCTGACCTGTGTGTGTGTGTGTGTGTGTGTGTCTGACCTGTGTGTGTGTCTGACCTGTGTGTGTGTGTGTGTGTGTCTGACCTGTGTGTGTCTGTGTGTGTGTGTGTGTGTGTCTGACCTGTGTGTGTGTGTGTCTAACCTGTGTGTGTCTGACCTGTGTGTGTTTGTGTGTGTCTGACCTGTGTGTGAGTGTGTGTGTCTGACCTGTGTATGTGTGTGTTTGTGTGTGTCTGACCTGTGTGTATGTGTGTGTGTCTGACCTGTGTGTGTGTGTGTCTGACCTGTGTGTGTGAGTGGTGTGTCTGACCTGTGTGTGTTTGTGTGTGTCTGACCTGTGTGTGTGTGTGTGTGTCTGACCTGTGTGTGTGTGTGTGTCTGACCTGTGTGTGTCTGACCTGTGTGTGTTTGTGTGTGTCTGACCTGTGTGTGTTTGTGTGTGTCTGACCTGTGTGTGTGTGTGTGTCTGACCTGTGTGTGTCTGACCTGTGTGTGTGTGTGTGTGTGTCTGACCTGTGTGTGTGTGTGTGTGTGTGTCTAACCTGTGTGTGTCTGACCTGTGTGTGTGTGTGTGTGTCTGTGTGTGTGTGTGTGTGTCTGACCTGTGTGTGTGTGTGTGTGTGTCTGACCTGTGTGTGTGTGTGTGGTCTGACCTGTGTGAGTCCTCTTGTGCCTCTGCAGCTCGTCCGAGCGGGTGAAGCGTTTAGCACAGAAGGTCCAGCTACAGACGAAGGGCCTCTCCCCGGTGTGCCAGCGCAGGTGAGCCCGCAGGTGAGACGTCTTCCCCGTAGATCTTGTTGCAGCCGGGGATGTGGCAGATGTGCTGCTTCTTTTTACTCGGGTCACTGCTGTGAGGAAGGTTAGAGGTCAGGTGACTGCTGTGGGGAGGTTAGAGGTCAGGTGACTGCTGTGGGGGAGGTCAGGTGACTGCTGTGGGGGAGGTCAGAGGTCACTGCTGTGGGGGAGGTCAGAGGTCACTGCTGTGGGGGAGGTCAGAGGTGACTGCTGTGGGGGAGGTCAGAGGTCACTGCTGTGGGGGAGGTCAGAGGTCACTGCTGTGGGGGAGGTCAGAGGTCACTGCTGTGGGGGAGGTCAGAGGTCACTGCTGTGGGGGAGGTCAGAGGTCACTGCTGTGGGGGAGGTTAGAGGTCACTGCTGTGGGGGAGGTCAGAGGTCAGGTCACTGCTGTGGGGGAGGTCAGAGGTCACTGCTGTGGGGGAGGTTAGAGGTCACTGCTGTGGGGGAGGTCAGAGGTCAGGTGACTGCTGTGGGGGAGGTGAGAGGTCACTGCTGTGGGGGAGGTCAGAGGTCACTGCTGTGGGGGAGGTTAGAGGTCACTGCTGTGGGGAGGTCAGAGGTCACTGCTGTGGGGGAGGTCAGAGGTCACTGCTGTGGGGGAGGTGAGAGGTCACTGCTGTGGGGGGAGGTGAGAGATCACTGCTGTGGGGGAGGTGAGAGGTCACTGCTGTGGGGGAGGTCAGAGGTCACTGCTGTGGGGGAGGTGAGAGGTCACTGCTGTGGGGGAGGTGAGAGATCACTGCTGTGGGGGAGGTGAGAGGTCACTGCTGTGGGGGAGGTCAGAGGTCACTGCTGTGGGGGAGGACAGCAGTCACAACAGCAGGTCAAAGTTTAGACAAGAGGTCAGGAAGTCAAAAGTAGGTCAGTAGGTCAATAGTAGCATCACTGCAGTGTACGTGTGTTTTGATGCACTGTGCTGATAACTGAGACGAAGCTACTATGCACTCTGGTTAATACACACCATTAGGCTCTGACCACTGGAATGCTAACCATGAATAGTAAATAATCTATAACAGTTGATGAAGTAAAACTGACAAAACAACATGACAGGTCCCTGCATGCAGAGAACATTCCTGCGCCCTGCCAACTGGAAGAATGGGAGCTTCAGTCCCCATCATGTACGCTGTGCTGTGGAAGAATAACCACCTGATGCTACAGGCATGTAGCCTGTCCACTGAAACCAGCACTGCTAGCTGACAGCACAGCAGCACAGTTCTGATCCTCCCCCACCCCTAGTCCCCCAAGACCTAGCGCCCCACCCCTAGTCCCCCCAGACCTAGCCCCCTCACCCCCCAGATCCCCTAACCCTAGCCCCCTCACCCCTAGTCCCCAAGACCTAGCCCCCTCACCCCTAGTCCCCCCAGACCTAGCCCCCTCACCCCCAGATCCCCTAACCCTAGCCCCCTCACCCCTAGTCCCCCAAGACCTAGCCCCCTCACCCCTAGTCCCCCCCAGACCTAGCCCCCTCACCTCCAGATCCCCCAACCCTAGCCCCCTCACCCCTAGTCCCCCCAGAACTCGCCCCCTCACCCCTAGATCCCCCACCCCTCCCACCCCACCCCTAGTCCCCCCAGACCTAGCCCCCTCACCCCCAGATCCCCCAACCCTAGCCCCCTCACCCCTAGTCCCCCCCAGAACTCGCCCCCTCACCCCTAGATCCCCCACCCCTCCCACCCCACCCCTAGTCCCCCCCAGAGCCGTGTACGTACCGTGCCTCCCCGTCCTTGCAGAAGGGGCAGGTGCAGGCTTCCCTGCGGGTGCGTCTGTTCTGGGCCACGGGGCTCGTCTCCCCCTCGTCCAATGCCGTGCTGTCATCCAGGCTGTCTCCACCCGTCTGCAGCCCCTGGTCACCTGGGGAGAGACAAAACAAACAACCTCAGCTGTCTTCTTCGGCGGTTACGTCTGACTTAACAATGCCCGCTTCCTGTAGACAACACAGGGATGGAAAGAGGATCTACCTTCTCCTCTGGTCTCTCCTCTGGTCTCTCCTCTGGTCTATTCAAAACAAGACTGACTGACATCATCCAAGGATGATTTTAAGACATGTTGAGCTACATTTGCGTGCGTAGGGGTTGAATCAAATCAAACTTTATTTGTATGGCCCTATTAACTTTACAGATCAGCACCTAACCAACTTAAACCCTTGGAGTAGACAAAGACAACCTTTATCTACACACCTCTACACACCTAGCATCCTTTACACACTGTCTCAACACCCTCCCCTTTCCAGAAGAGAGACCAGAGGAGAGGCCAGAGGAGGGACCAGAGGAGAGACCAGAGGAGAGACCAGAGGAGAGGCCAGAGGAGAGACCAGAGGAGAGAACAGAGGAGGGAACAGAGGAGAGACCAGAGGAGAGACCAGAGGAGAGAACAGAGGAGGGACCAGAGGAGAGACCAGAGGAGGGACCAGAGGAGAGACCAGAGGAGAGACCAGAGAGGAGACCAGAGACCAGAGAGGAGACCAGAGGAGAGACCAGAGGAGAGAACAGAGGAGAGACCAGAGGAGAGGCCAGAGGAGGGACCAGAGGAGAGACCAGAGAGGAGACCAGAGACCAGAGAGGAGACCAGAGGAGAGACAAGAGGAGAGGCCAGAGGAGAGACCAGAGGAGAGAACAGAGGAGAGACCAAAGGAGAGAACAGAGGAGAGACCAGAGGAGGGACCAGAGGAGAGACCAGAGAGGAGACCAGAGAGGAGACCAGAGACCAGAGAGGAGACCAGAGGAGAGACCAGAGGAGAGAACAGAGGAGAGACCAGAGGAGAGGCCAGAGGAGAGACCAGAGGAGAGAACAGAGGAGAGACCAGAGGAGAGAACAGAGGAGAGACCAGAGGAGAGACCAGAGGAGAGAACAGAGGAGGGACCAGAGGAGGGACCAGAGGAGAGACCAGAGGAGGGACCAGAGGAGAGACCAGAGGAGAGACCAGAGAGGAGACCAGAGGAGAGACTAGAGGAGAGAGGAGAGGAGGGACCAGAGGAGAGGCCAGAGGAGAGGCCAGAGGAGAGACCAGAGGAGAGGCCAGAGGAGAGACCAGAGGAGAGGAGGGACCAGAGGAGAGACCAGAGACCAAAGGAGGCATGCACGCCAGATAAGAGCACAGGGGAGGGTGGGTTCACGTTACACCCCTCACTTTGCTTCACACACACACACTTATCCCAGCCCACCCCACATCACCCTAACCCACCCCACACTAACACATCACACAGTAAGCCAGGAGTGTAGATGTCATTATACATGTGTAAAGCATGCCCCACCCATTTTGGGGGAAAACGTCAAGTCTGTCCAACCCACTTTGTTCTTAAGAGAATCATATTTAACGTCGGCATCCTCAGTCATTAAAAAGCTGTCCCACCCACATTTGAAAACAAACCTCCGCCCCTGCTAAGCCCAACACACACACACACACACACACACCCACACAGCCAAAACACACACACACACACAACACACACACCACACACACACAGCCAAACACACCACACACAACCCACACACAGCCAAACACACACACACACAGCCAAACACACACACAGCCAAACACACACACCCCACACAGCCAAACACACACAGCCAAACACACACACCCACACAGCCAAACACACACCACACACACCCACACAGCCAAACACACACACCCACACATCCCAAACACACACAGCCACACACACACACACACAGCCAAACACACAGCCAAACACACACACACAGCCACACACACACATGCAAACACACACACACACACAGCCAAACACACACACACAGCCAAACACACACAGCCAAACACACACACAGCCAAACACACACAGCCAAACACACACACACAGCCAAACACACACACACACAGCCAGACATTTGATGTCACTGTAGTGTTTCACACAGTGCTGCAGCCCTGGTTTCATGGCGCTGGTGTATCTGATCCTACTCTACCCGGCAACAGAAACTCAAAGAGTCACAAACTGGTCACGAAGACACTTATTTTCCACACTTTTTTTTTCCACTGTTCTTTTGTCTCTCTCTCACACCCACCAATCCCAGTATGAGGGTTAAACTGGTCCAACCAGTTTACCAAACACCAACAGGAAGTAAACTAAACCTAGATATATTTCAGGAAAACACACACCAGACCCATCGTGCATTTACCAGCAACCCCACCCCTTGGCACCAGCCCCACCCCTTGGCACCAGCCCCACCCCTTGGCACCAGCCCCACCCCTTGGCACCAGCCCCACCCCTTGGCACCAGCCCCACCCCTTGGCACCAGCCCCACCCCTTGCACCAGCACCCCCCCCCTCCCCGCCCCCCCCAGCTCACCTGAGGGGTTGGCTATGGCGATGGGAACCCCCTGCAGTGAGGGTGGGGCGCCCCCCCCAATATAATGGTAGGGGAAACACTGCCAGGCCCACCTCTTGCACCAGCACCAGCACCCCCCCCTCCCCACCCCTCCCCCCCCACAGCTCACTCACCTGAGGGGTTGGCGATGGTGATGGGAACCCCTTGCAGCTGGTGCATCTGGAGCCCTGAGTTTGCCAACGCATTCAGGTTGATGGTCTGGAGGCCCGGGATCTGAACGGTCCCCAAGCCTCCCTGGCTCTGGACCGGCGCTAGCGTGATCTGGGCCCCTCCCGGGCTCTGCAGCTGGAGGGTCTGCCAGCTCACCTGGCCGTTAGGCCCCACCGTACGCAGGAGAATCGGGCCCGTGTTAGGGATGGTCTGGATCTGGAGGTTCTGGAGGCCGTCCTGGGTGAGGGTGGGTGTGGCGAAGACCTGTCCCCCAGCCGAGAGAGCTCCCGTCTGGATAGTCTGGAGAGAAGCGCCCCCTTGGATGAGTTGCTGGGGCTGGATCAGGATCTGCTGGGGTTGTTGTTGTTGTTGGTGTCCGTCTCTGTTGTCAGGCAAGATGGGCACCCCTGACGTCTGGTAGCTCCCGTTCTGCGTTGCCATGACTCCGTAGCTGGCTGCCTGCGTGGTGGTTGTCGTGGAGCCCGTGAAGTACCCGGCCTGCGTCTGCATGAGCTGCTGGCCCGAGCCGTCCTCCCCCACCGCCCCCCCCGGCGCTGACCGGCAGCAGGGTGATGTTCCCGTTCAGAGACACGGGCATGTTGGCCAGGAACTGCGTCTGGTTCTGGATCACGTTGTTCCCCAGGCCCAGGTTCTGTAGCGGGATAGCCTGCTGTATGAGACCGTGAGGCATGGTGAGGATGTTGCCCCCCGGCGCCGGCACGACCGGTCGTGGCGATGAGCTGCTGGCCCCCGTTTGGCGAGGAGACCAGTTGGAACTGTCCGCCCCCCATCGAGGAGTCCTGCTGGGGCTGGGCGAACTGCAGCTGCTGCCCATCGACCGTCTGGAACTGGGGGATGACCTGGTACTGGATGTTGGGCATGACCCCAGACAGGGTGGTGAGGACCTGTTGGCCTTGGAGGCTTGGAGCCTGAGTCACCACGTACTGCTGGCCCTGCCCACCTCCCACAGCCCCGGTGGAGATCAGCCTGTTCTTCCCCCCGTCCCCCGTCAGGGAGGAGGAGTCCGTGGAGGATTGCACGCTGACTGGGATGATCTGCCAGCCGTTGGGAGTGGAGGTGAGCTGGACCTGGCTGAGGTCTAGATGCTGGTTCTGGTTCTGGTCGGAGCCGGAGTCGTTCTCGCTGGGCGTGTCGATGCGGCTGCAGGTGGCGGCTAGCAGGGCGAGAGGGGAGGGCTGCTGGGAGTCCTGGACACACGAAACAAACACACGTCAAATTTCCGTGCAGTGTGACGTTGTACAATATTTGTGATAGCATGCCAAAGTATGTGAAATTTAAAAGATACTGCTCAAAAGCCCTCTGTCCTTTGTACATGCTGCTAGAAAGGATTATGTAATCTCTGGATGAAAAAAAAACTATATAAAAAAATTAAAAAATGAATCATGTTTATGTCTTTGAATTGACATAATTGTGTTATTTATGGCATTTTAACGGGTAGAAAATACCAAGATATCTCCCAAACATTGAACTCCTGAATAGTTTCTAGGAGTGAGAGGGGTGGGGGGTGGGGGCAGAGTCGAATGGGTGGGACCACATTTTTCGAGAGCAGCGGCGGGCTTCCCTTACCCTCCCCCAACCCACCCATCTCCCTCCCACACTCGATTCTGCCCTATAAACTCCCTCACTCCGCGGTGGCCACCCCCTCGGAGGCCAGCCAAATGGGCCGTTCAAAGAGCGGTGGAAGAGCTAGGGGTTGACAGGAACACCCAGAGTGGGCGCATTCACCTTTACTACTGCCTTTTCCCCACCCCAGTGACATGTGCGCAAGAAAAAAAGCATAACAACACTAAAAATCGGTTTCATTAACGATTGAGAACATCCAGTATTACTCGAGCGAGTTACCATATGTTCGCAGATGTTGTCCGTGTCCGTTCAAACAGCGATTTACCCAAGCACATTTTACAAACACACACCCAAAAAAATGAAACTAAGTTTCTATGTAATCAAAGTCATACTTGTGTGTTTGCGTTTCGCTTTTGATTGAAGCCTCCGCTGCTTTCCACCATCGCGGCCATTTCATCTTGCTGTTGGTCTGAGAAAAATAAGTGTTAGAAAGAAACGTAGCCTACTTTATGTTTGGTTGAAGTCGACTGTGTCACTATACCAACAGCTTAAAAAGTGACTAACTGGCCAAGCTAGCCGGCAACCCAGACAATCTCACCCTCGACAACAGCTCGATGCCAACTAGTTGATAGTTATACTCCCAACGTTTCATTTGTCAAGCAGAGTAATTACGCGAATGACTGTTGATCAGGTTTGGTTAGCTAATGCGTAGCTAGCTAGCTAGCTAGTGCTAACTAGGTGCCCGGGCCAGTACCAGCCAAATGAAGGCCGTCTCTTTATTCCAACATGCCCTGGCTGCATGTTGATTCATTATGACTGTATACAACTATTTAGGATCTACCTACAAGAAAATGACTTGCTTGCTGAATTCATTACTTGAATTATCTTGCTAGCTAGCTAACGTCATTAGCTTGCTAGGTAGCTCAACAGTTGGCGACGTGGGATTTTTTATTTTCCCACGTCAGCTTCACAACCGTCGCATTTACCTTAAAACACTTGCTAACTGTCAAAAGTTAAACCGCACCCTCGTTTTGGAAGAATAAAGTTCACTTACCACTCATAATTTCTTGACGGGCGGAGTTTCTCGAGCTCCTTTTAGCTTGACATCAACTTTTCACAACTTCAATCGAACTTGATAGCTCTACTACGAAGTCGAAGGACGGGGTACGCCTGTTTTGAAAACCCGTGTAGTACTGTGAGTTTGGCATGACGCCAGTACGGGTCTGGCAGTGTCGCGTAATTATTCGAAATGATGGAGACACATTCAGACAGAGAATTAAATAGTAGTGATTGCCATTATCAATGCTTACGCATATTACAAATTGCAGAAACTTCCCGTATTAGATAGCCTAATACTAGGCTCCTCTATAATGTATGTTTTGTTCACTTAAATGATTGTGCCAATACAGCAGTCTAAGAGGTATGTGCTGTACGCCACTTGTGTGTATGTTGTCAATACTGGCACATAACTGAACCGAAGAAAGACTAGGAGTTATAATATGCTACAACATGTAAAGAAAATAATTTGTCTAAATCATTGGAAGTAATCGGACTACCGCAGAATACAAAACAGGTTGACCCAATCCCATTATCCAATCAGAAAAGGGAATCGTCCCCGAGCGCATTACGCCTAAGCACTGGTGCGTTTGAATTAGCTCTCACAATTTGCCGGGACACGGATCTTGCATGATTGTGCTTGAGAAATAAACACGACATGGAATCTGTTATTTAAATCAAGTGAACTATTTTAAGTAGCGCATTTGACCGACACTGTATTCAGCCCAATGAGTAAGATTACATGTGTCAAGGCACACGATCAAACCAATGGGATATTACCAGTGGCTAGTGCAAGGGTGGGGTCGGCAAAGTTATGCTCTAACGTTCACCCTGATTGACGTTTGACAAGAGAGTGAGTGAAGGGAGGCTAAAAAGGCGCCATTAACGTAAAAGTGTGTAAAAAACACAAAAAAACAATCTGAAACAGTCCACAATGTTGCTTGAATTTTTTTTTAGTCCAAGTCTGTCCCGTGTAGCCTAACTGGAGGGCTGGTCAAAGATAAGTAGAGTAGGCAGACTATTTGTGGGGTGTAACTTGGTATTTCGTGGCCACTCCCTGATGTGCCGTGGGCCGGCCGGTAAACCGTAAAACAAGACAGGGAGGTTGGTGTGAGAGGGACCGCTACACACTGACTTGAGTGGCGCAGGGAGGAGATTATTCAGGGGGTGGGTATTTTATCAGTGGGGGTGTCAGAGGAGCACATGTGTCCGTGTAAACAGGAGGTTCTTCGGGGAGGAGAGTGGAGGCACCGCCCCGGGCCGCTGCCCATGGCCACGGTTACACCCACCGTAACACTGACAGGCGCGAAGAGTTTTCTTGAAAGTTTTAACACCACAGGAGACACTAGCTCTCTGGAAATTTCAAAATAAAGGTTGTGGTTTAATTGATTTGATTATTGGCATCCGCAGGATGGATTGATGAGCGATGATTTCTCTTGATTAAATCAAGTTGATTTCTCTTCGTGGCACAAAGGACCAAAACCGATGTTTTAGTGAATAAATACTCCACAAAGGATAAGGATCTCAAGGTTTATCTTATAAAAATCACCTTATGAGGCAACTTTTTAAAACATGGTCTAGGAATAAGTAAATATTGACTAATGCTCCGTAAGATAAATGTCTGTTCTGATAGTTCCGAAATATTTTGTGTCGAACAGCCACTTTGTACGCAGACTCACCTGTGGACGGCGCAGATATCTTACGAGCAGCGTAACAGGTCGTGACAGTAGTTTGATTAATCTGCAGGATGTGTCGCAATGTGCCTCACTTTCCTCTCGGCTGTCTTTTTTAGTACATCCTCAAGTCTACCATCATTCACACGCAGTTAGCCGACAGTGGCAATAGGCAATGTGTTGACCGGCATTCTCTTATGAGTTAGCGTTAGGTCCATGATGAATATTATGAAGTTGTTTCCGTCTGAACAATATAAAGCAATTTGGAGTTTGTTCAACTGATATAGAGAACAGGAAACGATAAGAGTATTTAACGGAACCTGCGCCTTTTGAAGGTAAGATAACATGACTTGTAAAAACATCGTTTCGTTTTTATTGAAGAGCTACGAATGTGAAAGCTTATGCCGTTTGTCCTCCTGGTTTTAGCTGCGGATGATGTTGTGGCATCTCTCATGATTTACCGCCTCTGATGAGTGTTTTAGCCTCGTGAACACGTCTAATCTACAGTATCATCACTTCTATGACACCCATAGAGCATTTTACAAAGCCCTACACATATCAATGCAATGTCTCAATCTCAGCCACTATTAAAGGCTGTATAGTCACGATTTTAAGTAAATTAGGCTAAGCATTTATGGACGCGATTCTTGTAATATTCCAGCCTTGCGTGGGGGGTTTATATAACCAGTGTGATAGCATTGCTAGCTCAGAACACGGAGAGTTGATGAGATCAACAGTTGTTTCGAGTGCGTCTCTAGTGAGCGCGTTGTACTGTCCTCCCCAGGCATCCACTTTTGGTGTCATAAGTTGAAATGGAATACCCGTCCCCGTCGCTAAGGCGACAGGCGTGGGTCCAGACCAGCCGACAGTGGCAGACCCTGGAGAACGATCCCCAGACACCCTCGCTACCTCCTCCTCCTCTCCCTCCTCCTCTTCGCTCCTTCTCCACAGAGCAGCAGCACCCCGCCGACGGTCAGTAGTCTACTATACATCCAATTATGACCTGCTCTCTCTACGTCCTAGTGTAGTTTATATTGTTCAAGTGTTATAGCACAACCGCTATAACATCAGGATGTATAGATAGGATCAGTGGTAACTAAATATGACATTTCTTCATCTTCCCTACAAACAAATATAACACATTAATTTCAATGTCAAACGAGGATGTAGGCTAATTAACAAAATCTTCTTTGCCTTCCAAATGTGCAGCTTTATGATTATAGGATGGTATCGATCACAATGACTACAATATTGATTTCATCCAAGCTTAACTTGTTTTTTGTAGCTCCACATCTGTATGTTCACATTAATGTCAGTGTCTCTCTGCGTAGCCTCTGTATTGCAGCAGCCACAGCATAACCGCTAGAACTGGTATATTTATAGCCTTTTTATATTTATATATCTCACCTGGAGGCGGGTGCATGCTCAACGGTCTACGTCGGGGGGAAAAAGCTAAATGAAACCACCATGTCTTCATGGAAAACAATAGACGAAAAAAGTAAAGTGTGACATTTTGTTGACTTAGTATGTTGTGTTTCCTCAGAATGTTGCTCCATCGAGAACTGGCTGCTCCGCTGCGGGTGAGTGTGCGCGCCATCTTAACCGACGTCGATAAAATACTCTTTTTATGTGTCTGGAACGTTCTCCTATAACGGTCGTTGGGCATCGGTTGGTGTGTCATTCTATGGAAAGTGAAGAGACAGGTTGAGTGGAAACAAGGCCTCACTCACTGGGACTTCCTGTCAGCAGGAGGAAATAGAAGACAAGTGCAGTTTGTTCTTTCAGGCCTCAAACTCACTCGCGCAGTTGGCCCTGGTTGTGTACCTGTCTCGCGGTGCACACACAAGGCTATGTGACTAGTTGTTACTAGCTAGATTCTGGAATGTGTGTTGAATGGGGTGTTACCACGGCGACATCCATGGAAGACTTCCTCGTTATATTACTGTTACATGTTTTTATTCCTGTAATTGTCTGTAATGGTGTGATGACCTGCTACTGCCTATACTGGTCTGGCCAAGAGGAAACTCACACACACACACACACACACCACACACACACACACACACACACACACACACACACACACACACACACACCACACACACACACACACACACACACACACACACACACACACACACACACACACACTGTCAAAAAATATTTAAAATGTCACCCAGTCCTTCCTGGTTGAATAAAGTTCAAATAGAAACTGTGTTTTTTGTCACAGGCAGCAGCTGGGACCTGATGGCTTGGGCCACTTGCCTGGAGGTAAACCACAACATCTGATCGATATGCATCTTTCTAACTGGCAGTGTTGACGTTGTGATGTTGGGTCAGTAAAGTTCATGTCTGTCATGCAGAGACGGGCGGGAATGGGAGCTGCAGCTCGAGGAAGACCTGGCTGGGAAGCGAGGGTGAGCGAAGGAAGGGCGGAGAGGGACAAGGGAGGAGCCGGAGAAGGAGAGGGGATGGTGGGGACGGAGAGGACTGGAGGGAGGCAAGGGCACGGGAGGGAGGGGACCGACCGAGGGGACGTAGAGGACGAGGCGCGGGTCGCCTGGGGAGGGGACGGAGAGGTGCAGTAAGGGACCTAGGGGGCGAGGAGAGGGGAGGAGGGAGCGTGAGCTGAGGAGACGGGACTGAGGGAGAGGACCGAGCGGGTTGCAGTCGTCGAACGGGAGAGGGGCGTGGGGATTGGGAGTTACGGGAGGGAGGGAGTACAGGGGTCTGAGGGTACGGGGTGGGGTGGGGGATGCCAGGGATCAGGCTCGTGGGAGGAAGAGCGCGTCCGGGCGACCGGGAACGGGCGCGGGAGGGAAACCTCGGCGAGGGCGACGCACGACTGATGGGGGGATGGCGAGAAGGGCCCCTGGGGTGGAGGGACCTTTTGGGGAGGTGGAGACACCGGGAGCCAGGTCACTCCGTCCCGGATGTGCGGGAGGCCATTGGAGCGGAGGCTTTCCCGGGTGCCCAGATTGAGGCGAGGGAAAGCGCGCGTCGGTGGGGGCAGGAGAGGGGGAGGAGACGGGGAAGGAGGTGTGGTGGAGGAGTTAGGCTCTAACAGCCATTACGGGCTCATTGAGCTTGGAGGAGAAGCCGCGATCCCTCCGTGAAGGGACCCCATGCACCTGTGCGCAGCCGAACGGCAGCGGGGAGGCCCAGGAGATGCCCCTGGGGAGCCAGTGGGGATACGAAGCAGGAGGTGAGTAAGGAGGGTGAGGGCAGGCGCCCGTCGGAGTGTTATACTCCTCACTACCCCCCTCCTCGAGGCGTGGTATGCGTGACGGCCTCACCACCCGTAGTCGGTTTAGCGAGCAGGGGCGGTCGATCATAAGAGAACCCGCGGTAGCGCTCAGAGGTCCCGCACAGGCTTTCGGACCAGCGGACGATTCGCGCCCGGAGCGCACCATACCCTCCATCATCGCCCCTCACCCTTCCATCCCGCACCCAGTCGGACACCCATATCAACCGTGTTACACCGTTCCCTTCAGACGGGTACCCGTTCCCGCGCGCCATGGACCAAATTGAGCATGCCGCCTTCCCCGTCCTCACGCGCTGAATGGGTTATGCTGTCGTTGGTCGGAGGCCGCGACTCATCCCTAGTACTGCCCTCAGGGCTGTCGGGGACGTAGGCGGGCGCGCGGATGGCGGACGCTACACGTGTGGGACGGACTTCCATCTACTACAACGAGCCGGAGCGGGAGAGCGAGCCAGCGTCCGCCCCCTGTCTGATCGAGGGGTGGGAGGCCGACAGGGCGAAGTCTACGATCGAGATGAGGCGGATCGAAAGTGGAAGCCGGGGGAACGGTTGAACGGGGCGGGGAGGGACGGCGGACATTAGGCCCATTCCAGGGGTGACGCTCGCGAGGACGAGGCGGGGAGGAGGGGAGGAGGGAGGGCGGGAGAGGAGAGCGGGGAGGGAGGCGGGGCCCCCTGCGAGGGGGAGGAGCAGGGAGTGACCCGGGAGGGATGATGGAGGAGGCCGCCGGCGGGCTAAGGCGGGGGGGGAGAGGGTCCATGTGTGATGGGTCAGGGGTACATGTGGGGAGGAGGGGTGAGGCGCAGCAGGTGGGAGAGCGCCGAGGGGTGAGGAGAGGGACTATGAGGGATGACTCGGGAGGGATGAGGGAAAGGGTGGTGAGGGGGCAGGAAGAGGGGTGAGGGAGGAGGGATGAGGGAGAGCATGAGGGAGGGACGATGAGGGAGGGGGGAGGTGAGGAGCGAGGGCGCCTGGGGTGGGAGGAGAGGCGGTGAGGGAGGGAGGGATGAGGAGAGGGATGAGGGCGAGTGAAAGGGAGGGGTGAGGAAGGAAAGGGAAATTTGAGGGTGAGGACAGAGGAGGGATGGCAGGGAGAAGGATGAGGGTAAGTAGAGGTGTAGAGGAGGGGTTAAGCGAGGAAGTGTAAAAACAAATGGGAAGATTTGTGTGTGATGTGCTGGTGTGCATATTGTGTGAATGGAGGTGTATCATTTAACAAAGAACAGGAAACAACTGTACCAAAACATATCTGAGATTTCTGTCAAGATTACAGCCGTATAAACTCCTTCCTTATCCTCTTAGCATTCTCATACACAAATTGAAGCACACACACACACACAGACTCATGCAGCACCACACACAAATTAGCAGCGCACCACACAAACACAGACTCAGCAGCCCACACAAACACATGCCAGCGCACAACACACCCAGTAAACTCATGCAGGCACACACCATTCACATGCAGCACACAAAAACACACACAGAATCATGGCAGCACACAAACACAAAACATACGTATCAACAATTCACACCAGAATCCTCACTTACCTTGGTGTGACAGGTTGTACTTTGCTTCCGTTCTAGAGTACTGTGTTCAGTGTTGAAGATGAAGATCGGGAGAGTGGGGTGAGATATTTAAAATATATATATATTCGGCCCTAAGACATATCTCACTGTCTGGTCTCTGTCTGTCTCTCTATCTAGTTTCTCCTCTATCTGGTCTCTCTGTTCTTCTTTTGTTTTTATTGTTTGGCTCTCTCTGTCTCGTTTGGGCTATATGTCTCTTTGGTATCTCTCTCTGGTCGTATGTCTGTGTGGTCTCTCTCTCTGGTCTGTCCTGTTGGTGTGGTCTCTCTCTTGTATCTCCCATCCTGGGTCTCTTCATCTCTGGTTTGTCTCTGAGAGGAGCAGTGGAACATAGGAAGGAACGGGTATTAGGGAATGAGGCGTATGTTGAAATAAAGGGAGAAGGAGGATAAAGAAAAAAAGAGAAGGCAAAAAGAGTGAAAAGATGAACCAAGGGATGGGACATAAAAAAAAAACTGGCTCAGCGACCACAAACACCTGATAGTACCCAACATGCTGATAGTACCCCAAACCCTGTGCTAGTACCCCAACCCTGCTAGTTTACCCCAACACTGACCCACCCTGGACCCTAACCCCAACCCTGCTAGTTACCCCAACCCTGACCCACCCTGTACCTACCCCGCTAGTAACCAACAAACCCGGACCCCACACTAACCACAACCCTGCTTAAATACCCCACCCCAACCCTGAACCCACCACTGACCCTAACCCTGATAGTACCCCCAAACAATTGAACCACCCTAACACTACCCTTGTAGTACCCCAAACAGGCTAGTAAACCAACCCTAGCTGTACCCAACCTACCCACCCTGACCCACCCTGACCCTTAAAACCTGCTAGTACCCCAACCTGACCACAAGAACTCAAACACATGCATATAGTACCACAAACCGGACCCACCTAACCCAACCATGCTGTTACCCCACCCGGAAAACCCACCCTGACACACCAACCCTGGTTAGTCCCCAACCCGGGGCCACCCTAACCCTACACCCTCCCACCAGGTTAGTACCTAACCTGCTAGTACCCACCAGGATTAGCTACCCCAACCCTGCTAGTAGTTACCCCCACCCTGCTAGTACCACCCGGTGCTGAGTACCCAACCCATGACCCCCTTGACCCAACCCCAACCCTGCAGTACCCCCAACCCTCCTTGACACACCCTGACCTAACCAGCTCCGTACCCCAACCGGACCCACCCTAACCCCAACCCTGCTAAGTACCCAAACCCTGACCCACCTGGACCCTAAACATGTCTAGTACGCCACCAACCCTGAACCACCAGTGAACCAACCTGTAGTACCCCAAACACTGCCTAGGCACACCAACCCTGCTAGTACCACCAACCCTGCTGTACACCCAACCGACCCACCCGGAGACCACCCGAAACTAAACATTGCTAGTACCCCAAAACCCTGACCCACCTAAACTAACCCTGCGAGTACCCAAACCCATGACCACCCTAACCCACCCTGCTAGTACCCCCACCCGACCACCCCTAACCCAACCGGCTAGTACCCCCCCTTGACCCAGCCATGACCCCAAACAATGCTTAGTACCCCAAAACCCTGACACACCCTAACCCCTAAACCCTCACCAGGTAGTACAGTTACACCAATGCGAGGACAACAATACCGCTGCTAGTACACAACCCTGCTAGTCCCAACCTGGACCACACCTGACCTTAACCTGCTAGTACCACAAAATTGACCCACCATAACCCACACCCTGCTAGGTACACACACCCTGACCCACTTAACTCAACCCTAGTAACCCCCACCCGAACACCAACCTGACACCACCATGCTAGTACCCAACCTGACCAACCTACAAAAGAAAAACAACAAGGTGAGTACCATACACAATGCTAGTACCCCCCCAACCTTGCTAGTACCCAAACCTGTAGTACCCAAACCCTGCTAGTACCCCAAACCATGCTAGTACCCCCAACCCATGGACCCACCCGACCCACCCTGACCCTAACAAACGCAAAACAAGGAGAGAGAACACAAAAACCTGAAAAAGGTTTGGGGGACGGGTGGGGTTGGTTGTGAAGAGTGTGGGGTCTGGCGAGTGAATAGGTGGTGGCTATATGTGTTCGACAGGGTGGAGGTTTCTGTTTTCGCGTTCCTGGATCCCAAGTAACCCCTGGTGAGAGGGCTCCGTCTTCCGGTCAACTGGGGACAGCATGGCGATCCAGTGCCCTCTTTTCCTCCAAAGTCGCCAAACTGCTTCCAAGGCAGGGGTCACCACTGCTCCGTGGGTTGCGACCCAAAGGATTAGGATTGTTATTAAACGTGACACGGCTTGTTTTAACGGAAAACAACTCTCTCTACCCGCGAGCTGTCGGGAGGAGCGCGGCGAGAGAGAAACCACGGCCGGGGAAGTGCGGCGGGAGACCGGGCGGGGGGGGCCAACCACCCAGCAGCCACGAAGCAAAACCAAGAACACGAGAAGGCAGACGGCAAGAGTAAAAGACAAGGAAACGAAGGAGAGAACCGAAAGAAAGAAAGAAAGGAAAGAAAACAAGTGACAAGGAGACGAATTACGAAGGAATGGAGAAGAGAAACAGAACAGAAACGAAAACACACACAACACTCACAAAATAAGAAAGACCAAAACAGAAAAACAGAGAAGAAAGAACAAAGAAAGACAAATGAAGAGGAAAGAACGATCTCCGCTGCAAAGAAAGAAAAACACAGACAGGCAAACAACCACAAAAATAACAAGAAAGCCAAGAAACAACTCAGAGCACAACAACTCCCCCCATCCATCCATCCCCCCACCTCCCTACCTCACTCCCTCCCTCCCTCTCCAGTGTGTCAGAAGTTCTACAGCTGTGTTCGGAGAGGATGCGGAGGACGTATGTACAAGCTGGGCTTCGGTTAGCGAGGTGGCCCAGCCCTCGGCTCGAATCCCCCCGCGATCCTCAGCTTCCCCTCCGGCTCGGCGGCCATAAAGTTCGGCTATTTCTGCTAGCGCAGCTGCAGAGGCTTCGCCAGGAGGACCCCGACCGTCCTGGCAAGTACGCACACACACAACACTGCCACTCGGCCAGTACGCAACACACACCACACACCAACTGTCCCTGGCAGTACGCACCCACACACACACACCACTGTCCCTGGCCAAGTACGCAACAACCCACACACACCTGTCCCTGGCCAGTACGCACACACACACCACAACTGTCCCTGGCCAGTACGCACACACACACACACACTGTCCAGCGCCCAGTACGCACACACACACAACCTCTCCCTGGCCAGTACGCACACACACCAACACACACACACACAGACACACCTCTCCCTGGCCAGTACGACACACACCCCACAAACACACACACAGACCACCTCTCCCTGGCCAGTACGCAAAAACAACAACACACAAACACACACACACACCTGTCCCTGCCAGTACGCACACACACACACCACATACCTGTCTCCTGGCCAGTACGCACACACACACACCTCTCCACTGGCCAGTACGCACACACACACACACACCACAGACACACTCTCTCCCTGGCCAGTACGCACACACACACACGACACACACCTCTCCCTGGCCAGTACGCACCACACACACACACACACACCACACTCACCGCCCTGCCAGTACGCACACACAAAACAAAACCAACCTCTCCCTGGCATACGCACACAACAACACACACACACACTCACACACACACCACACACACACACACACAACTCTCCAGTCGCAACACACTGGTTGTCGTCCCGAACATGTTTGTCCCCCGAGGTCGCTTCCGGCAGGTGGAGGTCCTGACCGCCATGGCGAACGCCTTCTCCTCGCTCTACTCCACGTCTCCGACACGCCGGTCAGAAACTAGCGCCTCCGTGAGCCTCAGCTATCCTCGCCGTCAGCTGACAGAAGACGGCGCGTTCCTGACCGCAGCGTGCGCAGCGAGCCGCGCTACGTGGACGGCTGAAGGACACCGTGTCCAGGATTGTCGCTCTCTACAACACCGGGTCCTCCGGGCTCTGAGAACGGGACCCCCCAGTCCTCACACCAGGAAGAGGGCCCAGCTGCCGACCGAGTGGACCTGCTGATGGAGAACGCCAGCGAAGCGGCTGGCGGGAGAGACCTGGGTTCAGGGGGGAGGAGTTAGAAGACCTGGGTTCAGGGGTTAGAAGACCTGGGTTCAGGGGGAGGGTAGAAGACC
>CAEFZP010002823.1:0-20000 GCA_903064625.1 Mallotus villosus
AGTAAACATCTCAGCTACCAGAAACAGTGTAAGTAACCATCTCAGCTGCCAGGCATGGTGAAACATCAAAATATGACAATTACAGTGCAACAGCATCTGTATATCAGTGTTCCACACTAGAGGCAGCAGAGTCACAACAACGACCAGAGGCTATTTTAAGTCACAGTTAGACTTGAGCTTTCGTTCATATTAAGAAAACATTTCCATAATCATGGTGTCTGTTTAGTCAAGTTTACATGATCACATCTAAAGTCTAATTGGAACTGAACACCTTTTTCCTCGTTGCGCCATTGTTGCAACTTATTTTAACAGTTGTGAAAGAATGAGATAAAGAGTGAGAATGAAAAAGAAAGCAGGAGAGGGAGTTGGAGAAAAAACAAAAAGAAAGACAGAAATGCAGTGAATTTAGAATGAATGAGAAAGAGTCACGGGAGAAAGAAAAGAAAGAAGAGAGATGAGGAGAGAGCAGATGAGAGGGGAGAGACACGAGCAGAGAGAGGGAGTAGAGGGAGGGACGCTGAGATGAGGGATCACAGAGAGAGGGAGAGATGGGAAAAAATCCTTCCTATGAATCAAGGCACAGGAGTTTCTGTGAATCTGGGGGACCTAATACGATGTCGACGCGACACCAAGACCACCTGAGTCCAAACGAAGGGGAAGACTAACTTAGACTGAACATTCACGGAGAGAACAAGAGGGCAGCCGAGACGGGATAGTGGAGCACGAGGAAGGCGAGAGGGAGAGGGAGAGGGAGACGCCCGCAGACCAAAGACGTAAGAGGCAGAGGGAGAGGAATTGAACTCGAGGGGAGAGGCCCGACGAGGAGAGGCGAAAAGCAGAGGGAGAGGGAGAGGGGAGAGGAGAGATGGGAGAGATCGAGGCGAGAGGGAGAGAGCAGAGAGGGAAGAGAGAGAGGGATAGGGAGATAGAACAAGAAGACGAGAGAGATCAAAAGAGAGACGAAGAGCATCTGAGACCCAGAGAGCACAAGAAGCGAGACGAGAGTAATCAGGGAGAACGGGCCCCATAGAGAGGGAAAGGGAGAGATGAGAGGCGAGATGGGACGAAGGGAGACGGAAGAGGGAAGCATGATAGAGAAGGGACACCCCGAGAGAGGACGAGAGACGCGGAGAAGACGGAGAGAGGGATACAGAAGGGAAGAGTGACCGAGAGGGAGAGGGGAGAGACGGAGAAGGGAGACTAGGGACAGATGGACCCGAGAGAGAGGGAGAGGGAGAGGGACGAACACAGACAAGAGAGAGCCCAGGGCATGAGACCGACGACGAGAGACGAGGGACGAGGAGATAGGAGAAAGAGAAAAGAGGGAAGTAAGGGAGACGACACGAGAGAAGGAGAGCGGAGAGCAACAGAGATGCGACAGAGAGAAAGGAGAGAGGCGACTGAGAGAGAGGAAGAGGGACCCACCAGAGAGAGGACGAGGGAGACGGGAGACGAGAGGGAGAGGGAGAGGGAGAGGGAAGAGGCAAGATCGCAGGCAACGAAGGGAGAGGGAGACGAGAAGGCGAGAGGGAGAGGAGAGGGAGAGGAGAGAGGGAGAGGGACGAGAGGACGAGGGAGAGGGAGAGAGCAGAAAGGGAGAGAGAATGCCGAGAGAGAGGGGGAGGGAGAGAGGGAGAGAGAAGAGAGGGATAGGGAGAGAGAGGAGAGGGAGAGCGAATAGGGAAGCAGGGAGAGGGAGATGGGAGAGGAGAGGGAGAAGAGGGAGAGGGAGAGGGAGTGGAGAGGGAGAGGGAGAGGGAAGGAGGGAAGGGAGACGAGAGAACGAGATAGAGAGAGAGAGGGAGAGAGAGAGGCCAGATTCTGTGGTTTAGGTCCGTCTCTCTGCTCCCTCACACATTCCTCAATGGTCACCGTAACCCTGGCAACTCCCCAATGCTCAATCATTGTTTTGACACCGTAACAAACATCTCCCTCACATTCCTCTGCAGCCTTCAGACCGGAGCACAGCTACGACAGACTATGATTACTCCCTGAGACACCTCTGGGTGTGTGAGTGTGAAGGAAATGACTGAGTGTGTGTGTGTAAATGTGTGTCTGAGTTTGAGTGTAAATAAGTATGTGTCTGTGAGTGTGTGGTTTGTGTGCAACTGATAGACCCATGACAGTCTGTCAGGCTGTGTGTGTGTGTGTGTGTGTGTTTTTGTAACTGATAGACCCATGACAGTCTGTCAGGCTGTGTGTGTGTGAAACTGATAGACCCATGACAGTCTGTCAGGCTGTGTGTGTGGTGTGTGTGTGTGTGTAACTGATAGACCCATGACAGTCTGTCAGGCTGTGTGTGTGTGTGTAACTGATAGACCCATGACAGTCTGTCAGGCTGTGTGTGGTGTGTGTGTGGTGTGTGTGTGTGTAACTGATAGACCCATGACAGTCTGTCAGGCGCTGTGTGTGTGTGTGGTGTGTGTGTGTGTAACTGATAGACCATGACAGTTGTCAGGCTGTGTGTGTGTGTAACTGATAGACCCATGACAGTCTGTCAGGCTGTGGGTGTGTGTGTTGTTAACTGATAGACCCATGACAGTCTGTCGGGGTGTGTGTGGTGTGTGTGTGTGTGTGTGTGTGTGTGTGTGTGTGGTGTAACTGATAGACCCATGACAGTCTGTCAGGCTGTGTGTTGTGTGTGTGTGTGTGTGTAACTGATAGACCCATGACAGTCTGTCAGGCTGTGGTGTGTGGTGTGTGTGTGTGTGTAACTGATGACCCTGACAGTCTGTCAGGCTGTGTTGTGTGTGTGTGTGTAACTGATAGAGACCCATGACAGTCTGTCGGGGTGTGTGTGTGTGTGTGTGTGTGTGTGTGTGTGGTGTAACTGATAGACCCATGACAGTCTGTCAGGCTGTGTGTGTGTGTTGTGTGTGTGTAACTGATAGACCCATGACAGTCTGTCGGTGGTGTAGTGTGTGTGTTGTGTGTGTGTGTGTGGTGTGTGTAAACTGATAGACCCATGACAGTCTGTAGGCTGTGTGTGTGTGGTGTAACTGTAGACCCATGACAGTCTGTCAGGCTGTGTGGTGTGTGTGTGTGTGTGTGTGTGTACTGATAGACCCATGACAGTCTGTCAGGCTGTGTGTGTGTGGTGTGTGTTGTGTAACTGATAGACCCATGACAGTCTGTCGGGTGTGTGTGTGTGTGTGTGGTGTGTGTGTGTGGTGTGTGTGTGTGTGTAACTGATAGACCCATGACAGTCTGTCAGGCTGTGTGTGTGTGTGTGTAACTGATAGACCATGACAGTCTGTCAGGCTGTGTGTGTGTTGTGTGGTGTGGTACGATAGACCCATGACAGTCTGTCAGCGTGTGTGTGTGTGTGGTGTGTGGTGTGGTTGTAATGATAGAACCATGACAGTCTGTCAGGGTTGTGTGTTTGTGGTACTGATAGACCCATGACAGTCTGTCAGGCTGTGTGTGTGTGTGTGTGTGTGTGTGTGTGTGTGTGATTGTGTAACTGATAGAACCATGACAGTCTGTCAGGCTGTGTGTGTGTGTGTGTGTGTGTGTAACTGATAGACCCATGACAGTCTGTCAGGCTGTGTGTGTGTGCTACTGATAGACCCATGACAGTCTGTCAGGCTGTGTGTGGTGTGTTGTGTGTGTGTAACTGATAGACATGACAGTCTGTCAGGGGTGTTGTGTTGTGTGTGTGTGTGTGTGTAACTGATATGACCTGATAGGTTGTGTTGTGATGTGCTGCAGGACGGATGTACTGTCCAGAAGACACAACTAGATGTTTTGAATGAAGACAGGACAGCAGGAGACCGAGAGAGAGGGTTTCTGAGCGTCCAGTTAAAGACATGCCACAAGAGAGACGGGTTCTGGAGCGTCCAGTTAAAGACATGACACAGAGAGACATGACACAGAGAGACATGACACAGAGAGACATGACACAGAGAGACATGACACAGAGAGACATGACACAGAGAGACATGACACAGAGAGACATGACACAGAGAGACATGACACAGAGAGACATGACCAGAGAGACATGACACAGAGAGACATGACACAGAGAGACATGACACAGAGAGACATGACACAAGAGAGAGGGTTCTGGAGCGTCCAGTTAAGACATGACACAGAGAGACATGACACAGAGAGACATGACACAGAGAGACATGACACAGAGAGAGAGGGTTCTACACAACACTCTCTAGTTGGTCTGGATCGTCATGGAAACACTGGGAAGCACCTCTTGGACGTCAGAGTTTCTGCTCAACAGGAAAATGGGCTTCCTGAGTCTGGAGGCCAGTCTGAGGGTGTGTGGTGTGGGGTGTGTGTGTGTGTGTGTGTGTGTGTGTTGTGTGTGTGTTGTTCGTGTGTTTGGTGTGTGTGAATGTTTCCTATCCCCAAGAGAACTTATAAAATGGTTCTGATTTTAATCACACTCAGATTAAGTTATTGTGTGGCTTCTAAACATCCCAGTTCTGTTTACAAAGTTTCAAATGTGTGTGGTGTGTGTGTTTGTGTGTGTGTGTGTGTGGGTGTGGTGTGTGGGTGTGTGTGTGTCGTGTGTGTGTGTGTGTGTGGTGTGTGTGTGGTGTGGTGTATGTTGCATGTTTGTTGTGTGTGGACAATTCGAGTGTCTAACTAGTTAAATTGTGTTTGGTGTGCATCTTCTTGAGGCGCCCCCTCCTTGGCTGCTGTCAATCAATTAGAGCAGGAAGTTCTGACAAGATTAGGAGTGCTTTAATTTGATTTATTAACCAACATCGTTACCTGCTGCGGCTCAAAAAACGTTATTTTCTGCGTCAGATGCTGTCATCAAGGTGTGTGTGTATGTGTGTGTGTAGGTGTGTGTGTGGTGTTTGTATATGTGTTTGTGGTGGTATGTGTGTGTATGTGTAACCTCAGAGATGGGAGCAGTACAAAGTACAAATACTTTGTTATTGTACTTAATTAGATTTTTCTGGTATCAGTACATTTTATTTTTTACACACAATATCTGAACTTTCACCTTCGTACATTTTCCAACCAGCTCATTACTTTAGTTGTATATGTATTTGATGATCAATGATTTTTTCTTGTCATTGTGGCCTTTTTTGAATTTCCTGGCTATCATGCACAACAAACGGTAAGCTAGTCCACGAAGTTACCATGGAGCAAGGCCAGAAGGCAACAAGAAGAATGGCTAACTTTCTCCCTCCCTCCCTCTTTCCCTCCCATCACTCCTCTCCTCTCCCTCTCGCTCCTCCCCTCCTGCTACTCCTCCTCTCCTGCTCCTGCTCTCTTGTTATCAAGCTGGACGTGGTGACTAACCCTATAACCTAACCCCTGACTACACACACACTCCTAAATATTCCATGTGGAATTCACAGACCAAGCGAGAGAGGACAGCCTTGTCTGTGAGGCTGCCAGATAAGTCAAGTAGCAATAATGCAGCTTAGCTGTTCCCCGCCTGTCCTCCTCCTCCCCTCCTCCTCCTCCCCTCCTCTACACTTACCTCCTCTCCTTCCAAGATACATAAGTGACCAAACAGGCCTCACTGCTACTGGGAAACAAAGTTGTTGTTCTCTCTTTCTCTCTCTCTCTTTCACACTCACACACACACACACCTAAACTGTGAGAACATAGCCCAGTAGTTGTGTGGGTTGAGGGCAGAGGCTGGAATGTTGCAAAATGCTGCTGTATGTGATAAATAACCAGGCCAACTATCTCACCACTCTCAAACTACTTTCTGTGTGGAGGGATTGAGGGTTGGAGGGATGGAGGGGTAGATGGAAGTCTGGAAGAGGGAGCGGGAGAGTAGAGGAGAGGGAGAGGGAGAGGGAGACGGGATGAGGGAGGGGAGAGGGAGAGGGAGATGGGAGAGGGAGAGGAGAGGGAGGTAGTGTAAGGGTGGAGTTCTTGTGGTCTGACAGGTCCCGAGTCCCTTATAGATCGTTCCATGGAGACCAGACAGTGACTCACCCTCGGAAGAAGCCCAAACCCTTTTGGAAAAGGCCTCAAGTTCCCTACCTTTATTCTCTCCCTCTGGAGGGGAACATACTGTCTGCACTCTCCATATCACATCTCTGTCCCTCTCTGTCCCTATCCCTTCTCTCTGTCCTCTCTGTCATCTCTGTCATCTCCCTCTTCTGTCCCTCTCCCTCTCTCCCTAACTGCTGTCTGTCAGTGTGCTGCAACTTGTTGAGCCTCTGACAGAGTCCAGTATTAGAGGACACGCATATGGCTCTCTCTCTCTCTCACACACACACACACACACACACACACCACACACACATGCACACACACACACCGTTCTTGATTTCCGTCTCTCTCTGTGGAATGTTGGTTCTCTCAGAGTCTGGCTCTGGTTTCACGAAGGGAGTAAGGAAGAAAGACAATAGAGACATCAGTGCGCGCGTTTAAGCTAGCGAGGGGTATGCTGTAGTTGGGGCGTGGGCGGGGACCCGTGGGGTGTGCGAGGATTCTTTTCGTTGGTGAAGCAGGGAGTGAGGGAGCGCCTCCTCAGCGAGTGGAGAGTGTGTAGGGACGTGGATGTGAGGGGAGGGAGCTGGAGGGAGAGGAGGGCGATGAGGGAGATGGGGAGCGGATGGCTCTAATCACCTGGATGGACGAAGACGAGAGGATCCGAGACAGAGGGAGAGACAGAGGGAGACAGGACGAGGGAGACACGAGCGACCAGTAGACAGAGGGAGAGAGCAGAGGGAGACAGAGGGAGACAGAGGGAGAGACAGGGAGAGACAGAGGGCGACAGAGGGAGAGACAGAGGGAGAGACAGATGGGCGACGAGGGAGCGACTAGGGGATCGAGACAGAGGGGAGACAGAGGGAGACAGAGGGAGACAGAGGGACTAGGAGCAGAGGGATGAGTGGACGGCAAGGAGAGGGGACTAGGCAGGAGAGGGGACTAGGGATGAGTGGGATGTGGGCAGGACGAGGGACTAGGGATGAGTGGAATGGGCAGTAGAAGTGACTAGGCAGGAGAGGACGGCAGAGAGGAGGACTAGGGATGAGTGGACTGGGCAGAAGAGGACTGGGCAGGAGAGGGACTAGGGACGATGGACGGCAGGAGAGGACTAGGGTGAGTGGAGGCAAGAGAGGGATAGGGGATGAGAGGAATGGGCAGGAGGAGGGCACTAGTGCAGGAGAGGGACTAGGCAGGAGAGGGACTCGGGATTAGTGGACTGGGCAGGAGAGGACTAGGCAGGAGAGGACTAGGGATGATGGACTGGGCAGAAGAGGGACAGGATGAGTGGACGGCGAGAGGACTGGGCGGAGAGGGACTAGGATGATGGACTGGGCAGGAGAAGGACTAGGCATGGAGATGGACTATGGATGAGTGTCGACTGGGCATGAGAGGACGGGCAGGAGAGGGACTAGCAGAGAGGGACTAGGGATGGGCGAGGACTGGGATGAGTGACTGGGCAGAAGGGACTAGGGATGAGTGGACTGGGCAGGAAGACTGGGCAGGAGAGGGACTAGGGATGAGTGGACTGGGCAGGAGAGGACTAGGCAGGAGAGGATTAGGGATGAGTGACCGGCAGAGAGGGCTAGGGTAGTGGAGTAGGCGGAGAGGGACAAGGGATGAGTGGACGGCAGGAGAGGACTAGCAGGAGAGGGACTAGGATTAGTGGAATGGGCGCGAGGGACTAGGGATGAGGGACTACGGCAGTAGAAGGACTAGGCAGGAGAGGACGGGCAAGAAGAGGGAATAGGGATAGTGGACTGGGCGAAGAGACTGGGCAGGAGAGGGAATAGGGATGATTGGACTGGGCCGGAGAGGGACTAGGGATGATGGAGTGAGGCAAGAGAGGGACTGGGAGATGGACTGGGCAGGGAGAGGGACTAGGCAGGAGAGGACTAAGGCAGGAGAGGGACTAGGGATGAGTTGGGAGAGCGGCAGGAGAGGGGACTAGGGATGAGTGGACTGGGCAGGAGAGAGGATAGGCAGGAAGGGATAGGGATTAGTAAACGGCAGGAGAGGGACTAGGGATGAGTGGACTGGGCAGGAGAGGGACTAGGGATGAGTGGACGGCAGAGAGGACTAGGCAAGGGACTAGGGATGGTGGAGGGGCAGGAGAGGGACTAGGGAATGAGTGGACTAGGCAGGAGAGGACTGGCAGAGAGGACTAGGGATGAGTGAGTGGGCGGAGATATGGACGAGTGGACTAGGATGAGTGGACGGCAGGAGAGGGACTTAGGGATGAAGTGGACTGGCAGGAAGAGGACTAAGGCGAAGGGACTAGGGGAGTGGACTGGGCAGGAGAAGGGACTAGCAGAGATGGACTAGGCCAGGAGAGGGACTCGGCAGGAGAGGGAGTAGGGATGAGTGGCTGGGCCTGAGAGGGAAGAGGGATGAGTGGACTGGCAGGAGAGGGACTAGCAGGATAGGGACTAGTATGAGTGGACGGCAGGAGAGGACTAGGCAGGAGAGGGACCTAGGATGAGTGGAGTGGGCAAGAGAGGCAGGACGCTGGACTGGGCAGGAGAGGATCTCCGGGATTAGTGACTGGGCAGGAGAGGGACTAGGATGAGTGGACTGGGCAGGAGAGGACTGGGCAGGAGAGGGACTAGGGATGAGTGACTGGGCTAGGATGAGGACTGGGCAGGAGAGGGACTAGGGATGAGTGGACTGGGCCAGAGAGGGACTAGGGATGAGTGGACTGGGCAGGAGAGGACTGGGCAGAGAGGGACTAAGGATGAGTGGACTGGGCAGGAGAGGGTCTAGGGATGAGTGGACTGGGCAGGAGAGGGTCTAGTGACAGGGGAGGAAGGGGGGAGGAGCAGGAGGGGGGAGCAGGGGGACATGAAGTGAGGAAATACATGATACCACTATTCATATGATTCCATATGAAAGCCACGCTCCCATGGGCCTAGTTGCATGTGATTTGCTGATTTATCTCAACAGAACAAGTAGAGCTTAACATACACAAGCCTGTACCAGCCCCACAGACCAGTCCAGCTTATGAAATGGTAGATGGGATCAGTATTCCACTTCACGGAAAGCAAACTTCTAACTAAGAGTTTTAGAGTATGGTTAATGCCAATGCTATGCTTTTGTAAACTCATCGCTAAAATTACGCTAAGCTAAGATGAACTAAACTATAATATGAAAGTAATTCAATGTTTTGCTGTGCTGTGTGCAACACTATTGCTATGTTCAGCTGTGCTGTGTTGTGCTGTATTGTGTTGTGCTGTGATGTGTTTTAATGTGTGTGATGTGTTGTGATGTGTTTGTTGTGCTGTGGTGTGTTTGTATGTGCTGTGTTGTGTTGTGTCTGTGTTGTGATGTGATGTGTTGTGTTGTGTTGTGCATGTGTTGTTGTGTTGTTGTGTCTGTGTGTTGTGTGTGTTGTGTGTGTTGTGTTGTGTTGTGATGTTTTGTGCTGTGTTGGTGTTGTTGTGTTGTGTTGTGCTGTGTTGTGCTGTGTTGTGCTGTGTTGTGCTGTGTTGTGCTGTGTTGTACGTGTTGTGCTGTGTTGTGCTGTGTTGTGCTGTGTTGTGTTGTGTTGTGCTGTGTTGTGCTGTGTTTTGCTGTGTTGTGCTGTGTTTGCTAATGTGTTGTGCTGTGTTTTGCTGTGTTGTGCTGTGTTGTGTTGTGTTGTGTGCTGTGTTGTGCTGTGTTGTGCTTGTTGTGCTGTGTTGTGTGGCTGTTGTGTGTGTGTTGTGCTGTGTTGTGCTGTGTTGTGCGGTGTGTTGTGTTTGTGCTGTGTTGTGTTTGTGCTGTGACTTGTGTTGTGTGTGTGTTGTGCGGTGTTGTGTTGCTGTTGTTCGTTTTTCTGTGATCGATGTTGTGTCCTTGTGTTTGTGAGTGATGTTGTGACTGTGTTTGTGCTGTGTTGTGTGGTTGCTGTGTGTGGTGCTGTGTGTTGTGCTGTGCTGTGTTGTGCTGTGTTGCGGTGTGCTGTGTGTTGCTGTGTTGCTGTGGTGCGTGTTGTGCTGTGTTGTGCTGTGTTTGTACTGTGTTGACCCAGTGAAATGTTAGGCTATACGCTAGCTAGCAAAATAACGCTAGCATCGCAAACAACATTACTAATTCAACTTTGGTAGTGTACAAAGGTCGTTGTAGGTTCGTTTTAGATATAATTGTATGATCGTGTGGACAATAAGACACGGTCTCTTGTCATAACTAAAGTCTTAGCTTGTCAATCTTGTCAGGAAGTAGAGCTGGGTGTGAAGTGGATCCACGTTGATAACTGTCAGATAAGGAAGAGGGTCAGAGGTTATTGGGAATCTGGCTATTAGTCGGGAGGTTGGCCGGCTCAATTCCCTGTGATGCTAAATGACGTGTGTCCTTGGGCAAGGCACTTCACCCTACTTGCCTTGGGGGGAATGTCCCTGTACTTACTGTAAGTTTCTCTGGATAGAGGCGCCTTTTAAATTAATGTAATGTAATTCTTACACTGATTCATCACAACACAGTAGTCTGATTCATCACAACACAGTAGTCTGATTCATCACAACACAGTAGTCTGATTCATCACAACACAGTAGTCTGATTCATCACAACCAGTAGGCTGATTCATCAACAACACAGTAGTCTGATTATCACAACCAGAAGTTGATTCATCACAACACAGTAGTCTGATTCATCACAACACAGTAGTCTGATTCATTCACAACACAGTAGTCTGATTCATCACAACACAGTAGTCTGATTCATCACAACACAGTAGGCTGATTCATCACAACACAGTAGGCTGATTCATCACAACACAGTAGGCTGATTCATCACATCACAGTAGGCTGATTCATGCACCAGTAATGATTCATCACACCACTTTAGAACTGCTGAGTTTTCTGTATCTGCCTTTGTGAGCGATCAAACCCAAAACCCACCCCACACCAAACCCACGAGATAAAAGAAGAACAAAGGAGGAGAAAAAAAGGAAAGAAAAGAAAAAGAGAGAGAAGAAGAAACACGGAGAACGTAGAAACGCACAGAAAAGGACAGAAAGAACAAAAGAGAGAAGAAGAAAAAGCGAGGAAAAGAAAAAGGAAGAAAGCAAAAAAGAAGAGAAGAAAAGAAAAGATCAAAAGAAACGAAGAAAAAGCAAAAAAAGAAAAGAGAAAAGAGATAGGAGAAGAGAAGCAAAAACGGAGAGAAAGACAAAGGAAGAAAGGAAAAGAGAGAGCTAAAGAACAAGGAGAAGAGAAAGAAAAGGAAGAAAAAAAAAGAGAGAGAAGAAGAAAAGAGCTAAGAAACGAAAAGGGAGAAAGAACAAAAAAAGAGAGAAGCCAAAAAAAGAAAGAGAGAAAGAAAAGGAAAGAAAAAGAAGAAAAAAAAGGAAGTAAGAAAAGAAAAAAAAAAGAAACAGGAGAGAGAAAAAAGGGAGAAGAAAGACCCAAAAAAAGGAAACGAAGAAAAGTACGAGAGAGAGAGAACGAAAAGGAAGAAGAAAAGAGAGGAAAGAAGAAAAAAAAGGAGAGAGAAAGAAAAAGAGAGAAAGAAGAAAAGGAGAGAGAAACAAAGAAAGAAATAACAAAGAGAGAGAAGAAGAAAGGAGAGAGACACGAAAAATTCATCCAAACCCTCTCTCTCCTCCTCACCTTCTCTCTCCCTCCCATCTCATCGCTCCCCTCTCTCTCCTCCTCACCTTCTCTCTCCCTCCCCTTCATCGCTCCCCCTCTCTCTCCTCTCACCTTCTAGCGCAGGTCGTCCAGGATGGCCTGGTAGCGGCTGTAGTCGTGGAGGTCTGGTCCACTCTTCTCCAGAACCTCTCTGATCTTCAGCTCCAGCTTGCCGTTGGCCTGCTCCAGGTTCCTGACTGTTACCAGGTAGGAGGCCAGACGCTCGTTCAGGGTTCTGCATGGCAAACTTCTTGTTGTCCTTGAGGAGGGATGCCCCAGCCCCCCTGGCGAGGCCTCCAGAGAGAGGTAGTCCACTACCCCGGGCCCCCCTCCCAGATTGTGGAAGGACCGCGGCCCCCCAAACCCCCCCAATGAGGCTCGGGGTCAGGGAAGCCAAATTGACACAGTACTCCCATGGTGCCATACAGTCTATCTGCCCCATAGTGCCCCCACCCTCCTTCTCCTAGGTCTATCTGCCCCATAGTGCCCCTCCCTCCTTCTCCATACAGTCTATCTGCCCCATGGTGCCCTCCCTCTTCTCCTACAGTCTATCTGCCCCATAGTTCCCCTCCCTCTTCTCATACAGTCTATTGCCCCATAGTGCCCCTCCCTCCTTCTCCATACGTCTATCTGCCCATAGTTCCCCTCCCTCCTTCTCCATACAGTCTATCGCCCATGGTGCCCCTCCCTCCTTCTCCATACAGTCTATCTGCCCCATGTGCCCCTCCCTCCTTCTCCATACAGTCTATCTGCCCCATAGTGCCCCTCCCTCCTTCTCCATACAGTCTATCTGCCCCATGGTGCCCCTCCCTCTTCTCCATACGTCTATCTGCCCCATAGTGCCCCCCCTCCTTCTCCTAAGTCTATCTGCCCCATAGTGCCCCCCCTCCTTCTCCATACAGTCTATCTGCCCCTAGTGCCCCTCCCTCCTTCTCCATACAGTCTATCTGCCCCATGTGCCCCTCCCTCCTTCTCCATACAGTCTATCTGCCCCATAGTGCCCCTCCCTCCTTCTCCATACAGTCTATCTGCCCCATAGTGCCCCCACTCCTTCTCCATACAGTCTATCTGCCTAAGGTACCAGAGACAACATTGTTAGATATACAGTACCAGTCAAAAGTTTGTACACATTTTCCCTCGAAGAAAATGTGTCCAAACCTTTGACTGGTACTGTAGGTTAGGACAAAATGTACACAGGATTGGCCAATTATTTTGTTTTGATGCAACTGTTTCAACTTTGTGAGGTTGCAACATAACCTATCACCATAACTTGACCACAGACAACAGAACTCTGTTTCATTCTACACTTCACTCTGTAAATGAGCAGAACGCTTTTTACTGCCATCTTCATAATAATAAGTATGCATACTTATTTAAAAGTTCCACAAATATCAGAAGTAAAATGTCAGTAAAAAAAAACGAACCCATCTGCAACCAACGCAATTCCCCCAGAACCTTCTCTAGTTGATAATATGATTTGATGTTCAAAAGCAGTAAGACATTTAGACATTAGGCTGAATGCTGAAGGTTTTATTGAAATGTCTGGACAGAGCGGTTACCTATCCCTTCAGGCACAACTGGAGAGACTGAAAACTATGATGATGCAAAGTTCAACATATATATTTTTTATGTCTAAAATCATATTGATTTGACAACAATCTTAGGTTACATTTTTGGTCAACGTCCGTGCTCCTAAAAGAACACAAAAGATCAACGACAGATAAGGCAGTGATGGAATAAATAGAGTATGAGTTAGAGTTCATCTGGTCCAGTCGGCCCTCCCGGAGGTCATGTGACCCTACTTGTTAGTGTAAACAGACATTAACAGACTTGTTCCTGAATCAGCTGTAGTTGCAGAAGCAGGAAGTGAGGATGCCTGTCAGATCAGAGGTTCCTCTCCTTGGTCTCCGTGCTGGATGAGACCACCTTGCCGTCCACCAGCGTCTGTGTGACGGTCATCACCTTGGTCTTCACTGTGCGCTGGTCCTCCATGGCGTCTTGCAGCCTGAAACATCCAGAGAAGTCAGTATGTGTTCGCCAACGATTAAAGAGATGTTTCAGAACAGGCCGTATACCCCTACCCGCGATGTGTCTGAACATGTAGTGGAGGGAAAGTCAAATGTTTCCTAAAATGGAAAACACTTGAATAACATCTAAGTTCTTAAGAACAGCAATGAATGACATGCACTTTGTCACTGTCAACTACTGGTTCCACAACAGTTGGTGAGTTTTCCTGAACACTTAGTATATGTTCTAGAACAATCTGTCTACATTCTAGAACAGTTCTCACGACCCCCTTCATCTCTCATGCTGTCTCATCGTCATGGTGACTCACTGGAAGTCCTCCCCGTCCAGCAGCCTCCTGTAGGTGGCGATCTCAGCCTCCAGCTTCATCTTGATGTTGAGCAGAGCCTCGTACTCCTGCGTCTGGTGCTGGATGCTTCCTCTCAGCTGCGTCAGCTCGGCCTCCACGCCACGCAGCACGCCGTTCAGACTGTCCATCTCCAGGTTGTAGCGCATCTCCACGTCCCTCAAGGTGCCATCTAGGGACGACTTCTGGAGGTGGGGAGGAGGGGGAGGGAGGGAGAAGAGAGAAGAGGGAGGGAAGGAAGATGTGTTCATCTGTACTAACGTTGGTTGCATGTGAAAATTGATTTGAATGAGTGTGAAAGTATGTTGAGTGTTCAAGTGTGTGTATGTGTGTGTGTTTGAGAGAAAGTGTCTGTGTGTGTGTATGTGTGTATATGTGTGTGTGTGTGTATATGTGTGTGTGAGAGTGTGTGAGTGTATGTGTATGAGTGTGTGTATGAGTGTATATGTGTGTGTGTGTGAGAATGTGTGAGTCTAACCAGGCTCTTCTGGGACTCCAACTCGATCTCCAGGGTTAGGGTGTGGTGTGTGTGTGTGTGTGGTGTGTGTGTGTGTGGTGTGTGTGTGTGTGAGAGTGTGTGAGTCTAACCAGGCTCTTCTGGGACTCCAGCTCGATCTCCAGGGTTAGGGTTAGGGGTGTGTGTGTGTGTGTGTGTGTGAGAGTGTGTGAGTCTACCAGGCTCTCTGGGCTCCAGCTCGATTCCAGGGTTAGGGTTAGGGTGTGTGTGTGTGTGTGTGTGTGTGAGAGTGTGTGAGTCTAACCAGGCTCTTCTGGGACTCCAGCTCGATCTCCAGGGTCTGCATCTGTCTGCGGAGGTCGTTCACCTCTGAGCGGGGAGCTCTGCAGCGCCTCTGTGTTGTGGCTCACCTGGGTCTGGACCTCTGTGATCTGCAGAACACAGCACAGCTCTCAACCTCCTCCTCTTCACCTCTAACCCTTACCCAACCTCCTCCTCTTCACCTCTAACCCTAACCCTAACCCCTCCTCCTCTCACCTCTAACCCTAACCCAACCTCCTCTTCACCTAACCCTTACCCAACTCCTCTCTTCACCCTAACCCTAACCCAACCCTCCTCTTCACCTCTAACCCTAACCCTAACCTCTGTGTTGTGGCTCACCTGGGTCTGGACCTCTGTGATCTGCAGAACACAGCACAGCTCTCAACCTCCTCCTCTTCACCTCTAACCCTAACCCTAACCCCTCCTCCTCTTCACCTCTAACCCTAACCCAACCTCCTCCTCTTCACCTCTAACCCTAACCCTAACCTCTGTGTTGTGGCTCACCTGGGTCTGGACCTCGTGACTACAGAACACGGCACAGCTCTCAAACTGTAAGCACTTCTGATCCGTAATTCTCTGCTGTACTTTCTATGTCCTCTGTATGTCACTTTGTATAAAAGCCTCTGCTAAATGAATACATCTATAATAGTGTCTGGGCTCAGGTCAGGCTTCCATTTCTAGATCTTTAGTCATCACAGGATTCACTAGGAGATGTCCTGCTCACCTGAGATTCATGCCACGCTTTCAGCTCCTCCTGGTTCTTCAGGGCCATCTTCTCGTACTTGGCTCTGATCTCAGACATGATCTGTGCCAGGTCCTGGCCTTTAGGGGCGTCCACGTCCACCTGCACTCCAGACTGGGACACCTGGACACGCAGCTCCATCACTTCCTGTTACAGACAGGATGTGAGGTCAGGGTGGAGGAACCCTTTGTGTTAAATGGTTCAGATGAGAGTGCACGGCTGGGGGAAAGCGTGTTGGAGGCTGGTTCAGAGGCTGGGTTAGAGGCTGGGTTAGAGGCTGGGATTATGTGAAAGCTTACGTTGTCGTGGTTCTTCTTGAGGAAGATGAGCTCCTCCTTCAAGCCCTCGATCTCGCTCTCCAGGTTCATGCGGCCCAAGTTGGTGTCATCGATCACCTTCCTCAGACCCACGATGTCAGCCTCCACAGACTGGCGGATCGACAGCTCAGACTCGTACCTACCACACACACACACGCACACACACACACACACACACACACGACACACACACACACACACACACACACACACGCACATCCTTCAGTAATGACCCTCATTCCACACCCTGTGTGTACCTAGGGTGTGGCTCTAACTGTCAATTTCTAAAGTCTTGAGGCTTCATCAGTGTAAACACACAGGGCCTGTGATCAGTGTAAACACACAGGGCCTGTGATCAGTGTAAAACACAGGGCTGTGATCAGTGTAAACACACAGGGATATTCTTACTTCATTCTGAAGTCGTCAGCGGCGAGGCGGGGCGTTGTCGATCTGCAGGATCAGACGAGCGTTGTCCACGGTTGCATCAAACACCTGAAACACAGATAAGGTCAGTTCTGGAACAACACAGGGATGCTGTTAACAACTCTAACTCTGTTTACCTTCTGATCAGCTGATCAGGATTCTCCTACACCTGTGTTCTCACACACCTGTGTTCTCCTACACCTGTGTTCTCACCTGTGTTCTCCCACACCTGTGTTCTCCTACTGTGTTCTCCTACACCTGTGTTCTCACACACCTGTGTTCTCCTACACCTGTGTTCTCCCACACCTGTGTTCTCCCACACCTGTGTTCTCACACACCTGTGTTCTCCTACACCTGTGTTCTCCTACACCTGTGTTCTCCTACACCTGTGTTCTCCCACACCTGTGTTCTCCTACACCTGTGTTCTCACCTGTGTTCTCCCACACCTGTGTTCTCCTACACCTGTGTTCTCCCACACCTGTGTTCTCCCACACCTGTGTTCTCCCACACCTGTGTTCTCCTACACCTGTGTTCTCCTACACCTGTGTTTCTCCTACACCTGTGTTCTCACCTGTGTTCTCCCACACCTGTGTTCTCACCTGTGTTCTCACCTGTGTTCTCACACACCTGTGTTCTCAACCTGTGTTCTCACACACCTGTGTTCTCCTACAGCTAGTCAAGAACTCTGAACTGCATGTGAGTGCTCGTGGACGTGTGTGTGTGTGTGTGTGTGTGTGTGGATGTGGTGTGTGTGTGTGTGTGTGTGTTTGTGTGGATGTGTGTGTGTGTATGTGTAAGTGTGGTGTGGTGTGGACTGCTGAAGCCAGCTATCCCTCTGTGTTTGTTTAGTTCCAGAGTGAAGATGGAGCCAATCATTAACCTGCAGACACAGCTGGTCACCCACTCTCATTAACCTGCAGACACAGCTGGTCACCACTCTCATTAACCTGCAGACACAGCTGGTCACCACTCTCATTAACCTGCAGACACAGCTGGTCACCACTCTCATTAACCTGCAGACACAGCTGGTCACCACTCTCATTACCTGCAGCACGCTGGTCACACTCTCATTAACCTGCAGACACAGCTGGTCACCACTCTCATTAACCTGCAGACACAGCTGGTCACCACTCTCATTAACCTGCAGACACAGCTGGTCACCACTCTCATTAACCTGCAGACACAGCTGGTCACCACTCTCATAACCTGCAGACACAGCTGGTCACCACTCTCATAACCTGCAGACACAGCTGGTCACCACTCTCATTAACCTGCAGGACACAGCTGGTCACCACTCTCATTAACCTGCAGACACAGCTGGTCACCACTCTCATTAACCTGCAGACACAGCTGGTCACCACTATCATTAACCTGCAGACACAGCTGGTCACCACTCTCATTAACCTGCAGACACAGCTGGTCACCACTCCTACTGGAACATCTGCTGTGTGTGTGTGTGTGTGTGTGTGTAAGTGTGTGTGGGTGGGTGTGTAAGTGTGTGTGTGGGTGTGTGTAAGTGTGTGTGTGTGGGTGGACCCTGGGTTGGGTTTCCTGTTCTATCATGTACAGACTTGTTTGTGGTATTGACAGGGTGGGTATCACTTCCTGCTATCCGGAAGTAGTTGTGACGCTGAGCAGTGGAATTAGATTCAACTGGATAGAACCGGTCTGTAACGGTGGTCGGTCCATATTCAGCAGGATGAACAACATTACATTACATTTACATTTAGTCATTTAGCAGTCTTATCCAGAGCGATTTACAGTAAGTACAGGGACATTCTCCCAGAGTAACGTAGGGTGAAGTGGCCTTGCCCAAGGATACAACATCATTTGTCACGGACGGGAATCTAACCTTCCGTTAATAGCCCGACTCCCTAACGCTCAGTCATCTGACCCACACACATCATAAACCCCAAATAAACATCCTAATACATACTCTAACCCCCACCCAAACCACCCTAATACATACTCTAACTGCAATCCCTAACAGTAGCCTTAACCACACAGATTGTACAACCCCCTGACCTGTACCCTGCATGATCCTCCACTCTCTCGTCTCCTCTCCTCTCCCCCCTCTCTTCCCTCCTCTCTCCCTCTCTTCCCCCCTCTCTCCCCTCTCTCCTCTCCTCTCCCTGCCATCTTTCCCCTCTCCTCTCCTTCCCTCCAGGGTTAAACTTTGTTTGTTCTCATTTGCAAATGTTCTCATTTGCAAGGCAAAGTTTACTGACCTTGTTCCAAAGTTAGTTTCACTTCTGGGAATGGAGTTATGAGTCTGAGCTGGTAGCAGTATCCTGATTATAAATAATGGTGATGGATATGTATGTTTATACTCATATGTGCCATACATTGATCACTCAGTCGTCCTGAGGTTCATCTGAGATCTGGACAAACCCAGACGGCGTGACTGGGAATGTTCCACATGAAAACGTTTTCCTCATGTTCCTCTCAGACTAGTGGTTCACAGCAGTCACACAGTGAAAGGGTAACCCTAACCCTAACCCTAACCCAGGGTTAGATCTCCTAGTTTTAACTGAGTCTGGGATGAGTAACTGATTGTTCAGCGTTTTCCTTTGTGAGTTCTGGAATACTAAAAGCAGGAAGAAGCAGTCTGATTGTAGGTGGGGTGTGTTGTTACTCATTGTTGGAAACACACACACACTCACACACACACACACACACACACACTCACTGTCAATGGGCTTTATCAAGAGAAGTAGAAGTGTTGTTTAATTGCTGTTGAAGAAAGCCCTTTTAAACGACTTCATCCAAACTCCACCCAGTGAAAGCGGAGATCATAACAGCTCTGTGCTGTGAGAGCTCTTATCAGCTCTTATCAGCTCTTATCAGCTCTGTCAGGTCAGTGACACCACCTTGCTTCAACCAGCGTTTTCACACACACACCAGTCTTCTCTCTCTGTTTCACACACTCACCAGTCCTCCCTCTCTGTTTCACACACTCACCAGTCCTCTCTCTCTGTTTCATCACACACTCACCAGTCTCTCTCTCTCTCTCTGTTTCAACACACTCACCCAGTCCTCCCTCTCTGTTTCACACACTCACCAGTCCTCTCTCTCTGTTTCACACACTCACCAGTCTTCTCTCTCTCTCTGTTTCACACACTACCCCCAGCTGAAGAGGCTGGGGAAACAACTTTCTGAACTCTGAGCCACACAAATGGTTAATACCAAACATTTTAGATGACTTATGCATGAATCCATTTCCAGTTAGTATTTCCTAATGCAATATGTGGCCATGACTCCCCCCCCTCCCTGATCACCACAGCTCCTACACACCTTATCACACACACAGCTCCTCTCGTTCACACCCCCCAGCCTCTGAGAGGTCACTTCGACCAGGAACTAGTCTGACCACAGATCATCACAGGCCCCCACAAACTGCTTCCTGTCTGTCCCACCCTGGTTCCTGTCCCACCCTGCCTCCCGTCCTGTCCCCGTCCTGGTCCCCCGCCCAGCACCTCTTCACCCTGCAGTCATCTGCCCCAATCAACACAACAATTTAACTACAAACTCATTTGTTCTAATCAGCAGACAGCTTTAACAAACTACAAATTCATTTGCTCTACACAGCAGAAAGAGTTAATGAACTACAAACTAATTTTGCCAATCAGCAGATGGCTTTAATGAGTCTCTCTGGGCCTCTGATGGTAGGTCAACAACTCTTTTCTCCTTCTCTCTCCGTGTCTCTCTCTTTCTATTTCTCTTTCCACTTGACTGGGCAGTATGCTTTTAGTATCCCCAGTCTTCCTCCCCTCCCTCCCCCTCCCTCCCCCTCCCTCCTCTCCCCCTCCTTCACATACCTCCTACCTGACTCCCTCTTTTT
>CAEFZP010002824.1:0-42500 GCA_903064625.1 Mallotus villosus
ACTCACACCCACACACTCACACACTCACACACTCACACACTCACACACTCACACACTCACCACACTCACACACACACTCCAGACAGGTAGTCATGATAGAGACAGACAGGTAGTCATGATAGAGACAGACAGACAGTCATGATAGAGACAGACAGGTAGTCATGATAACAGACAGACAGGTAGTCATGATAACAGACAGACAGGTAGTCATGATAGAGACAGACAGGTAGTCATGATAGAGACAGACAGACAGTCATGATAGAGACAGACAGGTAGTCATGATAGAGACAGACAGGTAGTCATGATAGAGACAGACAGACAGTCATGATAGAGACAGACAGGTAGTCATGATACAGACAGACAGGTAGTCATGATAGAGACAGACAGGGTAGTCATGATAGAGACAGACAGACAGTCATGATAGAGACAGACAGACAGTCATGATAGAGACAGACAGGTAGTCATGATAGAGACAGACAGACAGTCATGATAGAGACAGACAGGTAGTCATGATAACAGACAGACAGGTAGTCATGATAACAGACAGACAGGTAGTCATGATAGAGACAGACAGGTAGTCATGATAGAGACAGACAGGTAGTCATGATAGAGACAGACAGGGTAGTCATGATAGAGACAGACAGGTAGTCATGATAGAGACAGACAGGTAGTCATGATAGAGACAGACAGGTATGTCATGATAGAGACAGACAGGTAGTCATGATAACAGACAGACAGGTAGTCATGATAGAGACAGACAGACAGTCATGATAGAGACAGACAGGTAGTCATGATAGAGACAGACAGGTAGTCATGATAGAGACAGACAGGTAGTCATGATAGAGACAGACAGGTAGTCATGATAACAGACAGACAGGTAGTCATGATAACAGACAGACAGGTAGTCATGATAGAGACAGACAGGTAGTCATGATAGAGACAGACATGGTAGTAATGCACACACACACACGCACACACTTAGTAAAGTGGATCGGTGGTGTCAGGTCTCGGGACAAAATGACTCTGGGACACACGAACTGAGAGTTGACACGCTAAGGTGTGAATGTGTGTGTGTGTGTGTGGTGTGAGTGTGAGAGTGTGTGTCTGTGTGAGAGTGTGTGTCTGTGTGTGAGCGTAAGTGTGAGAGAGTCTCCAGTTGTGCTGGACAGCCAGAAAGGTCTCCAGGTCAGAAAGACAACCTGCCTCTACGACACGATAAACACACACAAACTACCTACACAAACACACACACACAAAACTACCTACACAAACACACACACACACACAAAACTACCTACACAAACACACACACACACACACACACAAAACTACCTACACAAACACACACACACCACACACAAAACTACGTACACAAACACACACACACCTCCTTTGAAAACACTGGCTAGTCTAGTTCTGGCCATAAGTGTTCCTTGTAAATGTTCTCCATTCATACTAACACAGAAAGGATCTGTTCAGAGGCTAGTCCCCTCAGCCCCCCCCCCACACACACACCCCTTTTACTTCTCTCTAGACTACACCTGGTTCAAGCAATCTGCATTCACCTTGCACTGTGAGTCACCATCACAGCAGTAATCAATACCACACACACACCACACACACACACACACACACACACACCACACACACACACACACACACACACACCACACACCACACAACACACACACACACACACACACAGGAAGCAGTATCTGACCTGTCCATGTCCACACACCCAGACCAGCCCTATCAGTATAGCTATGGACCCATGGTAACAAAGCATGCTAACAGCACACACACAGACTCTCTCTCTCTCTCTGTATCTGTTGTCTCTCTCTGCTGTGTGTGTCTCTCTCTTCTCTCTTCCCTCCTCTCTCTCTCTCTCTCTGTCTGTCTCTCTCTCTCTCTCTGTGTCTCTCTCTCCTCTCTAAATCCTATCCTTCTTTCTCTCCCTTCTCCTTTGACCCCGTCTCATCTCCACACCCTCCTAAGACAATCTTCACGTGTTTCCTCTTCGTTGTCTCTCTTTCATTATGTGACCGTCTTCCCGCTTTCCATCATGTCCCTGTTCACGCGACCTACCTACCTCCCTCCCTCCCTCCCACACACACACACAACAAAATCAGTGCGTGTTAACGGTTCGGCAGTCTTAGTCTAAACACACAGGCGCGTGGTAATCGGCCTCTCCTCTTTCCAGGGAAGACAAACAAACTCACACACCTGCGCGTGACGTCACCGATGCGCCCTTTAGAAATACCCCTCCAGACCTTCGTGTTGTCCCCAGATGCCGTTAGTAAACCGGAGATGATCCGAGTTCGGTTAATCTACAGAAGCTCCTTCTCCGCTCAAACCACGAGACCGTGGTCATGACACGATGACGATGATTAGCCGTTGTTTATCTTTAACGATTACGAGGGGCTTGGCACAAGTTAGAGAACTAGCAACAAAAGACTTAAGAGATCTTTAATGATTAGCCACATCAAATGGTTCACGGGCGTCTTCGGGGACCGAATACGCCAACACAATAGTAACGCACGCAGCCATTCATGGCCGGATGTTTTGTACGGTGGGAATCTAAGTTATCCGGCGTGCTTGATATATGTAAGAATAGTTTAGGTATGATCAACGTTAAACAAAAGTAATTTACAAGACCAGATAGTCTACTTAAAACTAAAGTTTGCGGTTGTATTACCTCGGCGTGATGTGATCACGCTTGATTAATTCGCTGTGTGTGGTATGAGAATGCGGTCACACGGTACAATGATGCCATGAAAATAATCAAATTCTATGACTCAGTCAACAAAAACTATAGACTTTAACCAGTTGACGAGCTTTTCTGAATTGCGCTCAACCCCCTCGTAAGTTTCTGGCAAGCTATACAACTGAAAGTAACATTGTACAAACAGCCACTAAACCACAAAGTGAAAGCTTAGAAGTTAGACTACGTTATGGGGGCTGAAACTTACCTGGCTAGACGAATTTTCAATGACAGCCAGCAATGGCGCTCTAGTCGACATCTTCAAGGATTTAGAAAAACCGAAGGGTCTGGGAGAGACTAATAAAAAAGTTCAGACTACTGTGTTCATCTAGCCAGCTTCTGTGATAGCGAGGGACCCCGAATAGTCACAACTTGGAGGAAAAGTTGTTCCTTTGCTATCCAGATAGCTAGCCAGCCAGCAAGCCCCACGACTCGCTCCGTGTGTTCAACAAGTTGGTTGCTTCATTAGCCAGCTAGCTAGCTGCAGGTACACCTCCCATAGCGACGAGAAAAGAGTAATTTCCCCAAACTGAAAGAAACGTTAAAACGGTGAGTGGGTGGTTGACAAGTGTAATTCCGTTTTCCAATCCTATGAAGGCGAACGCTGCCAAGCTTAACTGATAACGAGCGTTACTAGCTAGCAAGCTAATAAAAGTCCCTAAAGAATCTGATGAGCTATACGTTTAAGTGGAGTCAAAGTCCACATTAATGCTAACCACTTGGCTAGCAAGTGCTACAACCTGAGCTGTCAAAAAAAAACACTGGCGCTATCAGTGTCTATTCCAAGAGCTAAAAATCAAGTCCGAGGACTTCAAAACTTCAGGCCAAGTGGCCCCGGTATCGACCTTCCTTGCGGTTGTAGAGAAAATCCAAATCTTTCCGGTTGTTTATCCAGTCTCGGTTAGAAGAATGTCATAATAGTGTCCCCGCTCCGTTTCTACCGACATAAACCAGTTGAACATTCCGCCTTTGTTTTTCAGCTAAAACGGGTTCATTTCTATGCGTCTGCAAACGGCAGATCACGTTTGCTAGCTAACATTACTGGCCAGTAAAAATCCACCAAACTCCAAATCCACGGAAATCACCGTCTTCCCGTTGCGTGATTTGAATAAGGTCGTTCAACTGCTGCACTGCTGCAGTGTGTTGGTAAAAATTCCCGGCGTTTTACCAGTGCCCGGTTGATTTCCGTGGGGCGTATAAACGATTTAAGTTCTACAATCCATTCTTGGCAACAGGGCTTTTTCGATTCCTCGGTGGACGGGGAGTGCGTGTCAACGGGCGAGTGAGGCAGAGCTGCGCCCGAATGCAGCCTATGCGCACGATCTACCGATACCGGAACAAGAGCAGGCCAACATGGCTGCTTGCACCACGATTGGGGAGAGGAGGGAGGTGCGCGGGTCGGAGGGCGCGTTCAAAGTTCGGACAGAATCGGTTCCATTCGGAAAATCCACAGGTGTTCGTTAGAGCCACCAGCGCACGATTTTACAAGCCGGTGTAAAAATGTTCACGAGACTTAAGATCGGTGTCGAAACGTTATAAGCCGTCACCATAGCAACGACACTCGCCAGGTTCCTAGTACCATCCACAACCGGGAGAAAAACGGTTCAGCCACTTTATTCAGTGAAGATCACTGACGGTAGTCTGTACTGCCACCTTGAGTCGTGACGTAGGGTTTGACAGGTAATGCACGTGTATCCGGTGTCACTTTCTCTCGGTGAGTTTGCTTACGGAAATTTGCTAAACTACGTTTCTTAAGTTGCCTTAAAGAGAAATGTAATACCTCCGAACCTATGAAACATAATTTGGAAAAGTATTGATGTACATTGTTCTCTTTTTGGTGATAAAGCAATATTGGAAGTATTAAAATCATGAACATTTACAATAACTGAGTCTCTCAATCCTTCCACAACCAACAAACTCCACAGCACAAAAACAGATGTACGAAAGCACAAACTCAACATTGTTTAATTAAACTATTTTTTTTTAAATAAAAGGTCTGAAAACAAGATCCCTGCAAGTGAGGAGATGATTACAGGTTACAGAAGAAACAAGATGGTAGAAACACGTCTGTTTTCACTCTGATAAAACATTCACCTGAGGGACAAACTTGGACATATAAAAATATCTAGGTTTAAAAAAAAATCTTGATCCAAGCCCTTTTAAAACCCTTTTTGTTATTATGACCTACTGTATCAGCCTGTCGAGTGCAGAAACATCACACATTTAAATACTTAGTTTAACAGTTTAGAACAAAACACAACATCTGTATATTTATAAAAAAAATACAAAAAGAGAGGATAATTCGTCCTCCAGTTCTTAGCTTTTATCCATCAGTTCGTGCTCGGCAACCGTCGTCAGGTCGGAATAGAAATTCCCCTCGTTGTCTCCGCCCCCAACACCAGCAGGGTTCTATCGGCCCCGCCCTCCTCTTCACCCCCCTCCCCTGAGAGGCTGTTGGCCGTTGTCATGGTGATGATGGAGTGGCCGGCGCGAGGCACGGAGAGCTGAGGGTGGAAAACTTCCGTCCAGCTGCTGGTCTCTGGAAAAGGAAACAGGAAGTGGTCATTGGGAGGACAGGAAGTGGTCATTGGGAGGACAGGAAGTGGTCGAAAGGAGGAGTTAGTGAAGTTTACTGCCGACACCACACACACACACACTCACTCACTCACTCACTGGCAACCACAGACACTCTCTCCTTCTCCCTATCTACCCCCCCCTCCCCCCCCCCTCCTCACCTGTGTTGAAGATGAAGGTGTCGGTGAGGGCGTGCCTCCCGTCGTACCCCCCCCTCCCCCCTCACTCTCCTCACCTGTGTTGAAGATGAAGGTGTCGGTGAGGGCGTGCCGCCCGTCGTACCCCCCGTGGACCAGGAACCTGGATCCAGAGAGGGGGGCGTTGCGTGCCAACACCGGGGAGAAGGGGCGCGGCCCGAAGTCCGCACCGCGCTGAACTCCATCAGACCTGGGAGGAGGAGGGGTGATGGGTGGAGCTCTGTGTGGGGTGTGTGTGTGATGGGTGGAGCTCTGTGTGTGTGTGTGTGTGGAGCTCTGTGTGTGTGTGTGTGTGGAGCTCTGTGTGGGTGTGTGTGGAGCTCTGTGTGTGTGTGGTGTGTGTGTGATGGGTGGAGCTCTGTGTGGGTGTGTGTGGAGCTCTGTGTGGGTGTGGGTGGGAGCTCTGTGTGTGTTGTGGTGTGTGTGTGTGTGATGGGTGGAGCTCTGTGTGGGTGTGTGGGTGTGTGATGGGTAGAGCTGTGTGTGTGTGGGTGTGTGTGATGGGTGGAGCTCTGTGTGTGGTGTGTGTGTGATGGGTGGAGCTCTGTGTGGGTGGTGTGGGTGTGTGATGGGTAGAGCTGTGTGTGTGTGTGTGTGGTGTGGATGGGTGGAGCTCTGTGTGGGGTGTGTGTGGGGGTGTGATGGGTGGAGCTCTGTGTGTGTGTGTGTGTGGTGTGTGATGGGTGGAGCTCTGTGTGTGTGTGTGGTGTGTGTGTGTGGAGCTCTGTGTGTGTGATGGGTGGAGCTCTGTGTGTGGTGTGATGGGTGGAGCTCTGTGTGTGTGTGTGTGGTGTGTGTGATGGGTGGAGCTCTGTGTGTGTGTGGTGTGTGTGTGATGGGTGGAGCTCTGTGTGGGGGTGTGTGGTGTGTGTGATGGGTGGAGCTCTGTGTGGGTGTGGGTGTGTGTGTGTGATGGGTGGAGCTCTGTGTGTGTGTGGGGTTGTGTGTGTGATGGGTGGAGCTCTGTGTGTGTGTTGTGTGTGGGTGGAGCTCTGTGTGGGGGTGTGTGTGTGTGTGTGTGTGTGTGTGTGATGGGGTGGAGCTCTGTGTGGGGTGTGTGTGGTGTGTGTGTGTGTGATGGGTGGAGCTCTGTGTGTGTGTGTGTGTGATGGGTGGAGCTCTGTGTGTGTGGTGTGTGATGGGTGGAGCTCTGTGTGGGGGTGTGTGTGTGTGTGTGATGGGTGGAGCTCTGTGTGGGGGTGTGTGTGTGTGTGTGTGTGTGATGGGTGGAGCTCTGTGTGTTGTGTGTGATGGGTGTAGGTGTGTGTGTGTGTATGTGTAGGCTGTGTGTGTATTCATCTACAGAAGTGTGTGTAGCCTGTGTGTGTGTTTATCTACAGAAGTGTGTGTAGCCTGTGTGTGTATTTATCTACAGGTGTGTGTGTGTCTTACCCAGGTCCAGCATGTACATGTCGTTGTAGCAGACAGGTGTGTGTGTGTGTGTGTGTGTCTTACCCAGGTCCAGCATGTACATGTCGTTGTAGCAGACAGGTGTGTCCCAGCCGCCAAACATGAAGATCCTCCCGTCCAGAACACAGGCAGAATGTATGAGGAGAGAGAGGGGGAGGGAGAGAGAGGGGAGGAGAGGACAGAGAGAGGAGGAGAGGGGAGAGAGAGGTAGGAGAGAGAGAGGTAGGAGAGGCAGAGAGAGAGGGGGCGGGAAGGAGAGAGAGAGGGGGAGGGAGAGGAGAGAGCGAGAGAGAGAGGAGGGGGAGGGAGGGAGAGGAGGAGAGGCAGAGAGAGAGAAGGAGAGAGAGAGGGGGAGGAGTTGTAATATCTGTGTTCATATAGCAGTCAACAACCTTTTTGGTGCCAATGTGAGTAGGCACAGTAGAGAGAGAACGAGAGACAGAGATGGGTAGAGACAGGGAGGTAGAGAAGAGACAGGTAGAGAAAGAGAGAGCAGAGAGAAGTAGAGAAAGTAGAGAGAGAGAGAGAGAGAGAGAGAAGAGGCCATACCGTCATTAACTTTAGGAGTGCTACCATTCTGCTGTGTGTGTCTGTGTAATGTGTGTGTGTGTGTGTGTGTGCGGCACGCTCAACTCACCCTGAGCGTGGGGCAGGCTTGTCGCCCATGACGATGGGCTGGTACCATATTGAGAGCTGGGGGTCGAAGATGTAGAGAGAGTCGCTGCAGCCATCGGGCTCTGGGTGGGGTCGAGGAAACACCCCCCCCAGGACAAATAGTTCGCCCCCGGAACATACTACAGCTGTGGTAGGCTAGGGGGGGGACCTTACCCTGGGCCTGAGGAGAGGAGGAGGGGGGGAGAGGAATGGGGGAAGAAGAGGGGAGAGGATGATGTGTATTGTGTGTGCGTGTGTAATGTGTGTCTGTGTACTGTGTGTACCTCCACTGTGGTCCACCTCCAGCTCTGTGTGTGTAATGTGTGTGCGTGTGTAATGTGTTTGTGTACCGTGTGTGTGTAATAGTGTGTGTGTGTAATGTGTGTGTGTGTGTTTACCTCCACTGTGGTCCATCTCCAGCTGTGTGTGTGTGTGTAACGTGTGTACTGTGTGTGTGTGTGTGTGTGTGTACCTCCACTGTGGTCCACCTCCAGCTCTGTGTGTGTGTGTGTGTGTAATGTGTGTACTGTGTGTGTGTGTGTGTGTGTGTGTGTGTGTGTAACTCCACTGTGGTCCACCTCCAGCTCTGTGTGTGTGTGTGTACTGTGTGTGTGTGTGTGTAATGTGTACTGTGTGTGTGTAAGTGTACCTCACTGTGGTCCACTCCAGCTCGTGTGTGTGTGTGTGTGTGTGTGTACTGTGTGTGTGTGTACTGTGTGTGTGTGTGTGTGTAAGTGTACCTCCACTGTGGTCCACCTCCAGCTCTGTGTGTCCAGGATGTGAACGTCGTTGAACCACTTCCTGTTCTTTGAGCCACCGAACACGAAGATCCGTCTGGAGTCGGGGGTCGTAGGTCGCCGTGTGGCCAATCCTGGCCTCCGGGGTGGGGCCTTCCGCCAGCGTCTCCGCGGCAACCCAGGACATGTCCTCTGATTGGGTGCGAAAGGGACAGGAAGTGAGGTGTCGGTCAGCAGGACCAATCAGAGCTCAGATTTAACAGACGTGAAATCTAGAAATCCAACTCAGATACACACAAGTCTGTTGTCTGTGGTCTAGTGTGTGGGTGTACTGTGTGTGGTATACTGTGTGTGTGGTCTACTGTGTGTGGTGTACTGTGTGTGTGTATGGTATACTGTGTGTGTGTGTGTGGTATACTGTGTGTGGTATACTGTGTGTGTGGTCTACTGTGTGTGGAGTACTGTGTGTGGTATACTGTGTGTGTGGGTGTATACTGTGTGTGTGTGTATATGTGTGTGTGTGTATACTGTGTGTGTGTGTGTGTGCGTGGCTAAACCCACCTGTACACAGCTTCCACATAGGGTCCTTACAGAACTGCATCCTGCAGCCTTGTCCTCCAATCAGGATGGCTGTCTGGGGGTCGATCAGACACATACTGTGACCCCAGCGACCCGACGGACTAGCCAATGAGGCTGCAGGGAGCGAGAGAGGGTCAAAGGTGAGAGGGTACCAGGAAGTAGGCTGCATAAGACACACATGGAGAATCTCTTTCCGACACAGTGATATACACTCTCTCCTCCCACACCCGCTCTCCCCCCACACCCTCGCTTCCGCCCACACCCACACCTCTCTCGCCCCTCTCCCTATCTCCCGCTCTCCCTCTCTCTCTCTCCCGTCCCTCCCGTCCCACACACACCGTCCCTCCCACACACACCGCTCCCTCACCCTCCACACACACCCTCCTCCCTCCCACACCCTCCCTCCCTCCCACACACACCCTCCCTCCCACACACTCTCCCTCCCTCCCTCCCTCACCAGTCTGTGTGGGAGTCTTGGCCTGTCTCCCCCGCCCCCTGGGGGGGTTAGGAGGGGTGCGGGTCGCGCCCCCCTGCTGGAACAGCCTGGTCTGACCTCCCTTTCCGTGACCTTTGACCTTCCTGAGCGGGGTGGATCTCTGCGGCGAGTCGTCGTTGGGACAAACGTTCTCCTCTTCCTCCTCTCTCCTCCTCTTCCCCTCCCTGACAGCAGGGGGCGCCACAGAGCACTGGAGCAGAACACAGGACACTCACTACGGAGCTCTACTGAAACATCCTGCCTACGGGAACCAGCTGTTGCCGGGTAGATTTCATCAAACGTTATATCTTTCCGTCCCTACAAAGTTACGACACAAACTTCGGAGAAAACTGACTTGATTTGGTTTCATGTTTTCTTCAGATCACACAAACCTGGTGATCGTGTCGCTTGATAAATTATTTAGTTGTAGACAAGACAGTTCTGTTCAAACTGGAGGAGAGAGAAAGAGGAAGAGGGGAGAGAGAGATAAAGAGAGAGAGAGAGAAGGAGGGGAGAAAGGGAGGGGAGAGAGAAGGAAGCTACTTGAGCTTATTGAGACTCGGCCGGAGGCTGCGTCTCACCTCTGGAGTGAACTCCTTCATGGCCAGGGTAACAGCTGGCTCAGAGAGGTCTGCTTTCACCTGCAGGAGAGAGGGAGGAGGGGAGGAGAGGAGGAGAGAGGGAGAGGGAAGAGGGGAGGAGAGAGGGAAGAGGGGAGGAGAGGGAAGGAGAGAGGGAGGAATAGGAGGAAGAGAGAGCAGGGATCATTCGGTTAATATGAAGATGAATGAATAAACGAAAGGAGGGATGTGCGTATGGATGTACATGTACGTAGTGGGAGAGAGGGAGGAGGGGAGGAGAGAGGGAGGAGGGGAGGAGAGAGGGAAGAGGGGAGGAGAGAGGGAGATGGGGGAGTATGGGTGTACATGTACGTAGTGGGAGAGAGGGAGGAGGGGAGGAGAGAGGGAGGAGGGGAGTATGGGTGTACATGTACGTAGTGGGAGAGAGGGAGGAGGGGAGGAGAGAGGGAGGAGGGGGAGTATGGGTGTACATGTACGTGGTGGGAGAGGGGGAGGAGGGGAGGAGAGAGGGAGGAGGGGAGTATGGGTGTACATGTACGTAGTGGGAGAGAGGGAGGAGGGGAGGGGAGGAGAGAGGGAAGAGGGGAGTATGGGTGTACATGTACGTGTGGGAGAGGGGGAGGGGAGGAGAGAGGGAAGAGGGGAGTATGGGTGACATGTACGTAGTGGGAGAGAGGGAGGAGGGGAGGAAGAGGGAGGAGGGAGTATGGGTTTACGTAGTGGGAGAGAGGAGGGGAGGAGAGAGGGAAGAGGGGAGTATGGGTGTACATGTACGTAGTGGGAGAGAGGGAGGAGGGGAGGAGAGAGGGAAGAGGGGAGTATGGGTGTACATGTACGTAGTGGTATTTACCAGGTCCCCTCCTTCCAGGGTGATGGTGAGCACCGCCCCCTCTGTCCAGCTCTCCTCCTCCCACCTCTCCCAGATCAGACACCTGGGGTACAGGGCAGGTACAGACACTGTCACTATGGTGTGTGGTTGTACTGTGTGTGTGTGTGTGTGTGTGTGGTGTGTGGTGTGTACTGTGTGTGTGTGTACTGTGGTGTGTACGGTGTGTGTGTACGGGTGTGTGTGTGTGTGTGTGTGTGTGGTGTGTGCACATCAGAAAAAGATTATCTTTGGAATACATGTTTACATTTCTCCCCCCACCACTCAAAGCGATGCATTTATAAAGTATTTTGTTTCACCAATTCAATCTGTTCACTGAACTAAAATGTTCAAAAGACAACGAGCTACCTGAGCGACATGGATACAGGTGTGATACAGGTGTGATACAGGTGTGTCATTGACCTACTTGTTGTATGGCGTCAGTTTCCCGATTGTGATCGGTACTCGGTTTGCGTCGTTCAGCTCCGCGTTGACGCAGATGCGCTCGCCCCACCGGCCACTGGAGAACAGCACCACCTGCTGGGCCGCAGCTGGTACTGCAACACACTTCCAGGTTGACCCGTTGGCGCTGCGATAAAAAGTTGTATTTTTAGCTGGTTGTAAATATTCCTGGCAAATGTACGCTAGATTTGAATGAGCACGTTTCGAATTCACTGGTAGTGATCGCTGAATCGCGCACTTGGTCTTTCGATCTTTTAATCGACATGATATTTTAGCTTAACTGTATTTTCTGTGCAAATTTGACGCTCGTGTTCTTGCTAGCTAGAGAAACAAGAGCCTCGCGTGATTTTAACACTGCAATGACAATGCAGACATCATGACAAACTGATATTATACAAAGAAAAGATCACTTATTTGTAAATGCACAACATAAGTGCGCCACTATTACACACAGTGAACTTTACCATAGAAGTTTACGGGGTGCTTCGTTGATTCCGAAAACGACGAATACTCCATAATCATCCATCTTACGTGTCCTTCCAGGAGCAAAGAAGGTTTGCTCGCTATGAAATATATGTTACCCGCACCTCACTGTAACAAACAAAGCGCAAAACGTAATGTACTGTTGTTGCTCCATATGTCTCCCGCCACCGTTGTCCATAAAATTATGAAAGCCGCGCCAACAAACAGTTCAGGAAATTTGGTGTCAGTCACCAGCCAATCAGAGGCTTGAGTTTGGCCGCGTCAGTTCAACACGCGTGTGTTCAAGAGCAGAAGTTGTACTAGGGATCAGTAGCTACCATAATTTGCGGTACATTTATTCTAGATGATCAGGTTAACAAACAGTCAGTAGGCTATACTTTCTCAGATTCCTCCGCACTCATTACATTATAATTAATTAACCTGTCGACTCGTGTCATTCGAGTCGACACTTTCAGATTACAACATTTTAACATCCTATTTACAAATGACGTGATTCGCCAACGGAGTACATTTGTTTATAATTAAAACAAATATATTATATTCATTCATACCAGTCGAGTTGTTTATTTTCGTATTTTGGCCAAGTGTACTAGACAGTGTAAAAAACACAGGAGAAAGTATTTATGACACATTTTAAGGGTGCGTGCGCTATGGTGCCGTTAATGAACAGGATTGTTTTGTTATGTGTGGGAGTTAAAGTTTGAGGAAGAGAGAGTGAGTGTAATTCTGTGTAGCCGACGGAACAAGGTCAATACGATCCCAATGTAGGCAGGAGACAGCGAAACCGAAGGAGAGGGAGAAAAGCGGAAATATAGCCTATCATTTAGGCCCTATATCAATAACTCGCGATTCGTCTATAGGTTGAATGAACAGGTAGGCCTATAAGTATTTCATTCTTTTTCTGTCGTTTATTTATTAAGTCTTACGTTGTTTACTTTCGTTTTTAACATGCCCGCCCACACTATTTCAAAATTCTCAACTCAACGTTCGGCTAAATCATAGTCATCAGCGTCAGTTCATTTTAGATTTAGGCGGTGTCAAAAAAGTTATTCTTCTCATTAAATAGCGGAAGTGTTTTCATGGTTATGACTCGCATACAAAAGCTTTACTCAAAAATGTGTAGTCCTGTATGGCCGTGTTCACACCTGACCTTAAACGCTGCCTCCAGCGCCTTTTTACATGCAACTCGGAAAGGAAAAAGGCGGACGACCTTTGAAAAAGCAGCCGCCTTTTTAAAAACTTCTCAAAAGGCGCTGAGCCCGACGCCTTTTCGAGTTCATTTTTCTCAACTTTCGGGCTAATAGGGTTACTATGAATGCAAACTTTAATACAGTGAAAAAGACACTATTTGCATAACATAAATATATTATATATACATACATACATATACACAGCATATACAGTATGTCAACATTTCAAAACAGGAATCCAGGAAACAGGACACTCTTATCCAGAGCGACTTACAGTGAGTACAGAGACATTCCCCCCGAGGGGAGTGCCTTGCCCAAGGACACAACGTCATTTTCACAGTAAGGATTAGAACCGGCAACCTTCTGATTACTCGCCTGATTCCCTAACCGCTCTGCCATCTGACATCACTCCTCAGCCTCTGTCACCCAGATCACACACTCAATATCTTCTATTCTTAATAATAATTGGTAATAATATTAAGTCAACACCTTAACATATGGTTTCTAGTAATCTAGAATAATACTAAAACGGGTGATTCGAGAGTTTCATTTTCAATCAGATAAATCAATAATAATAATCAATTTTCATCATTTCAACAGTAAAATGTCAATTTCCACGTCACTAACAGGAGGATTGTATTTTTTTTATTCAGCAATAATAACAACTAATTATTGCACACATATATTTAAAAACGGATAAAATCACAGTTGTGGCCATTCTAGTATTCATGTTTTCTTTCAGACTGACTGTATGGAGAGCCCGTGCTGTAACTGTCTGTGACGGAGAACCAGGGGAACCAGGGGAACCAGAGAGACCATGGCGAGCACTCAGCAGTTCGCTCTGGAGTACCTTCAGAACGGCCGCAGGTCCCTCGAGACCCACCTCCAGAACCCCTCCATGGTGACGGAACACCTGAGAGATCTCAACATCATCCCAGAGAAGGTGGTGCGAATGGTCAGGTCGTACAAGAAGAGGTCGTCCCAGACGAAAGTGCTACTCAGTGAGGTCACCAAGAGGGGGGAGGTGGCCAGTTATGAGCTGTTGAAGATTCTGTACGAGAACAGGCACAAAACGTTACCCAGAACTCAGTCCAAGCTGGGCCCAGATTTACACCAGTGGATTAGCTGCTTCTCCTTTACCGAGGACCCTGATTTACAGAGTAGTCCGGCTTCAGGTAGGTGTAGCAACCTGCTAATCTGTAAAACCTACGGTAGCGCTGTAGTAAGTGCGGCGTATGAGATGGCAATGATGGTACACCAAAACAAGTCATCTAAGTGTCGTTTTATAATCCCTAAATGTACAATTATGGGCCTTCTGGTGTACCACCAAGCCTTTGCATCAATACTATTTTGTACTGCGACAACCTCATTACATGAACTCTTATAGAAAGACTGAATTTGTAAAGTTGTTGTCTTTGTCAGATCTGGGGCCGTGCGAGAGATACAGGAAACAGCTGAAGATGAAAGCAACAGAGGTGGTCCAAGCGAAGCTGGACCGCAGCATGAACTTCCTCCGAGAAAGGAAGTGGAAAGCCTTTACCTACATCCCTCTTGTCTTAGACACAGAAAAGAGCGACTCGTCATGTTCCCAAATCAAAGGGTACAAAAAGACACGTGAAAAAAAACTGAAGATTTACATCCCGAGGGACAAAGGAAAACTGTCCCTCGATCATTTACTGAAAACCAACGAAAAGAACATCTTGCTTGTCGGGAAACCAGGCATCGGGAAAACAACCGTCGTGGAGCAACTCCTGCGACTATGGTCGGAGAACGAACATTCCGAAGAGAGTTCAATGTTCTACTTCGACGAGCCAGCGATGAGATCCATATCTCATTCCTCTGAGCCGTCCACACTGAGGTCTCTGCTCTTCGACAAGTACGTCAGTCCAGAGCGAGGCACGGAGGACGAGGTCTTGCGGGACCTGGAAAAAAATTCAGAAAACGTCACAGTGGTGTTTGACGGGGTCATCGAATGGATGAGTAACGCCGTTCTGAAAGGTATCATGAATAAAGAAATCCTATGTGACGCGAAGGTCCTAACTACATGCCGACCGGAGGCTGAGGAGTGCGAGTTCCTGACCAACTGGCCCTCATACAGGGTGGAGGTGAAAGGCTTTAACGACGAGTCCATCCAGGCTTATTTCAAGTGGAGGTTGGGCACCACGGAACCCAAGGAATGCAGCATCCTGAACAACTTAGCTGTGTTTAGCCTGTGTCACGTCCCCATGTACGCCTTCATAGTGACCGCATGCATCTCCTTCAGCCCTTGCGAGGCAGACCTTCACCCGTGCACCATCACAGAAATGTACGTCCGGATCTTCCGCCACTGCATGAAGATACACGGCGACCAGAATGTCGAGCATCTTGACAAATACATCCAGGACCACAAGGGCAACATCAGGTTCATAGCGTTAAGCTCCTACCAAGCCATGCTGGAAAAGTCAGTAAACCTGTCTGGACTGGACTGCAAAGACAACATCCAACAAGCGTTTTTGACATTCAGTGCGGCCCAAAGACCACGACAGAGTTTCTGTCTTCGTCCTTCCTGCACAACACCATGCAGGAATTCTGGGCCGCTCTTTTCCTTTTGATGACGCCAAAAAACATTTGCGATGTCCTTCAGAAATGCAAGACTGAAGACGGAAAGTACCTGAAGTACGTCGTCTGTTTCCTGTGTGGCCTTATGTCCAGGCACCTCGCCGACCTCATGAACTGTGTCGTGAACGCGGAAAAAATAGGGGACATATCTGAATCATACATGGAAAAGATCATAGACACATTTCGTTTATCCTAGTCGAGAGGAAGATTATGATGGATCTAGTGCATTGGTCTCTTCAGAAAATCTATTGTTTACCTGCCAGTGCCTGTTTGAGCACCAATCACCTAAGGCCTGTGCAAGCTTCCTGCAGAAGGTCAACTTTGAATTCAACCTCTCGGGTGAGGAACTCGACCCCCAGCAGTGCTGTGCCGTCTCCTACGTGATCAACCAATCCGAACGCCAGGTTGTCTGTCTCTACTTAGACGACTGCTCTATATCCGACAGAGGACTGAAACTTTTCCTGAGCTCTCTGGGAAATATCGCGCATCTGAGGTAGGCCTGCACAGTGCAGACGCAACATGAACTTTGAAACAAAACAAACAAATGAAGAAATCATCCAAAGACATGAAGGCTATTTCAGGTGAAATATGAGATCTTGTATGTTTATTTACCCCAAACTCCTTGATTGGTTTGACAGGCTGGACCCCGTCATACAGTGTCAGATGTGGAAAGTAGCTCTTCACCCAGACACCCAGGCTGATTTCGACAGGCTGCTGAGATTGTGTAATGGAGAACTCCACCTGTCTGCTGTCGAGGGGCAAACTGACCAGGGGGTGTTCCAGAGGGCAGGAGAGTTCCTGAAGCAGAAGGGAGCAGAGACGGTGGAACTCTGCCTGCACCTCGACCAAGACACGCCACATATTGCTGAATCCCTGGAGAAAGGCATATTAGATAGCCTGCCCAACATCAACGTAATCAGGTTTGGAGCCTCGTGCGTGAACAGTAGGAACGTTTAGTTTGACTAAGATGTTCAAGTAATATTGCCATGGTATACTTTGAAGGTGACTGCCAAACTTATTATGTTATTTCCAAACCATCATCAAATCCTTACACCTACGGAGGGGTTGTGCTACAATGGTTTCTGTTTCTTTCCCTGTATGTGATCAGTGCATCTTACATGGCTGGTTTTCTTCATCCGATCTTAACTCCACTATTAAAACAAGGAAGAAAGGGGCAGAATAGAGAGAAAGGTCAATCATTATTGCTTTCATAAAACAATATCCTAACCATTCCTTCAGATTTGTTGATTCAGGTGACAGGAGTAATTCATTTGAAGCGTGGGTGAGGTCCTTCCAGTTGGATCTGTTGTTACGTGGGGCCTTGCAACAGGAAGAGACCGGACAGAAATGTGTGGATCACCTCCGGAGAGTTCTCCCAGTGACCAACTCACACTCCACCGCTGAGAATAAGACCACGTTTGCTCTGCTTCTGTACCAGCACGTTAAGTCGTACGAGAACAGAAAAGGTGTGACAGTGTTGCCCGAGTTGTTGCCTGTTTTCGAGTCGGTCCCGCCGGTGTGGCAGATCAGCCTCGTCGACAGTAATAACTCCGCTCTCCTGGATGTGCTAAAGGTGACTGGGGTGAAGAAACCCTTGGAAGTGGGACTGTCCGATGATGACACTGAACTGGGGAGACTGTTGGTGTTTCTGCCGTTCATTTCCCAGCTGAGGCAAGTTATCAGGTCAATCGTGAGCGCATTTTCTGGACCATCCATGTAAAATGTTTATAGACTGGCGTAGGCTAATCAATCGTTTTTAATTTGATAGACTGTTTATGTTATAATTGAATACACGTAACATGATATAGGCCTACATCTCTACACAGATTCAACGACTACTACAGTGACTACCAAAACACAACGGCTTCTGAATCTTTTCCGATTAGCGAAACAACATGAAGACCAGACTGGAGAGCAAACCTTGAAATTGCTGTCCGATGTCTGTAGCTACCCAAACTTCCCGTTCGACTGCGGTAACATGCAACAGAAACAGACCACATTTCTCCTCGATCTGTACTCCTCCGCGGCGGAGTTTCAGTTCGAACCGAAAGTACCAATAATCTCGGCAATTCAGACGATATTGCTGTCTGCTCCGGCAGTCTGGGTTACCAACATGTGTGGGGAAGAGGGTTCTGTTTTACTCACAGTGCTGAAACTTACACGGCAGAAAAGACCGGTTTATCTGAAGGATTGGTCCGTGAACTGGACTGATGAGAACATAAAGCAATTCATCCAATACCTGCCGCACATCTCACGACTGTGGTGAGTTTATGGCGCATCACTGTCGATCACTGTGCAGTGCTTTTCCTAACCTTGATGCCAGTGTGCTGATTGGACAAGATCTATTCTTGCAGTAACGCTGTACGTCGACTCAACATAATTGCAAAAAGTCTACACTTATACACTGATCGTTTTGAATTAGGTTATATGTGCTCTTGAAAAACAGTAAATATTTTCTAAATGCTAAATTCGCATGATAAAATAGGAGTATGTAGTTACTCAATTCAATGCTAAATATTTCCCACCTTTAAGATACACTTTACACAAAAATGCAGGCCTATAAGTGTTTACAATCCAATTACACATTTTAAAAGTTTCTTTGTCATGTCTTAAAAAAATCATTTTTATGACAGGGTTTCTCCCCAAGATGAGATTGAAGGGCAGGCGAGCCACCTCCCCCTGTCTGCCGCTCAGAGGTCCTGTATAAGGCACCTTTGTGTTTATAGCGCTCTGGACGACAAGGAGACGGGACAGCCGTCTCTGCAAGCTTTACTGACAGCTCTCCATTCCGCTTACTCGTCCGAACTCTCAGCCCCCCAGTTTTTACAAGACCTTTGCGCAAAGCTGTGGTAAGTTTGTTCATAAACGTATTTATATTTATTGTGACATATATATCGGTTGTGGAATTGATTGGTTTCCCGTGTCATTTTTTTTTCTTTCGCTCAGCTGCGAAGAGCAGGTGATCTTTTCGTTGTGCGAGATATTGTGCTCCTCCCGTGAGCTGAACACACAGTTAGCCGTCTCCCTCCTCCAAGCCGTCAACTTCAACGTCACTCTGAACGGATGGTTGACTACAGAATCCTGCAGAGCGCTGGGTTCTCTCCTGGGTTCTGAGAACGTTGTTCCTGATGGACAACGTCTCAATATGACGCTCACCCCAGAGAGCGTCTCCATTGAAGGAGCCCAGCTGCTCTTCAAACAAGTGAAAGAGATTCACACTCTTAGGTATGCATAACAACAACAAAACATTACGATTTCGTGCTGCTCTAAGGCAAGCTGGACTCTCCATTTTGCAAGAAGTATCTAATCGGACAGGAAAGGACAAGACCTGGAGCAACTCACTTGATTTAGTATTCTGCGATATCTGTGTTCATGTTAAAATCATTGTGAAGACAAATAACATCCAAAATAAATCTGTTTTGCAGAACAAACAACATTTCTATACTGACACTGGCCAGACTGATAAAGTCCAAGTCATTTTCTAATCGTCTGATAATCGAGGAGCTGGTGCTCGTCTTTCACTGTCCGAGTTCAACCAAAAGGGTTCAGGGGAGGTTGCTAAGTAGCTTGGTCTCTCTTCTGAGCGTGTGGAGAGTGAAGATCCTGAACCTGAGAGACTGTCCGCTTGAGGGGGACTTTCTCACAGCGCTGTTGTGCCTTAAGGTTCCGCAAACTATCAGGCAAGTTTAAAGGTGTTCGCTGTACATAAAGACGTCAACATTCCTACTCACAAACACCCGTAGGAGCATAGTTGTTCAGTCGCTCCTGACATCACTCCTGAAATCATGGAAACGCTTATTTTCTTTCGCTGACAAATAGCTTGTTTGTTTTACGTGTTTTCGTCCAAGATAGATTGAATCAGGAGACTCTGCAGAAGTTGTCTCTCATGGTGTTCGAGGCTCAGGACAAGGAGCTAACCCAGTACTTCCTGGAGAAGGTCAACCAGGATCTCTCCGACAGCACTCTGGACTGGAAGGTGCTTCTTTACCTGCTAGCGACCACCACCAATCCCATCTCTGTCAACCTGAAGAAGATCAGAGCCGAACCAGGAGATCTTCTTCCCTTCTTCAGCAACGCTCGCTTTCAAAGGTCTGACGATTTTGCCCAGGAAATGACACCACACTGTTGAAATGATGAAGAGGGGTTATGATTATGGGTTTATCTGATTTAAAATTAAATTCTCAATCACCCCTTTTAGTATATTCTTCTGAAAACCCATATGCAAAGCCGTTGACTGATTGTTATTAAACTAAACGATAGATAAGTGAGCCTAAGAGAGCCCAAGTGAGAGATCTGGGAAACAGTTTTTGCGTCATTTTGTTTTTGCAGAGTGAACGGTCCCTTTACCAGGACGGTCTTGAGAGCCGTATACCAGCAGCGTGCTGGACACCTTGTGATCCCTTTCCTCACATCCACGCACCAATGGATCAACCTCAGCAACCTGACCCTGGACGTCGAGGACTGTGACGCGTTGCGTTTTGCGCTGGACTACAGCGACGGGGTGAAACTCAACCTCTTGTGGACCAGGATTCCCCTGGAGAAAATGGAGATCTTACTTAAGACCTTTACTCTACACAGAATCACAGAGCTCAGGTGTTCATTGTTACTTCAGTATCTGATTTTTCCTCTGCACTTCTCCTCTTTACCAGCCAGGAAATAAGATGATCTTGGTAAGGTGTCGGACAGTGTTTGACTGTGCTTGGAAATTCTCATCGCTATGCTTCTTGGTCTTTTTCATGTACAAAGTAAATACACCTTGATTGGACGAAAAATAAAAAGACGCCTAATTGCAGGGTGGACAGGAGGCTTTTGTTGGATCTACTGCACGCGGTGGCCAGGATCAGGACGATGACAGATGTGGCCGCTGCCATCTTGGCGGTTCTGCAGCACAAACTAGACCTCTCCTGCTCCTCCTCCATGGACCTGACCGTGGAAGAGGACAAACTCCACCTGTGTTCTAGAGACTGTAATATCCTCTGCTCTGCTATTGAAGACTCCAAAACCAACACCGTCATCGAGCTCAATATTACCGACTGTGTGGTAGAAGATGCTGAACTGGAAAAGCTGTGTTTTGTTTCACATAATGTCCGTCTAAGGTAAAATTAGCTAGTAAATTTTATACGGTTCTTGGATTTCACTTGACGTCTTTGATCTTGAGATAGAGTCATTTGAATATGTTATAAACAGGACAGCCGTGATTGTGACTATGACCAAAAGCATCTGCATATATACTCACATAACTGTCTCTGATTATTCAGTATAAACAGAGTCTATAATCGTGAAGAAATCATGAATAAAATGTTTAATGAGTATACGTTCCCATTCAGCATGGGCAAGTCCACTCTGCTGCGACTTTTGCATCTGGTAGTCGGCAGGCGAGACAAGCTGACCATCCCGCTCTTGAACGCCCTTGGGGGGAAGGTGGACCTCAGCCACACCCCTCTGGACCTCAGGGACTGTTCGTCCTTGGCTCTGGTCCTCGACTCCTCCAAGGACCTGTCAGAACTGGACCTGAGCCACTGTGGCCTCAGGGACGAGCATCTGGACCTTCTGTTCCCACACCTGCACAAGGCTGAGGTGCTCAGGTGAGTCACGGGATCGCAATTGCGTAATCCAGGTGTGTAATCCAGGTGTGTAATCCAGGTGTGTAATCCAGGTGTAATCCAGGTGTAATCCCTGTGATGTTCAGAATTTATCGGGGTTCACCCGTTCCCTGTTCTCTTCTTGTTTCAGCTTGCACGACAATCCGATCACCAAAGAAGGATTCGCGAAACTCAACATGTACATGATGGGTTTACTGCAAACCGTGAAGTGAGTATCAGTAACATCCCAATCCCCCTCCACACACACAGACACACACAAACACAAAAACAATGCAGGGAAAATCTGTCCAGGGTGTCAATACCAATTTTCTTCTCCATACAGTCTCTTGTCCGACAAATCAGACCATGAAGAGTTATCGGATTCTCAGGAATGTTTGACACAAGTGAAGATGGAATCCTTTACAGCACTCCCTACGGTACAAGAGTCCTCGGATATGTTACATATTTCCATGTAACTGAGCTGAATGACACAGAAACAGCTAATAGTTGTTTTGGTGGTCTAATCATTGCTCTTTGTCGTTGGTTACAGACCACTGAGGAATTTGCTCCTTCTATTTCAAACATGTCGTACAGGTTAGTAGCATATACATACATAAGTACATTTTAAAACTATTTTTCGATCTGGACCTTGCCTTCATTGTGGAATACTTTGAACAAATTACAAAACAAATTCATAGTTTATCCTAAAGGACAGTTCAACAAAAGGGCATTTTGATAAATAATTCTTCATAATAAAAATATAATGAAGTAATTGTTTCCATTATGCAAAAAAACACCCTACCCCCACCCCTACCCCACACCCCCTACCTCACCCCCTACCCTACCCCACACCTACCCCTACCCCACCCCTACCCCTACCCCACCCCTACCCCACCCCTACCCCACCCCCCTACCCCACCCCCCTACCCCCACCCCTACCCCACCCCCTACCCCACCCCAACCCCTACCCCCACCCCTACCCCCACCCCCCTACCCCTCCCACCCACCCCTACCACACCCCCTACCCCCACCCCCTACCCCCACCCCTACCCCACCCCTCCCCCACCCCTACCCCACCCCCTATCCTACCCCACCCCTACCCCACTCCTACCCCACCCCTCCCCCACCCCTACCCCACCCCCCTACCCCCACCCCTACTACCCCCACTCCTACCCCCACCCCCTACCCTACCCCCCACCCCCTACCACACCCCTACCCCACCCCCCCCCTACCCCACCCCATACTACCCCCACCCCTACCCCACCCCCCTATCCTACCCCACCCCTACCCCCACCCCCCTACCCCACCCCCTACCCCCACGCCTACCCCCCCCCCTACCCCCACCCCTACACCCACCCCCTACCCCCACCCCTCCCCACCCCCCCCTCCCTACCCCACCCCCTACCCCCCCTCACCCCACCCCCTACCCCACCCCTCCCACCCACCCCCCTCCCCTACCCCACCCCGACCCCCCCCCTACCCCCACCCCCCCCTCACCCCACCCCCACCCCGCACCCCCACCCCTACCCCACCCCTACCCCACCCCTACCTCTACTACCCCCCACCCCTACCCCCCCCCTACCCCACCCCTACCCCACCCCTACCCCCACCCCTCCCCCACCCCTACCCCCCCACCCCTACCCCACCCCCTACCCCCACCCCCTCACCCCACCCCTCCCCCCACCCCTCCCCCCCCTCACCCCCCCTCCCCCTCCCACCCTACCCCCCACCCCCTCCTCCCACCCCTACCCCACCCCCCCCTACCCCACCCCCTACCCTACCCCCAAGGTACACGTGCCCTTCCGCCGGGCACTTCAGGTGCAGGGACACGGGGCTGGTGTTTGGGATGTGGGGAGAGGGAAGTGTGGAGTACAACCCTGAACACTGGGACGAGAGGATCCTGACCAACAGTGGCTATGAACCAGCAGGGCCCCTGTACCGGATCTCCAGCCCAGAGACACTCATGTATCGACTGGACCTGCCGCACTGTGAGACCAACGGTGGGTTGCTCTTGGAAATCTTTAGCGGATGAGAATAGCAAGACTTTTTATATTTACGTGTGCGTGTAACGTGTGTTTGTTGTGTGGGGGTGTTATGCGTGCGTGTATAATGTGTGTGTATAACATGTGTGTGTGTATAATGTATGTGTGTGTATAATGTGTGTGTGGGTATAGTGTGTGGGTATAGTGTGTGTGTATAATACGGGTGTGTATAATGTGTGTGTGGGTATAGTGTGTGGGTATAATACGGGTGTGTATAACGTGTGTGTGTGGGTATAATGTGTGTGTATAATACAGGTGTGTAACGTGTGTGTGTGGGTATAATGTGTGTGTATAATACGGGTGTGTAACGTGTGTGTGTGGGTATAATGTGTGTGTATAATACGGGTGTGTAACGTGTGTGTGTGGGTATAATGTGTGTGTATAATACGGGTGTGTAACGTGTGTGTGTGGGTATAATGTGTGTGTATAATACAGGTGTGTAACGTGTGTGTGTGGGTATAATGTGTGTGTGTATAATACAGGTGTGTAACGTGTGTGTGTGGGTATAATGTGTGTGTATAATACAGGTGTGTAACGTGTGTGTGTGGGTATAATGTGTGTGTATAATACAGGTGTGTAACGTGTGTGTGTGGGTATAATGTGTGTGTATAATACAGGTGTGTAACGTGTGTGTGTGGGTATAATGTGTGTGTATAATACAGGTGTGTAACGTGTGTGTGTGGGTATAATGTGTGTGTATAATACGGGTGTGTAACGTGTGTGTGTGGGTATAATGTGTGTGTATAATACGGGTGTGTAACGTGTGTGTGTGGGTATAATGTGTGTGTATAATACGGGTGTGTAACGTGTGTGTGTGGGTATAATGTGTGTGTATAATACGGGTGTGTAACGTGTGTGTGTGGGTATAATGTGTGTGTATAATACGGGTGTGTAACGTGTGTGTGTGGGTATAATGTGTGTGTATAATACGGGTGTGTAACGTGTGTGTGTGGGTATAATGTGTGTGTATAATACAGGTGTGTAACGTGTGTGTGCAGTGTACGCAGCGGAGAACCTCCGAGTTCTGCACGAGAGCCGTGAGCAGAGGGAGTTCCTACAGCCTCAGACGGTGACCCAACAGCACGTCTGCGTTACCATACATGGACTCTCACGGTTTTCTCTTGTCCGGAAGAAGAAGTTCTCCAACCAGCGCGTTAAAGGTCAGGTGTTGTTCTTCCTGGAACCCAAAGTGACGCCCTGTCAGAACAGGCTCTGGGTGTTCCTGATCCCGAGGAATGTTCCGTTCTTAAAGGTGAGATTTTTAACCCTTGTGCTGCCTTATGAGGTCACAATGCTGCCTTATGAGGTCACAATGACCCGAAGGTTCACAAGGACCCATCATTCTGCTGTGCCAATTTTACCCAATACAAAAACAAATAAAAAGCATTTTACAACATTTGCGCTGTGGGGGGTGTGAGACCATAGATATATATAAACACTAGATGTCTTACGGCGGAGTCTAGAACGTCCGCACATGGCGGCCATCTTGGAACAGGCAAATCGCTCACCCATAACATTGTGTTGGTGCTACATGTACTTTTTAAATAACCATAACTTGCTCAATTTTCAACGGATTTTAAACGGTTTGGTTTGTTATAAACGTCAGAGATGTAGTTATGCCACTGCATACTTATATTCTATTTGTTAAAAAAAAACATAACATAATCTAAGTAGGCAGTGGCATAACTACATCTCTGACGATTTTTGTATGAGGTAAAGTTGTCACAACACGTGGGGGGGTCACAATGACTGAAGGGTCACAATGACACGAAGAGAACACAAGAGTTAAGCAGATATACAATAAGAAAGGAACACACTAAATAACAATCATTTTAGACTACGTGAATCTGAATGCTAACCCTCTATACCCAATAAATACATATTAACACTATAGTTTTCTACTTTGTCTATGTGCAAGGTAGAGGAGAGTAACAAGAAGTATACATCCATCAAGACCAGCTCCAACTGCATCTTCAGACCAAAAGCCAAATACACTGTGATGTCTGACCTGCCGCATGCCTTGGAACTACAGCCCAAGGTGAGATGTGTGTATGTGATGTGTGTATGTGATGTGTGTGTGTGCTGTGTGTATGTGCTGTGTGTATGTGATGTGTGTGTGTGATGTGTGTATGTGCTGTGTGTATGTGATGTGTGTATGTGATGTGGTGTATGTGCTGTGTGTATGTGATGTGTGTGTGTGATGTGTGTATGTGATGTGTGTGCTGTGTGTATGTGATGTGTGTATGTGATGTGTGTATGTGATGTGTGTGCTGTGTGTATGTGATGTGTGTATGTGATGTGTGTATGTGCTGTGTGTATGTGATGTGTGTATGTGATGTGTGTGCTGTGTGTATGTGATGTGTGTATGTGATGTGTGTATGTGATGTGTGTATGTGATGTGTGTGCTGTGGTGTATGTGATGTGTGTATGTGATGTGTGTATGTGATGTGTGTATGTGCTGTGTGTATGTGCTGTGTGTATGTGATGTGTGTGTGTGATGTGTGTATGTGCTGTGTGTATGTGATGTGTGTATGTGCTGTGTGTATGTGCTGTGTGTATGTGATGTGTGTGTGTGATGTGTGTGTGTGATGTGTGTATGTGCTGTGTGTATGTGATGTGTGTGATGTGTGTATGTGCTGTGTGTATGTGATGTGTGTATGTGCTGTGTGTATGTGCTGTGTGTATGTGATGTGTGTGTGTGATGTGTGTATGTGATGTGTGTATGTGATGTGTGTATGTGATGTGTGTATGGTGATGTGTGTATGTGATGTGTGTATGTGATGTGTGTATGTGATGTGTGTATGTGATGTGTGTATGTGTATGTGTGTATGTGATGTGTGTATGTGATGTGTGTATGTGATGTGTGTATGTGCTGTGTGTCTGTGCTGTGTGTTGTGTGTGTGTGTATGTGCTGTGTGATCTGTGTGTGTGTGTATGTGATGTGTGTGCTGTGTGTCTGTGCTGTGTGTCTGTGCTGTGTGTATGTGCTGTGTGTCTGTGCTGTGTGTCTGTGCTGTGTGTCTGTGCTGTGTGTCTGTGCTGTGTGTGCTGTGTCTGTGTGTCTGTGCTGTGTGTCTGTGACTGTGTGTCTGTGCTGTGTGTCTGTGCTGTGTGTCTGTGCTGTGTGTCTGTGCTGTGTGTGTGTGTGTGTGTATGTGCTGTGTGTCTGTGCTGTTGTGTATTGTGCTGTGTGTCGTGTGCTGTGTGTCTGTGCTGTGTGTGTGTGCTGTGTGTCTGTGCTGTGTGTCTGTGATGTGTGTGTGTGCTGTGTGTCTGTGCTGTGTGTATGTGCTGTGTGTGTGTGCTGTGTGTCTGTGATGTGTGTGATGTGCTGTGTGTCTGTGCTGTGTGTATGTGCTGTGTGTCTGTGCTGTGTGTCATGTGCTGTGTGTATGTGCTGTGTGTCTGTGCTGTGTCTGTGCTGTGTGTATGTGCTGTGTGTATGTGCTGTGTGTTGTGGTGTGTGTCTGTGTGTGTTGTCTGTGTGTGTGTGTGTGTGTGTGTGCTTGTGTGTGTGTGGTGCTGTGTGTCTGTGCTGTGTGTCTGTGCTGTGTGTATGTGCTGTGTGTATGTGCTGTGTGTATGTGCTGTGTGTATGTGCTGTGTGTCTGTGCTGTGTGTATGTGATGTGTGTATGTGATGTGTGTATGTGTGTGTGTATGTGATGTGTGTATGTGATGTGTGTATGTGATGTGTGTATGTGCTGTGTGTATGTGATGTGTGTATGTGATGTGTGTATGTGATGTGTGTATGTGCTGTGTGTCTGTGCTGTGTGTATGTGCTGTGTGTATGTGATGTGTGTCTGTGATGTGTGTATGTGCTGTGTGTATGTGCTGTGTGTATGTGATGTGTGTATGTGATGTGTGTATGTGCTGTGTGTGTTGTGATGTGTCTGTGCTGTGTGTGTGTGCTGTGTGTCTGTGATGTGTGTGTGTGATGTGTGTCTGTGCTGTGTGTCTGTGCTGTGTGTCTGTGCTGTGTGTCTGTGCTGTGTGTCTGTGCTGTGTGTCTGTGCTGTGTGTGTGTGCTGTGTGTCTGTGCTGTGTGTCTGTGCTGTGTGTCTGTGCTGGGTGTGTCGTGGCTGTGTGTGTATGTGCTGTTGTGTCTGTGCTGTGTGGTGTGTGCTGTGTGTGTGTGATGTGTGTCTGTGCTGTGTGTATGTGCTGTGTGTGTGTGTGTGTGTGGTGTGTGTATGTGCTGTGTGTATGTGATGTGTGTGTGTGCTGTGTGTATGTGCTGTGTGTATGTGATGTGTGTGTGTGATGTGTGTATGTGCTGTGTGTATGTGCTGTGTGTAGTGTGCTGTGTGTGTGTGATGTGTGTATGTGCTGTGTGTATGTGCTGTGTGTGTGATGTGTGTGTGTGATGTGTGTATGTGCTGTGTGTATGTGATGTGTGTGTGTGATGTGTGTGTGTGATGTGTGTATGTGATGTGTGTATGTGATGTGTGTATGTGATGTGTGTATGTGATGTGTGTATGTGATGTGTGTATGTGATGTGTGTATGTGTGCGTGTTGTGTTGTGTGTGTGTATGTGATGTGTGTATGTGATGGTGTGTATGTGCTGTGTGTATGTGATGTGTGTCTGTGATGTGTGGTCTGTGATGTGTGTGTGTGTGTGTGTGTATGTGATGTGTGTATGGGATGTGTGTCTGTGATGTGTGTGTGTGCTGTGTGTCTGGGCTGTGTGTCTGGGCTGTGTGTATGTGCTGTGTGTGTGTGCTGTGTGTCTGGGATGTGTGTCTGGGATGTGTGTCTGTGTGTGTGTGTGTGCTGTGTGTCTGGGATGTGTGTCTGGGCTGTGTGTCGTGGCTGTGTGTGTGTGCTGTGTGTCTGGGCTGTGTGTATGGGATGTGTGTATGTGATGTGTGTGTGTGCTGTGTGTCTGGGATGTGTGTCTGGGCTGTGTGTCTGTGATGTGTGTGTGTGCTGTGTGTCTGGGCTGTGTGTCTGGGTCTGTGGTGTGTTGTGCTGTGTGTGTGTTGGGATGTGTGTCTGTGCTGTGTGTGTGTGCTGTGTGTGTGATGGGTGTGTGTCTGGCATGTGTGTCTGGGCTGTGTGTCTGGCGTGATGTGTCTGTGCTGTGTGTTGTGTGCTGTGTGTGTCTGTGCTGTGTGTCTGTGCTGTGTGTTGGTGCTGTGTGTCTGTGCTGTGTTGTCTGTGCTGTGTGTCTGTGTCTGTGTGTCTGTGCTGTGGTCTGTGCTGTGTGTCGTGCTGTGTGTCTGTGCTGTGTGTCTGTGCTGTGTGTCTGTGCTTGTGGTTGTCTGTGCTGTGTGTCTGTTGCTGTGTGTCTGTGCTTGTGTCTGTGGCTGTGTGTCCTGTGCCTGTGTGTGTGCGGGCTGTGTTGTGTGTGTGCTGTGTGTGGTCTGTGCTGTGTGGTCTGGGCTGTGTGTCTGTGCTGTGTGGTGTGTGTGCTGTGTGTCTGGGCTGTGTGTCTGGGCTGTGTGTCTGTGCCTGTGTGTGTGTGCTGTGTGTCTGTGCTGGTGTGTCTGTGCTGTGTGGTGTGTGCTGTGTGTGTGTGCTGTGTGTGCTGTGCTGATGTGTGTGTGCTGTGTGTGGTGGTGCTGTGTGTGTGTGCTGTGTGTGTGTGCTGTGTGTGTGTGTGCTGTGTGTGTGTGCTGTGTGTGTGTGCTGTGTGTGGTCGTGTTGTTGCTGTGCTGTGTGCTGTGTGTCGGGCTGTGTGTGTGTGCTGTGTGTGTGTGCTGGGTGTGTCCTGTGTTGTGTTGCTGTGTGTTTGTGCTGTGTGTGTGGTGTTGTGTGTTGTGTGGTGTGCTGTGTGTGTGTGCTGTGTGTGTGTGCTGTGTGTGTGTGCTCTGTGTGTGTGTGCTGTGTGTGGTGTGCTGTGTGTGTGGCTGTGTGTGTGTGCATGTGTGTGTGTGCGTGTGTTGTGTGTGCTGTGTGTGTGTGCTGTGTGTGTGTGCTGTGTGTGTGTGCTGTGTGTGTGTGCTGTGTGTGTGTGCTGTGTGTGTGTGCTGTGTGTGTGTGCTGTGTGTGTGTGGCTGTGTGTGTGTGCTGTGGTGTGTGTGCTGTGTGTGTGTGCTGTGTGTGTGTGCTGTGGTGTGTGATGTGCTTTGTGTGTGTGTGCTGTGTGTGTGTGCTGTGTGTTGTGCTGTGCTGTGTGTGGTGTGCTGTGTGTGTGTGCTGTGTGTCTGTGCTGTGTGTGTGTGATGTGTGTCTGGTGTTCAGTGGGCTGTTCCGGTGTCCTGTCCTTCTGCCTCTGCTGTTACGCACGCTATTGAGGATTCCAAAACTGTTTCGTTTGTGACCTTATGTTTATTTTCTGAAGCTGTTAAAAGGAAAGTTACTAATCTACTAATCTCTGTATCTCTTCCTTTCTCTCTCTTTTTTCTTCTTCTTGTCCTCCTTCTCCCCTTTCTCTCTGTCCACCTATCAGAAATGCACTTTTCTCAATGATTACAGTGCAAGCCAGCATCCATCATTTGAGCTGTTTCTGAGTTTGGGGATCTCAGAACTCTATCTGAGGATTGTGGAGAAGACCAAACTGAAAATGTTTCGCCGCTGGTGTCGCCGGCTCATTCTCAAAGCTTCCTCTGGTAACATTTACATTTGTATTGTAGGATATTTTACTTCAGAAGGATTTGGATCAAAAAATAGAGACAGAGACTGAGAATATCTTTCAAAGTCCAGGTGGCTTGAGAGGTTCTTCAGCACTGCAGCAGTGGTACAGGAAGACACCAAAAGCTAACAGGCACAAGACACAACATGTTATATAGTCATTTACATGAGTCATTTAGCAGACACTCTTATCCAGAGCCTTGCCCAAGAGTACAATGTAATTCTGCGCAGCCAGGAATTCGAGAATGTTCTTCCTACCTCTTCATCACCTGTGGTCAAGACGTAGTGCGAAGATCAGAGCTTTTGACTGCAGGATCTAATTATCCCCTTCCTCCCTTTACTGTAACAGCACTTGTGTTGTAGAATCAGATGTGTGTATTTTGTGTCAAGGAACCCTCTTTATTTCACCAGGCACTGCAACAGTAACTAAGTCCTTTTTTTTCTTCTTCAACTGCCATGCATGTGGTATTGTAAAAAAAACAAAAAAACTCGTAATAGTGCAGTGGCCTTGTTGTGTAAAGATGCCCAACATTAGGAAAATACTTGTGACAAGACTTAGAAAGTTCTCAGAGGAGAATCATACTTCATCTAGTTAACAAGAGGGAGGTATTTGACATGGTGCGATTTAATGACCACTGATACTAAACTGTTTAGAGATGAACAAATCAGTCTCCTTATTTAGGATACTCGAGTCATATGAACAGGTTCAGGGACTTAACAAGCTTCATCTCCTGCCCTCAGCATCAGACAACAACGTTTCCAGTGAAGGTGAACAAGGACTACGATGGATCAACGCGTTGCGCAAGATAATGAAACAACTGACAAGAAAAGAGAAGAAGAAGTTGAAGGGATTGATGAAAAGCTTGGAGAACCACGACTCAATCCCAGAGAGTTCCCTGGAGGAGGCGAAGGATGCTGCGACCCTGGCCCGCCTCATTGTGAAAACATGGGGTCCGGGGGAGTCCATTTTGGTCACCAAGGAGTTAATGGGAAATTTACCTCGCAATGACCAGGCTGTAACCTCATTGCTGAATCCTTTCCTGGTCCCAGCCTAGGTTACTGTTGCCAGGGGCAACTCTGACCTATAGAAACAGAACTCTACCTTATGGTAGCTAACTGGAGCTTCTTAAAACTAAATTGATATGCGAACGATTATATTATTATTACATTTATTATGGCTATAATGGATGAACTAGTGTGTGTGCTACATGACATCATGTGTTTTCCATATTTTGTATTACATACAGCAGAATAATGCACGCTTGGATAAAAGGCGTTTGCTAAATGCATACATTTAAATGTACACTGTTTACACAAAGTTCAGACTCGGGATAACGGTGCTTCTAGATTCGGTTTGTATACATTTTTATAAAATGTGTATAAAAGTTATACATGGTAATTATTATTGGAAGTTGTCATTACTGGGTGAATTCATGACCACTTGTATTTAATTTATTTAGTTTTGTACTTCCTTTTTATTTGTTTCCTTTAGTAAGCTTATATTATTATTATTATCAGCATTATTATCATTATTATTGTATAGCTTATTGTAAAAGAAAAGTGTATTGTAAAAAATAAAAACATCTATGTTATAATGAAAATGACAATGGTTTCATTTATAAATTAGTTTTTTAATATATTCGAAACGTTTCGAAACGTTCTGTTGCTCTTGAACAACCCCGCCAAACTGCTTCGAAAGGGCTTCTGGGATTGGACGCTGTTACCGTTTTCTCGAAAGAACCGCAAGATGATGGTAGTAGCTTAGCAATTCATGCTCCGTTTATATTTACCAAATCCATGTCCATCCTAGGATTACCTCAAATCATACGTTTGCAAACAACATGTATTCATAAATAGTTATGTTACAAATCAGATGAAGCTAATATTTTAGTCAAAAGTACATGTGACGGAGTTCGCTGTTATCTTGATGCTAGTTAGCATCTTGTCGCAGCAATGGGCGTGTAAGACGTTCTTGCTAGCTAGACATGTTTGCAAGAATAAACCCTACGTGTAAACTTATGAAGCCATAGCAACAGTTTGTCTAACTAACACATGTAGTACTTATCATACACATGTCTTTATCGCAATTCCCGTAGATAGTGTGTATAGCTGCAGCTACGAACATAAGCAATACAGAACACACCGGCTTTGTCCGTATTATGACAATGCCGTTTCGACAGCACTTGACCAGCCACTGATAGCTTGCTAGTTGGCTGAGATAGCGGATGCTACTTCTACGCAATTGCTTCTGCAATGTCTACTTCAATAGGCTTCCTAAAATGTGTTAAACAAAAGCGTAGTTAGCGTTCAAGAAGTTTGGCATGTCTTCCCTGAACGTCGCTAGCTAACGCGCATCCTGCTATTGTCCTTTGGAAACGTAACAGTAAAGTTTTGCCGTCAGGTTGTGGCGATTGAGAAGGATTTAGCGAGCTAAAGGCAAATTAGCAAATCCAAAACGTATTGCTTGGCTAGCTATTAGCATGTGCGCTAAATGGTCTCTGATGCAGGAACAGAGGGTGGATGACAGATGATGCTCACGAGCAGAGTTAGAGGAACTAAGCGCCACGCCCGAAACGGGGTACACGAGGACTTTTAACTGTCTGATTCTGAATATGGATTTTTTTTGTGCAGAACTTCCACCAAGTAGGCTGGCTTGTCACTAACAGTACTTTGTTTTAAATGTTGCCCCCAGAAACGTTAGCCGGTTTGGGACGTTCTCATGTCATAGGATTTGACACACAGGGATGTTTTATAAAACGCATTAAACTCACGTCTCCTCTTCCTAACCCTTCCTCCACCCTCACCCCCATCCCCCCCCCACCCCCCATCTGCTCCCACCCATCCTCTTCTCTCTCCTGCCCTACCATCTCCCCCACCCACCCCCATCCCCTCATCTGCTCGCACCCTCCTCTTCCTCTCCTGCCCTCCACCCCTCACTCCACCCCCTCGCCCACAGCCCACTCCAGTAATCCTGTTGAAGGAGGGGACTGACACGTCTCAGGGCGCTTCCTCATCTCGTCAGCAACATCACGCTGTCAGGTGATCGCCGAGGCCGTCCGCACCACCCCTGGGTCCCCGAGGCATGGACAAGCTGCTGGTGGACACATGCGAGAGTACGCACACACACCCCACACACACACACCACACACACACACACACACACACAGAGATATACACACACACCATCGAGTATACACAGATACACACACACCACACACACCGAGATCAACAACGCACACACACACGTCCTCATATTTTCCCCAGCACACACACCTATATGTGCACACCTCACACTAGCTATAGCCCACCACACACGCGATATGCACTAACGCACCCCGCCCACCACACACGCACAGCTTCTCCAGCCCACCACCCCAGCACTCGCTAGAGCTCGCGCTCTCGCGCTATACCGCTCCGCACATCAGTCTCTCGCACTCATCGCGCTTTCGCGCCACCATCGTCGGCCCACCACACACCGGAGTGCGTCTGCTCCAGGCGGCACACACACACACCACACACATAGAAATAATCACACACACATATACACCCACACACACACATGTGTGTGTATATATATATATATATACACACGCACACGCACCACACACACAGATATACACACACACACAGATATAGCACGCACACACACAGATATACACGCACACATATACACACACCACACACACATATACACACACACACATATGTAGCTGATGTGTATCGGTGAAACTCACTCCTCAGGTATTGTAATGAGCGCGTCATTGAGTAGCTAGCTTTTCTTTGGCGTACTTGGTAGTGGTGGCGCTTGGGAAGCCAGGGTGGAGAGTTTGACTCCCAGTGGGACGATCTCCTAAATGGTGGGAGTGAACAGTGGCCAGATACCTCTGACGGAACTTGCAAGACACGTTCGTTACATACATATACACACACACACTCATGCTGTACAGGAACACACACATAAACGGGGGTGTGTGTCGGTCCAGGCAAGGCCACCATCTCCCAACGATGGAGCCACCATCCTGAAGCTGCTGGACGTGGTTCACCCTGCAGCCAAGACCCTGGTGGGACATCGCTCGCTCCCAGGACGCTGAGGTGAGGGAGGGGCGAGGTTGTGTGTGTGTGTGTGTGTGTGTGTTGACATGATCACTAGCTCCCAGGAAGAGGGTGAGGGAGGACTGTGTTGACATGATCACTCGCTCCTAGGAAGAGGCTGAGGGAGGAGTGTGTGTGGTGGTGTTGACATGATCACTAGCTCCCAGGAAGAGGCTGAGGGAGGAGTGGTGTGTGTGTGTGTGTGTGTTGACATGATCACTAGCTCCCAGGATGCTGAGGTGAGGGAGGAGTGTGTGTTGGCTGGCTGATTGGAGCGTGTGTAGAAGGTGTGTGTCAGGGAACATCCTGGTGTGTATCTATATCTCTGTGTGTGTGTCATGGTGGGTGACGGCACCACCTCGTGACGCTGCTGGCAGCAGAGTTCTGAGAGCAGCTGAGCCGTACGTGGAGGACGCTCCCACCCTCAGACTATCATCAGAGCCTTCCGCAGCGCCACACACCTCGCCGTCGCCAAGTACGGGAGATCGCCGTCACCGTCAAGAAGGACGACAAGCAGTAGGAGCAGCCTTACACACACACACACACACACACAGAGACACACACACACACACACAGATATCTATATATATACACACACACACACACACAGATACACACCACACAAGACTATAATTATAATATACACACACCCCGACACACCCACCCAACCAACACATATCTATCTTCGCCGCACCCCATAATACCACCCCACCATCTCTATCTCTCATATCCCCACACACATCTGCCCACCCCACCCAATACCCCCGGCCCAGTCTCTTCCCCACCCCCCCCCCGCCTCTCTCTCCACACGCCACCCACCTCTCTTCTCCCCGCCACCCCACCGGCCCATCTCCCCACCCCCCGCCCCGCTCTCCCCCCCCCCCCACACCCACATCTCTCCCCCTCCCCCCACCTCTCATCTCTGCTCTATTCCCCCGCCCCTCTCCCCGCCGGCGCCCCCGCCCGCCCCGACGCTTAGCTCGCCCCCCCACCAGGTCGCGTGTCCGTCTCATGCTCGGTGCCACCCCCCCACCACCGCCCCTGCGTCTCTTCATCTCGTCACACCTCCGTGGACCTCTCGCCGCCGCCCCCCTGCTGCCCCCCACGCAGAACCCCCCTCTCCCTTCTGCGCCGCTCTCTGCGCCCGCGGCCGCTCTCCCTCACTCCCCCCCGCCCCACAGATACCACACACACAGATATAATATACACACACACCCAGATATCTATAATATATTATATATATACACACACACACACACAGATACACACACAGATACCACACCCACAACATATATATATATCTATACACCCACACACACACACACATATATAGTATATACGCATTCACACACCCACAGAGACACACACACAGATTATATACACACACGATATACACACACACACCACACACACACACACACACACCACACACACACACACAACCACCCACAGCACACCCACACCCAACCACACACACACAACGAGAGACACACACACCGACACACCCACACCCACACAGATCTATCTACACACACCACACCCAACACACCCTGACATCATAGGCTTCCCCCCCCCCCCCTCCCCAGTGAGCAGAGGGCAGCTTCCGATCAAGTGTCGTCTACAGCATCCATGAACTTCCAAGCTCATCGTCAGGACAAAGGGTGTTCTTTCTTCTCCAGCTGGTGGTGACGCCGTCACATTCCTGTGACGAAGCTGCTGCCTCTCAAGATATCGGCATCAAGAATGGTCCAGGGGGGGAGCACTGAGGTCATGACCACTACTTCCTCTGTCTTTCTCTCTATCGTCTCCCCTCCTCTGTCTCCTCCTCGTCTCCTCTGTCTCCTTCCTCCCTCGGCTCCTCTGTACCCCTCCCTCCTCTTGGTCCCATCCCCTTGTGTGTCTCCGCTAATCGGCGCCCCTCTGTCCTCCTATCTTCCCTTTCTTCTCTCCCTCCTCTTCTCTACTTCCTCTCCTCCTTTCTCTCCCTGGTCCTACTCTGTTCTCTCTCTATCTCTCTCCTCTTTCTCTCCTGTCCCTAGCTCGTTCTCCAAAAAAAAAAAAAAAAAAAAGAGGTTCCATCTGCCTTCCTCTCCTCTTTCCTCCGCTTTCCTAGCTCTTTTCTCTCTCTATCGTTCCTCTGCCTCTTTCCTCCCTGTCCTAGCTCTTTCTTTCTCTCGCTCTCTCCTCTCCTCTTTCTCTCCTTTCTAGCTCTTTCTCTCTCTCTATCTCCTCTCCTATTTCTCTCCCTGTCCTAGCTCGTTCTCTCTTCTATCTTCCTCTTCCTCTTCTCTCCCTGTCTAGCTCTTCTCTCTCTATCTTCCTCTCCTCTTTCTCTTCCCTGTCCTAGCTCTTTCTCTCTCTAATCTTCCTCTCCTCTTTCCTCTCCTCTCTCTTCCCTGTCCTGCTCTTTCTCTCTCTACTAAATCTCCTCTCCTCCTCTTTCTCTCCCTGTCCTGCTCTTCCTCCTCTCTAATCTTCCTCTCCTCTTTCTCTCCCCTGTCCTATCTCTTTCTCCTGCTCTCACTCCTTCCTCTCCTCGTTTCCTCTCCAATGTCCTACTCTTTTTCTCTCTCTTTTTCTCTCTCTATCCTTCCTCTCCTCTTTACTTCTTATTCTCCTCTTTCTCTCCCTTTCCCTACGCTCTTTCGTCCTCTCCTCGTGTCCTCTCTCTCTTTCTCACTCCCTTTTCCCTCCTCTCTTTCTCTCATCTATCTGTCCTCTCCTCTTTCTCTCCACTTTCCTCTCTCTTCTCTCCTCTCTCGATTCCTCTCCGCTCTTTCCTCTCCCGTTTCCTCTCTCTTTCCTCTCTCTGCCTCTCTTCGCCCTCCTCTTTCTCTCCCTTCCCTCACGTCTCTTTTCTGCATGCTCTCCTCTTCTCTCAGTCTCTTGTCCTCGATACTCCCTTTTCCTCTCTTCTTTCTCTCTCTCCTGCTGGTCCTTCCCTCTTTTCTCTGTCTCTCCCTTTCCTCTCTCTATTAATCTCTCGTCTCTCTCGTTCCTCTCCTCTGTTCTCGTCCCTTTGCGCTGGCGTGCTCTTGTCTCTACATCTCTCTTCCTCTCTCCTCTTCCCTTATCTCGAGTTTTGCAAGAGCCTCTTTCTCCGTTTCTCTCGCTTTCCTAAGCGCTGCCTCTCTCTCCTCTCCTCTCCTCTTTCTCTCCCTGTCCTGCGTCTTCTCTCTCTATCTCTTCCTCTCCTCTTTCTCCTCCTCGCTGTCCTAGCTCTTTCTCTCTCTCTTCTTCCTCTCCTCTTTGCTCCTCCCTGTCCTAGCTCTTCTCTCTCTACTATCTCCTCTCCTCTTTCTCCGTCCCTGTCCTAGCTCTTTCCTCTCTCTATCTTCCTCTCTCCTCTTTCTCTCCCTGTCCTAGCTCTTTCTCTCTCTATCTCTTACCTCTCCTCTTTTCTTCTCTCTTTCGCTCCCTGTCCTAGCCTCTTTCCTCTCTATCTCCTCTCCTCTTTCTCTCCCTGTCCTAGTCCTTTTCTCTCTCTACTTCCTCTCCTCTACTTCTCTCCCTGTCTACTCCTTTCTCTTCTCTATCTTTCCTCTCCCTCTCCTCTTTCTCTCCCTTCCTAGCTCTTTCTCTCTCTCTTCTTCCTCTCCTCTTTCTCCCCTTCCTAGCTCTTCTCTATCTTCCTTCCTCTTTCTCTCTCCCCCTGTCCTATCTACTTTCTCTCTCTTCCTCATCCCCGTCTTTCTCTCTCTCTGTCCTCCTCTTTCTCTATCTTCCTCTTCTCTTGTCTCTCCTCTCGCCTTTCCTCTGTCTTCTGCTATCCTTCCTCTTTCCCTCTTCCTCCTTGTCTTCCTTTCTTCTCCCTCCCTGTCCTAAAGCTCTTTCTCTCTCTAATCTTCCTCTCCTCTTTCTCTCTCCTGTCCTAGCTCTGTTTCTCTATCTTCCTCTCCATCTCTCTCCCCTTTCCTAGCTCTTGTTCCCTCTCCTCTCTCTACTTCCTTCCTCTCCCCTCTCTTTACGTGTCTCCTCCGCTTTCCTATCCTCCTTTCTCTCTCTCTCTTCCTCTTCCCTTTTTCCTCTCCATCTCCTCTGTTGCTCTCCCTGTCCTATCTCTTTCTCTTTCTCTCTCTATCTTTCCTCTCCTCTTTCTCGCTTCCCTTTCCGTCTCTACTTTTCTTTATCTTTTCTCTCAGTCTTCACTCTTCTCTTTCTCTTTCCCGTTTCCTCTCTCTTCTCTCTCTATCTTCCTCTCCTCTTTCTATTTTCTCTCCCCTGTCCTCTCTCTCTTTTCTCTTCTAGCTCTTCCTCTCCCTTATACCTTCTAAAGCTCCCTTTTCCCTCATCTCTTTACTCCTCTCTTCTCGTTCCCTGCTCTCCTCTTCTCCTCTCCCTTTCCTCTCTCTTGCTCTCTTCGTTCCTCTCCTCTTCTCCGATCCCTGTGTCTCCTGTCTCTTTCTCTTATTCTCTGACTCTTTCCTCTCCTCTTTCTCTGGTGATTGGCAGCAGGGGACCCCCCTCCCTTTCGCTCATCTCTTTCTCTATTCTCTCTTCCCTCTTCTCTTTCGGTCCTTTCCCTTCCTCCGCATGCTCTTTCTCTCTCTTCACGTTCCTCTCCTCCTTACTCGGTCCCTTTCCTCTCGGTGCGTTTCATATCCTGCTGGCTTACCGTCTCGGTCCTCTCGCTCTTTCCTGCATCCCTTGATTCCTCCGCTCTAACTTTTTCCTCCTTCTCGTCACTATCCTCTTCTTCGCCTGCATTCTCTCCTAGGGGTGTCCCTTTCCTCATCTCTTTCTCGTCTCGGTTAGAAATGATTGCGTCCTCTCCTGCTCTTTCTCGGCTCCCTGTCCTAGCTCCTTTCTCTAATTCTTCCTGTCTTGCGTTGACTCTTTCTCTCCCTGTCCTAGCTCTTTCTTCTATCCTTCCTCTCCTCTGTTCTCTCCCTGTTTCCTAGTCTCTTTCCTCTAATCTTCTCTCCTCTTCTTCTCTCCCCTGTCCTAAGCTCTTTCTCGTCTCTCCCTGTCCTAGCTTCTTAGTCCTCTCCCTGGTCCTAGCTTTCTTTCTCTCCCTGTCCTAGCTACTTTCTCCTCTCCCTTGTCCGCTAGCTCTTTCGCTCCCTGTCCTAGCTCTTTCTCTCCCTGTCCTAGCTCTTTCTCTCCCTGTCCTAGTCTCTTTCCTCTCCTCCTCCCTGTCCTAGCTCTTTCTTCTTCCTCCGAGCTTTCTTCTTGCTCTTCCACCGCAATGTCCTCCTCCCCCCGCTCTTTCTCTCCCTCCCCCTCCCTCTCGCCCTCCCGTCTCTCCCTCTCCTCCCTCCCTTCTCTCCCCCCGTCCCATTCTCTCCTCCCTCCCTCTCTTTCCCTCTTCTCCCATGCCCCGTTCTCCGGACTCCAGCTGTTGTCTGGCCGTGAGCGTTCAAGAATACCTTCTCCTACGCTGGCTTTGAGATGCATCCCAAGCGCTATTACAACCCCCCCCCACCCCCGCATCTCCCTTGCTCAAACGTGGAAGCTGAGCTGACGGCTGAGAAGTACAACCGTGTCCGCTTCAAGTCTGTCCAGGTCAGGACCTGTCACCCTGCACACACCCCCACACACCTGCCACCACCACACCACAACACACCCTGCACACACCCACATCCCGCAACATCACACACACCACACACCTGCACACCCACACCAAACACACACACACCGGCACACCCACCATACCACACACACCTGCACACTAGCACATTCGGCACGATGCCCTCCCCCCCCCACCCCCTTCCCACCCCCCCACCCCCACCCCTTCAGCCACACACCCCCTCCCACACAACTTCACCCACCACCCCCCCCCTTCCCACCCCCCGCCCACCATGCACCCGCCCCTTCACCCCACCAGCCCACCGAACACATTCAACACACACACACACACGACACAGACTCTCACTTTCACACACACGACACGACACACCTTCCACACCCCCACCTCACACACACACTTGTAAGGATGGCCACACACATGCTCAAGGTTCTTCCCTCCAAAACTTGCACGCCTGCACAACACTTTTTTTTTAAACCTCTTAAACACACATTAACAACACACACACACACTGACAACACTGCCCCCCCACCCTCCCCTACAGGAGTACGCATGCCATCGTGGACTCGAGTGGAACATCCTGGTACTCGACAACTGGAGAATATCCACAAGCTCGGGGCCAATGTTGTTCTGTCCAGCTGCCCATCGGGACTTGGCCCACACAGTCTTTGTCAGACAGAGACTGTTCTGTGCTGGAGACGCGTGCAGTAGGGAGGACCTGAAGAGACTCACGATGGGTGAGACATTTTGAGTCAAAACCGCCTTATTTTTTTTTTGTGTGTGTGACGTGTGTGTGTGGGACGTGTGCTTGGCTGTGGGCAACTGTTCATAGTGTGTTGTTGAACTGTGTATGTGTTACGATTGTTGTGTGTGTGTGGTGTGTGGTGTGTGGTAACGTCCTTTCTTTCTTCTGTGGGGTTGACATGTATTTCTCCCCTGCCTTGCGTGGGTTTCCTCCTCCGGGTATCTCCTGGTTTCCTCCCTCCTCTCCCACCATCATAAAAGACCATGCAGCGTATGAAGTTTAATGAAGTGTTGGTGGTGGGTGTCGGAAGGGTTGTGCTGGATTGGTTCAGCCATGCTTCTGCACCAGCGGTATGACTGGGGTCTGAGTGAAACTGGACTGCTGTAGAAGTAAAGGCCACTTTGATGTACCGTTGAAAGCGCTATATAAATTAACATGGAGAATATTATTATTATTAACGTGCCCCTGTCCTCCATGCCCCTGCGTGGGGCTTCCATCCATACCAGTGTTGGCCCCATGTGACGACAGACGTCCTGGGGCCATTGAGCTGTTTTGAGGAGGTGCAGGTGGGAGGAGAGAGGTGAGCGCTTCCTTGCTTTCGCTTGCGTTGTTTACAGTCTGACACCCGAGAGGGCTGTGGGGGGGATCTCTTCGCTCAGTTTTCTTAACCTCCCTCCTCTTCCTCTCCCCCTTTTCCTCGTCTCCCCCCTCGTCCTCCCCTCCTCTCCTCTCCCCCTCTCGTCCTGCTTTTACGCCCCCCTCCTCTTCTCTCCCCCGTAACCCCCCTCTCTCCCCCCTCCTACTCCTCTCCCCCTCCTCTCCCCCCCACCCCTCCTCTCCCCCCCCCCTCCTCTCCCCCCCACGCCTCCTCCTCCTCCCCCCCACCCTCCTCTCTCCCCCCCCCCACCCCTCGCTCTTCCCCGCCCACCCGCTCTCTCCCCCTCCGTCTCTCCCCCACGCCGCCTCTCTCCCCCCCCCCTCTCTCTCTCCCCCCCCCCCCTCCTCAGATCCACCCCATGCCTCTCCTCTCTGTCCCCCTCATCCATCTCTCACCCCCCCCCCTGCCTGCGGCTGCCGCCCCCTCTTGCCCGCCCCCCCCCGAAACTCCTCTGCTGCGATCCGCCCCTCCTCTCCCGCCCCTCCTCTCTCCACCCTCCTTCTCTTTTCCCCCTCCTTCTCTCCCTCTCTGCTCCCCTCCGTCGTCTTCCTTCCCCCTCCCGCCCTCCTCTTCCTCTTCGCCCCCCCCTGCCCTCCTCTCCTCCCGACGGTATGCCCGGCCCCTCTCCTCTTCCCCCCCCTGCTCCTCTCCCCCCCTACTCTCTCCCCCTCCTCTCTACCCCCTCCTCTTGCGGTCCCCCTCTCGTCTCACGGGAACTGCCGCCCCCCTTCCTCTCCCTGAGTGTCTACGCTTCCCCCCGCCCCCTGTTCGCTTCCTTCCGCCCCCCCCCTCCTCTTCGGCGCCGCCCCTCCCTACCTCGTTCCATAGCCAGCCCCCCCCCTCAGCGTCTCCCCCCCCCACTGTCCTACATCATGTCTCTCCTCAGCCCCTCCTCCTTCAAATCGCTCCCCCCCCCCGTCGCTCAGTTTCCCCGCCCCCCTCTCTCCTCTGCTGCCCTCGCCTCACAGCTTCGTCACGGGGCTCTTCCCCCCCCCCCTTCCTTCTCCCCTGCTCCCGCCGCTCCTCTTCTTGCCCTCCCTCCTCTTACTGCTTCCCCGCGTCCCGCCTCTTCCTCTCGCCATCCCCGCTGATCCGCCTCCTTCTACTCTTCAACTCGGCCCTCCTCTCTCCCGCGCGCGGTCCGCATCTTAAGTCTCTTCCGTCTCCCCCCCTTCCTCTCTCCCATCCCTCGTCTCCCCCATCCTGGCTCTCCCCCTGTCTCTCTCGTCTCGCCCGCCCCCTCCGTCATTTCAGGTCCCCCCCTTCCATCTCGTCCCCTCCCCCCCGCCTCTGCCTTGCGTCTGACCCCCCCCTCCAGCTCCTCTCTCGTCAGCCCTCCCTCCCCCCCTCCGTCAGCACCCCGGTCGCTCGCCCCCGGCCACCACTGTTCTCTAAACCCCTCTTATTCCTGCCTCCCCCGCCCCCCTCCTACTCTGGCCCCCCCCTCCTCTCATCTAACCCTCGCCTCCCGCCTCGTGCTCTCGCCCAGCCCTCCCCAGCGCGATCACCTGCTGCCTTCGTTCCGCCGCCCTCTTCACTTCGTCTTGCTGTTTCTCCCGGAGACCCCGCGCTTCCTCTCCCCCGCCCGGCGCCGCCTATCTCCTTCGCATTCGTCCCCCCCGCCGCCTTTTCCTCGGTCGATTACTCTTTGCCTGTCTCAGCATCCCTCTGCCCCCTCCGCCTCCCCCTTTCCTCTCTCGCTCGGGCCCCGCC
>CAEFZP010002824.1:52500-59173 GCA_903064625.1 Mallotus villosus
CACACACCTGTCACCTGGAGGAACACACACACACCTGTCACCTGGAGGAACACACACACACACACACACACCTGTCACCTGGAGGAACACACACACACCCGTCACCTGCAGGAACACACACACACCTGTCACCTGCAGGAACACACACACACCTGTCACCTGGAGGAACACACACACACCTGTCACCTGGAGGAACACACACACACACCTGTCACCTGGAGGAACACACACACACACCTGTCACCTGGAGGAACACACACACACCTGTCACCTGGAGGAACACACACACACACCTGTCACCTGGAGGAACACACACACCTGTCACCTGGAGGAACACACACACACACCTGTCACCTGGAGGAGGAACACACACACACCTGTCACCTGGAGGAACACACACACACCCGTCACCTGCAGGAACACACACACACCTGTCACCTGCAGGAACACACACACACCTGTCACCTGGAGGAACACACACACACCTGTCACCTGGAGGAACACACACACACACCTGTCACCTGCAGGAACACACACACACACCTGTCACCTGGAGGAACACACACACACACACACACACCTGTCACCTGCAGGAACACACACACACACACACACACACCTGTCACCTGGAGGAACACACACACACACCTGTCACCTGCAGGAACACACACACACACACACCTGTCACCTGCAGGAACACACACACACACACCTGTCACCTGCAGGAACACACACACACCTGTCACCTGGAGGAACACAGGGGGAGTGTTGGGAGAGGGGGGGGGTTCTCTTGTTTATTTAAAGAAGCAGAGAATATCAGGGGCCAAACCCTCTCAACCCTGTCTGTGTGTGTGTGTGTGTGTGTCTGAGAGAGAGAGTGTGAGCGTATTCACTCATTTGAGACGGTTGATTATTTGACCTTACACCTGGTCTCGGCTCACTGACTCTTCTCCTCCCCCCCCCTCCCCCTCCTCCCTCCCCTCCTCACCCGTCTTCATCTCAGACCACAGGTCTCCAGTTCCGCTCTCCACCAGGAAGGTTCTGCTGTGTCTGGATCTTCTCAGCTGCTCTCGCGCTGCAACACACACATACACAGACACACACACACACACAGACATACACACACACACACACACACATACACACACACAGACACACACACACACACACACATACACACACACACACACACACACACACACAGACATACACACACACAGACACACACACACACACAGACAGGCACACACACAGACACACACACACAGACACACAGACAGGCACACACAGACACACACACACAGACACACACACACACACACACACACACATACATACATACACACATGCACACACACACAGACATACATACATACACACATGCACACACAGGCACACATGCACACACACACACACACACACGCACACAGACACACACACACACGCACACAGACACACACGCACACAGACATACATACACACACACATGCACACACATACAAGTTTAATCTACATTAATTATGAATCTGGAACCTTGGTGTTCTAATCTAGAACCTTGGTGTTCTAATCTAGAACCTTGGTGTTCTATCTAGAACCTTGGTGTTCTATCTGGAACCTTGGTGTTCTATCTGGAACCGTTTTATCTAGAACCTTGGTGTTCTATCTGGAACCTTGGTGTTCTATCTGGAACCTTGGGGTTCTAATCTAGAACCTTGGTGTTCTATCTGGAACCTTGGTGTTCTATCTGGAACCTTGGTGTTCTATCTAGAACCTTGGTGTTCTATCTGGAACCTTGGTGTTCTATCTGGAACCGTTTTATCTAGAACCTTGGTGTTCTATCTGGAACCTTGGTGTTCTATCTAGAACCTTGGTGTTCTATCTGGAACCTTGGTGTTCTATCTGGAACCTTGGTGTTCTATCTGGAACCTTGGGGTTCTATCTGGAACCTTGGTGTTCTATCTGGAACCTTGGTGTTCTATCTGGAACCTTGGTGTTCTATCTGGAACCTTGGTGTTCTATCTAGAACCTTGGTGTTCTATCTGGAACCTTGGTGTTCTATCTGGAACCGTTTTATCTAGAACCTTGGTGTTCTATCTGGAACCTTGGTGTTCTATCTAGAACCTTGGTGTTCTATCTGGAACCTTGGTGTTCTATCTGGAACCGTTTTATCTAGAACCTTGGTGTTCTATCTGGAACCTTGGTGTTCTATCTGGAACCTTGGTGTTCTATCTAGAACCTTGGTGTTCTATCTGGAACCTTGGTGTTCTATCTGGAACCGTTTTATCTAGAACCTTGGTGTTCTATCTGGAACCTTGGTGTTCTATCTAGAACCTTGGTGTTCTATCTGGAACCTTGGTGTTCTATCTGGAACCTTGGTGTTCTATCTGGAACCTTGGGGTTCTATCTGGAACCTTGGTGTTCTATCTGGAACCTTGGTGTTCTATCTGGAACCTTGGGGTTCTATCTGGAACCTTGGTGTTCTATCTGGAACCTTGGTGTTCTATCTAGAACCTTGGTGTTCTATCTGGAACCTTGGTGTTCTATCTGGAACCTTGGTGTTCTATCTGGAACCTTGGTGTTCTATCTGGAACCTTGGTGTTCTATCTAGAACCTTGGTGTTCTATCTGGAACCTTGGTGTTCTATCGGTCTCAGGGGATGCATGGATGATGGCAGGAGAACAATGAGAGTGTTGTAGAGTGAAGTCTGCATGGGGGAACTGTGTGTGTGTGTCTGTGTGTGTGTGTCTGTGTGTGTGTGTGTGTGTGTCTGTGTGTGTGTGTGTCTGTGTGTGTGTGTGTGTGTCTGTGTGTGTGTGTGCGTCTCTGTGTGTGTGTGTGTGTGTGTGTGTGTGTGTGTGTGTGTGTGCAGAGAGAGTTGGCAGAGCCAAGGTAAATGAAGCTAAACAGAATAACTTAACAATCACCTGATTTCAGCTCTGTGTGTGTACGTGTGAATGAGTGTGTGTGTGTACGTGTGATTGAGTGTGTGTGTGTGTACGTGTGAATGAGTGTGTGTATGTGTACGTGTGAATGAGTGTGTGTGTGTACGTGTGATTGAGTGTGTGTGTGTGTACGTGTGAATGAGTGTGTGTATGTGTACGTGTGAATGAGTGTGTGTGTGTGTATGTGTTGCAGAAATCTGGAAGTCATTTTCATGAAACAGCAAAAAAGACAAGCAATTGAATAAGGCGAGCGAGAGTGGAGAGAGAGAGGCGTGAGCCGAGAGTATAGCGAGAGTGTGACGAGCGTGAGCAAGATGAGCAGAGAGAACGAGAGAGGGAGACCTGAGAGAGATTGTTCAGAGAGATGAGAGGGAGAGCTAGAGAGGGGCGAGAGAGGGACAGTGAGCGGAGTGAGACTGAGGAGCGAGAGGGGGCGAGAGAGGGACGATGAGACGAGGAGGAGAGAGAGAGGGATGCAGGGGTGGGAGAGAGAGAGAGAGCAGAGGGGGAGAGGAGAGTGAGAAGATCGAGGGGGGATGGAGAGCGCGGCAGAGAGAGAGGTCGGCGGGAGAGAGAGAGAGAGAGAGAGAGAGAGAGACGACGAGAGAGGGGGAGAGCGAGGGGGGAGAGAGAGAGATCCTGTGGAGAGAGAGTGGAGAGAGAGAGAGAGTATGATGGTGAGTCATGGGCTCAACCACCTTTTCCAATTACAATATACTGGTTCTGGTATGTGAATATGTGCGTGTGTTTGCATGTGTGTGTGTGTGTGTGTATGCATGAGTGTGTTTGCATGTGTGTGGGTATCGCGTTGCGTTGCTTTTGTGTTTGCTGTGTGCATGTGTGGGTGTGTGTGTGTGGTGTGTGTGAACTGTCCTTTGTTTCTCAGGACCGAAACCAAACACACACACATACTTATACACACAGGTAAGAGTACTCAATACCTTGCCTGACGCTTGTGTCAAGGGGAGCCGTCGATGTCCAGGCGTGGTAGCTTGGCCGAGAGGCTGAGATCGCTCACCTGGTGTAGGCGGAGCTTGCGCAGCAGTAGATGGAGGCGGCTTCCGGCTCCAGGGCGATCAGAAGACGTTCAGGAGGAGTGGAGAGACCAGCCCAGCCTGATGGGGGGGGGGGAGGGGGGACCACCGGCGGTAGCGGGAGAGAGGGAGTGAGAGGTGACGGAGTAGGCCGGAAGGAGGGCCGAGAGCGGCAGGATGGAGCGGACGGTGCCCACGCGGGGAGGGGGGAGGGGACCGGATGAGGGCGACGAGCAGTCACGCAGGAGGGGAAGGAGGGGAGAGTACGGACGAGAGCGTAGGAGGGAGAGACGGGAGCGACGGGGGGAGCCAGGTAGCAGTGCTGTAGGCTCGCGAGCAGAGGGAGGAGGACAGGAGACGAAGAGGGGGAGGAGGGAGAAAGTGGTACGAGGGATCAGAGGCAGGAGGGGAGGCAGGCGACGGACGGGGACGGAGGGTGGGGAGGAGGAGGGGAAGGAGGAGGATCTAGACTTTCTGAAGGGGCGTGAGGGGGAAGGAGGACCCGGGAGAGGGGAGGAGGGGAGGATGAGGGGGGGAGGAGCGGGAGGATGAGGGAGGAGGGTGCAGGAGCGAGGAGACCGGAAAGGAGGGGAGGAGGGGAGGACGGACGTGGGAGGGGAGGCCCCAAGGGGAGGAGGGAGGAGAGAGGGAGGAGGGGAGGAGGAGGGAGTGGAGAGAGGGAGGACAAGGGCGAGGTAGCGGAGAGGATCGGAGGAGGAGGGCGGGGAAGAGGGAGGACGGACGGGAAGAGAGGATGGGAAGAGAGGGAGGAGGGGAGGAGGGGAGGAGGGAGAGAGGGGAGGAGCGGGAGGAGGAGGAGGGGGGGAGAGTGGAGAGAGGGAGGAGGAGGGAGGAGAGACCGGGGGGAGAGAGGAGGAGGAGGGGGGGAGAGATGGAGGAGGAGGGAAGAGACGGGAGGAGGACAAGGACGGGGAGGAGGGGAGAAGGGAGGAGGGGAGTTGAGGGAGGAGGAGGAGGGAGAGATGGAGGCGGAGGGGGGAGGAAGAGGGAGAGAAGGAAGGAGGAGGGAGGAGGAGGAGGGGGATGGAGGGGGGGGCGAGAGGAGGCCGGAGGAGGGGACCCGAGGAGGCCAAGGAGGAGCGGGGAGGGGAGAGTTGGGTTGACATGGTGAGGGAGAAGGAGGGGGGAGGGGAGTTGCCCACACCCCACCACCAAACACACACCAACACACCACAAACACAACCCCCAACAAAACAACCACCAAACCAAAACACCAAAACAACAAAAACCAAAACCCCACAAGTGGAACGTAGAAGATCCATACTACCACACTAGTACTGTGGAACTAGGGAATAAGATCCATACTACCACACTAGTTACTGGGAGACTAGTAGTACGATCAAACTACAACACTAGTTACTGTGGATAGTTAATAAAGATCTCTCCAACTAGTTACTGTGGGACTAGTTTAGTAAGATCCATACTACCACACTAGTTACTGTGGATAGTTATAAAATTCCATACTAACACACTAGTACTGGGACCTAGTTAGTAAGATCCATACCTACCCACACTAGTTACTGTGGAATAGTTAATAAGATCCATACTACCACAATGATTATGTGGACAGTAGTAAGATCCATACTACACACTAGTTACTGTGACTAGTTAGTACGATACATACTACCACATAGTTACGTGGACTAGTTAATAAGATCCATAATACCACACTAGTTACTGTGGATAGTTAGTAAGATCCATACTACCACACTAGTTACTGTGGACTAGTTAGTAAGATCCATACTACACACTAGTTACTGTGGACTAGTTAGTAAGATCCATACTACCACACTAGTTACTGTGGACTAGTTAATAAGACCATATACACACTAACTACTGTGGACTAGTTGTAAGATCCATACTACCACACTATTTACTGGGGACTAGTTATAAGATCCATACTACACCTAGTTAATGTGGACTAGTTAATAAGATCCATACTACCAACACTAGTTACTGTGGATAGTAGAAGATCCATACTACCACACTAGTTATGTGGATAGTTAGTAAGATCAATAATACACACTAGTTACTGTGGACTAGTTAATAAGATCCATACTACCACATAGTTACTGTGGACTAGTTATAGATCCTACTACCACACTAGTTACTGGGACTAGTTAGTAAGACCATACTACCAACACTAAGTACTGTGACTAGTAATAAGATCATACTACCACACTAGTTACTGTGGGACTAGTTAATAAGATCCATACTACCACACTAGTTACTGTGGACTAGTTAGTAAGATCCATTACTACCACAATAGTTTACTGTGGACTAGTTTATAAGATCCATACTACCACACTAGTTACTGTGGACAGTTAGTAAGATCCATACTACAACACTAGTTACTGTGGACGTTAGTAAGAGCCATACTACACACTAGTTACTGTGGACTAGTTAGTAAGATCCATACTACCACACTAGTTATGGCGACTGTTAATAAGATCCATACTACCACACTAGTTAACTGTGGACTAGTTTAATAAGTCCCAACTACCACACTAGTTACTGGGAAACTACTAGTTAGTTAGTAAGATCCATACTACCACACTAGTTACTGTGGACTAGTAGTAAAGATCCATACTACCACACTAGTTATGGTGGACTAGTAGTAAGATCCATAAAACACACTAGTTACTGTGGACTAGTTAATAAGATCCATACTACCCA
>CAEFZP010002825.1:0-10000 GCA_903064625.1 Mallotus villosus
CTTCTGTTGCCAACGCGCAGAATTAATGATTGATTAAACACAACTGGAGACAGGCTACTACACTGAACAAATTGTAGCCTAGTTGATTATTTATAAATTGCATTGAACCAACTCAATTACATGTTTAATTTATATGGTAAAAATACAATCGTTGACAGTTCTTAGAAACCCCCGGGATGTGGGAGTCCTTATCGCTGACTTTACGGGAGTCGACAGAAAAGTTCTGTGATATGATTTATTTACTACACCTTTATATTGTTGTCCTACTTTAAACCTGGTAAATTGCAACTGCTGTGTTTCAGGTCTGAATCCACAAATTCAAATTTCATAGTTCACAAACGACGCACGTTTCCTGTTTCCTCTGTCGGGATCCTGTTAGGACAGAAGTAGGCTATTGGCTTCTCTGGAAAATGAGAGAGCTATTACCAGAAATGGAGAGGAGATCTTTTGTTCATTGACATAATACTTTCCAACAAGCAGCAGTAGTTAAAACTTGACTTTTAAGATATTTAATGAATAGAACACACAAAACATGGTCGTGTTTAGGCAATAAAACTATGTTTATAAATAAAAACACTTTGTTTCTCATAAAACTGTTTATCGAGGATTAAACATAACTGTTAATCACTATACATAATCAATCTCTAATCCAAGATTTGAGATAAATGTGTTCTGGCAACGAAAGAGAATATTTGAGACATCAGGCTGTAATATTAGCAGAATGATGATGTTAATTATGAAATAAAGAGAATGCTGGACTAATACAATGTACACAGAGATGGGAAAAATAGGATGGAAAGAGACAAGGTCAACATTGCTCACACCCACCCTTTCCCAGAACCGTTAGATAATTCCCTAACCCTAAAGTGAGTCTCTGCCTAATACCCATGGTCAAGCTTACGAGATACAACGAGTGTATCCTTAATCCTCCAGTTAAGCGATCGGTCAGATCATTATCAAAGATCATGACCACAAAGACTTTTGATGTGGCAGCAGTTAACCAGAGTGAACTACAAAGTCTGTCCTGTCAAAGGGCCTCTGAATACGAGAAGTACCATTAAAACAAAAGGCCTGTACATCAAAGCTTGAACGAGGAGGACGACGGCTTGATGACACCATCAGCTCTGAAAATTAGTACTTCAAAAGGAAATAATGTTTCCTGTCTGGATGTACAGTAGGTTAGTTCTATGCTTTTCTTTTTGGCTTCTCTCCCTACATTCTTTCAAAATAAACTGTATATTTAACAAGACAACCAGTACATGTAAGACTTAGTGCTGTTCATATATATTTACTTAATACTACTATGTAGAGCGGAGAGCAATCCCAGAGAAAACTGTCAATCCTAAACTATAGACTTCCTCAGTCTTTTTTTAGAATTTCCTGTCTATTATTGAAATGTCTTTGATAAATAAGGGTGGGGGGATGGGGGAATGTGATGGTAAAAAAATACATATGTTTCAGTTAAGTGAGACATACAGGTCACTTCAAGGAGAAGAGGAAAATAAACAGTACACACACACATACACACTCAGGCACATATAAAATGTAGTAAAGAACAAACGTTTTTTAGGGAACATATAGAGAGAGAGCTGTACCCATTCCAATTTTCTTCACTGAAGAAAGTACGAGACACAGAACAGCTACAGGGGTAAGGGGAGATGGACAACAGTGTTCTTTACACAGCCACGCCCCACTTGCTCTCCATCTACCATTTCCATCCTCATCAACCTCTCCAGCAAAGGAACCCTTCTCTGGATCAACCGACTCCCATCGCACATTACATAACATCAACAAAGAATTCGCTGGGGTTGCCCATGGCAATGCGGAAGGACTGGCGAGAAGCAGTGAGTTCAGGGGGCACAGAAGCCATGTCACGGCCCGGCGGGGACCCTGGAGGAGCTGTTGGAAGCTCTGGTGGCTCTGGCTCTGGGGGCGGGCCAGGCTCTCCACACACCGGGCTGTTGGAATGGGTACTGTGGACACTATGGGAGCTGCCGTGGCTGTGGATGCTGCGCATACTGTGCTCACTAGGGGGCGCCGCAGAGTGTTCATTGTGGCTTTCTCCCGCCTCTGCTCTTGGTCGCTGCCACTGCCGGCCGTCTTGGACTCTGCCCCGCCGGCGCCCCCTGCAGCCTCCTTCTTGCCGCCGCTACGGTTTGACCCACTGCTACGACTCCCTGCAAGAGCAAGAGAGAGAGAAAGGTGTGAGGACAAGAGATAAAGACATTTCCATTCAACATGTGTGTGTGTGTGTGTAGAAGTGTCTCACCTTCGCTGTGAGGGCTACCCCCGCCGCCCCCCCTCTCCGATGTGCGGTGGCTCTTGCAGAGGGATGGGGGTTGTAGGGGTGTGGAATGGGATACTGGTAGGGGAAGGCCAAGGGCCAGGGTGCTGCTCCCGGGTGAGGCAGGGGGGCCAGTGTGTCCTGGTCAGAGGCCCCACTGGAACCATCGTGGTCTTGCAGGGATAGAGCGGCCATGTCTGAGAGGGGATGGGTGTAGCAGAGGGAGTGTGGGTTTGACAGGCGAAAGAGCCCCGAATTATGTAAATTACGATTTTGAATTGCAGGACGGAAAGATCAATGGGGAAAGACAGACAGACATGCCAATTACTGAAGTAAAACTCACTGCCACCGAGGTCCCCAAAGATGTAGTAACACTGCTCAGAGAAGGTGATTTTGTTGACTGTATGGCGGATGTATCCAGCCTTCAGAAGGTTGCTGGAGTATTTGCGGGCCTCGCGGCGATCGGTGAAGCCCTCCACGTGATGGTAAAGCCAGTCCACAACATCTGAACCTGGGACAGACAGGGTCAGATATTTGACAAGGTGAGAGATGCACATTAAGGCCTTTGGGTTTAGACAACACTAGAGGAACCAAGAAGGGAGAGAGTGCGAGAGGACAAAAGATTGATTGTAGCTACCTATGAAGGCGTTAGGGATGGTAATCTTCAGCCACATCCTGTCTCGCACCTCCAGCCCAGACTCTGGGGATGCCATCGCCTTGGCAATGGCGGCCATATCGCTGTGAATGGACAGATGCAAGTCATCGTACCCTAGAAGAAAAACAGAAAGAAAGAAGTGAGAAAGAGAGAAATAAAGAAAAGAGAGAGAGAAAAGAAAGAACAAAGTCAAAGATAGAGAATGAAAGAAAACCAGTGTCTGATGACAAGGTCAAGTCGTGAAACAAACACCAAGGGAGCCATTCGCCACAGCAGGAAGAAGAGGATGAGGACAGCCAATGGCAGCGTAGAGGAGGAGGGGGAGGAGGACTTACTCTCAGTCTCAGGGATGGAGCTTGTGATGGAGGAGCTGGTGGAGGTGATGGTGCTCATAGAAGGGCTCATACCGTACACCGGGTACGCCCCCGTCATTGCCGCAGTGTGGGACACCCAAGCAGCAGGGTCTATGGGACGGATCGGCTCACCTAGGGAAAAGGAGGGGTGTACGTGTTGGGGGTTTCTACATGAAACATGACTCCATATGACCATCCCACCCCACCCTTACCATGGTAGTGGCACCAAATACAAGAATGTTACATTTCCCTTTTAGTGAAACCCAATCCTCTCAAACTTTCATTAGCTTGATCTGTGTATCTGTTGAACAAGGTGTGACTAAATCATATGGTCGTGAATGAGTACTCACTCCTGGGCAGCGTGAAGCATCCTCGAGGGTTTGGATCCCAGCATTTAGCCACAGTCAGAGTGATGGGCCTGTCAGCACACAGAGGAAACGCTGTTCACGAGCATCGCTCTCTCTCTCTCTCTCTCTCTCTCTCTCTCTCTCTCTCTCTCTATCTCTCTCACTCTCAGACACACAAAAAACACACAAACGTATATTCCATATTCCCTTAGAGCCTTACCCTGGCTTGTGCACGATCTCCCTCAGCACCCTCACAGCATCATCATTGCTCATGTTCTCAAAGTTGATGTCGTTTACCTGGGGGGAGGTGTGAACAGGAAATAAGGCCACAAATAAAACATTATAAATGAAGAAAACATGTCCGACAGAAAGCTCAGGGTCAACACACACACACACACACACACACACCTGAAGCAGCATGTCACCAGGCTCGATGCGTCCGTCCGCCGCCACGGCCCCCCCCTTCATGATGGAGCCGATGTAGATGCCCCCGTCACCTCGCTCGTTGCTCTGGCCCACGATGCTGATGCCCAGGAAGTTGTACTTCTCTGTACAAGCCGAGGAGTGAGGGGGGGGGTTAGAAAGAGGATTAAGAAAATAGATTGCACTGCCTACTCAACAGTATAGGAAACGGGACACATTGGATTTCCTACGATTCAACGTCCTTTGCACAATCCACCTCAATGTGTGATTTGAGTTTCTGGCATCTGCTCTGCATAAAACCAAAAAGAGACTGCAGGACCACACCCCCATTCTCCCACACAGATAGAGACGTACTCACCCATGTTTAAAGTGACAGTGATGATGTTCAAAGACATGGTGGAGTCTGTGATGCTGCTGAACGAGGACGACTGGAGACAGCGAGAGGGACAGAGGAAGAGAGGAAGGCAGCAGGGGAATGAAGGAGGATAGAGAGAGAGCGCGAGAGAGAGAGCGAGAACATGAAGAAGATAGAGGTACAGATATAGGCCACAAAACACACAGGAAGCAGATCTGGAATCAGGGCGCGCATGTGTGTCTGTCTCATTTACCCTCTCCATCCGCGGTGCTTTGGGTTTCCGTCGGCGACGGCGATGCCGTCTCATGAGTCTGGAGGATGAGCTCTGCTCTGTGGAACCGCTGAACCTGAGAGGGGATGACATCAGAGCTATGACACAATTGTGTCATTTAAGGTGTGATGGTGTGAAGGCTTTGATGGCATACAATGTACACTCATCAACCATTGGTTCAATCTTCACATGTGATGATCCGCTTGAGCCAATAATAAGAAAGGACATTGAGCTAAGAAAGAAAATAGGCTGTCCTTTATCCAGAGTTTCTAGAGCATGTGATTGGAGGAAGCTTTAGATATCCTGACCATATAGTTTTTGTACATTAAGTGCCTTTAAGACATGTTTTGGTGTAAATGGACACCTTAGTGTTCATTAGGACAAGAAAAATGTGTGTGTGTATTACTGTGTGAGTGTGTGTGTATTACTGTGTGTGTGTGTGTATATTACTGTGTGAGTGTGTGCTTGTGTACGCATTTGCCTCCCCGATGAAAAATCTGGGCTAATAGACAGAATCCGATTGGCTCACCGGCTTGCCGAGTCATCGTCCTCAGAGTCAAAGAAACTGGTGGTATCCAGCTCGCTGCTCATGAGGGTGGACGAGCTGTCATACCCTGCTAACTCCGGCTTTCGCTCGGGCCGGGAGTGACCATTCAACCTCCCACCTGCAGGGGCCACTAGAGAAAATCATCACAGAGGACATGTACAGTCAATACACAGTACCAACAATATAGATCCATTAAAAGAGTGTCCATGATGTATCTTATTTATGAAGAATGCGGGATTCAAACACATGACATGCAAATGAGCTGAAGGCGTTACCATGGTCAAGAGTGTCTTTTCTTCGAGGTCTTTCCCTCTCTCTCTCTCCCGCTCCTTCTCTCGCTCTCGTTGCTTAGAGACAACAGACTCCGTCTCAGTCTCGTTGTCCAGGTTATCCTGACTGCCAGCAGCATTTGCACTGATGTCGAAAGAGAGGGGGGATAAAGAAGAGCAACATGAAATGAGAGACATTTTTGGAAATATGAATATCACTACCGTATTCCCGTTCTATACAGACACAGCAGCTACAGCCAGATAGGCTTTTTGGAGACCCCTGCCATTTAAGTGTCAAGTGATGTTATCTGAATGTCAGTGTGTTTTAATGTCAGCCAAAACTGAGTGTGCTGGGAGCTAGGTACAGAGAGATCGTTGCTGTGTATGTGTGTGTCTATGTGAGTGTGTATGTGTGTGTCTACGTGAGTGTGTATGTGTGTGTGTGTGTGTGTGTGTGTGCATGCATGTGTGAGTACGTATGCGGATAAGCCTTCCCTCGTGCGTGTTGGTGTGCATGGGAGCTCTGCAGTGGGCCAAACTGTGATCTCCAGTCTAACAGCAGGGGGGGGGTGTAAGACTACTTCTAATGACATAAAGGTCTGCTATAACGGCCTGTGGATACCAGAAGTTTCCATTGGTTTGATAATTAACCTGAGTTCACTGGGGGCACAGAGAGGGACAGAAAGCAGGAAACATACTTTCACACGCAGGAAAGGCCGTGGGTACAAACAACACTCAGCCGTGTGCTGAGTTAGAGATAAGGGACGTCAGTCTATATTTTTTGACCGAACTCAACCATCCAAATTCATAGAGAAACATGTTATTTACTACTGCAAAGTAAGCAATAGCCTTCGTGTTTGAAAAATAGGTTTCAAAAGACGGATAAATAATTTATCTCACACCCACACATTTACAGACACACACTCACTCACACACACACACACTCTCACACACACAGACACACACTCAGTCTATGGCAGTCTCTCCATCCCCTGATTACACCCCTATATACCCTTGTCTGAGCAAAGGCAAGGCCACTTCCTTCCATACAGTAGGCCTGGCACTTAAGACAATCAATATTAGCATTAAGAAACATTGACCCATATTGATCATCAGTGGGTCTCAATGGATGATTTCAGTAAGCTGATTTGATTTACCATTTACAGGCATGCAGGGATTGGAGACTAGCTGTAGTAAAATGTTAAGGTAAAGAAGCAAAGGAGAGAAGGGGGAATGTGTGAGACAGAGAGAGAGAGGAGGAGAGATACACAGAGATCTGCAGAGAGAGAGAGAGAGAGAGAGAGAGAGATCTGGGTGAGAGAGAGAGATCTGGGGAGAGAGAGAGATCTGGGGAGAGAGAGAGATCTGGGGAGAGAGGGAAATGGGAAGCAAGTAAGAAAGAGAGAGCAAGAAGAAAAAGAGAGAGCGAGTGAGGGGAGGGCCAAGAGGGAAGCAGAGCCTTTCATCTCACACCAGTATTGACTTCAAGCCTTTGCTCTGGTGAGGCTCAAGACAGGTATTTGATTACTGCACAGGATTGATGAGCGAGCTCTATGTTGCTCAAGTCTGTAATAAGTCTGACAGTAGATGCTAAAGTGTTAGATACGCATGGTTTACATCATGTAGGTGAACTTAGAAACCGTTTATTGATAAACGTGGTTATATGTAGCGCTTCTGAAACATACAAGCACAGATGCATGCACACACACATACGATGTCTTGAGTGTACTAACTGGAAAGAGGGGGGTCTTGAGTCCCCGATACCGCCGGTCCTCTCCAGGGGGGGCGGAAGGTCTGGCTGGCTGTCTGCACACACGGAGCCCCCGTCTGAGTGACAGCCGTCTGCAGCCACCAGCTGGAGGGAGAGAGAGAAGGGCAGAGACTAAGATGTAATAAGTCAGGTACAGTGGACAGATCCACAGACAATCCTTCATTCACTTCCTCCCTCGTAGTGACACACTTCCTCCCCGCATCCCTGTTGTTCCTCTGGAATGTCCACCACCCCTGCCCTCTGATTCAATCTTCTCGTTAGAACCAGGATATTTCAGGAGTGTTGCTGAGCATCCTGTGATTCCAGTTAGCTGATCTAATCAAAGGCTAAGTGAGGACCACTGTTCTGCCTCTTCTCCTCCGGCCCACAAAGGATGGGCAAGGACTCTGCGTGCCTGCGTGCCTGCCCTTCTCCTCTCTGACCAGCAGAGGAAGCGCTGGAGGGTCCTGCCGCACGCCGGCCCTCCACACACGGTTCCATCACAGGCAGAGCCCTCCACACGCTGTTCCATCACAGGCAGAGGGCCCTCCACACACTGTTCCATCACAGGCAGAGCCCTCCACACACTGTTCCATCACAGGCAGAGCTCCATGTTCCATCACAGGCAGAGCTCCATGTTCCATCACAGGCAGAGGGCCCTCCACACACTGTTCCATCACAGGCAGAGGGCCCTCCACACACTGTTCCATCACAGGCAGAGCTCCATGTTCCATCACAGGCAGAGGGCCCTCCACACACTGTTCCATCACAGGCAGAGCTCCATGTTCCATCACAGGCAGAGCTCCATGTTCCATCACAGGCAGAGCTCCATGTTCCATCACAGGCAGGGCTCCATGTTCCATCACAGGCAGGGCTCCATGTTCCATCACAGGCAGAGCTCCATGTTCCATCACAGGCAGAGCTCCATGTTCCATCACAGGCAGGGCTCCATGTTCCATCACAGGCAGAGCTCTCCAGACCGCAGCAGAGCGAGCTGCAGTTACCCCAACCCTGCGACCAGCATTTCTGGAGAGGCCAGGGAGCAGAATGGACGGAAACGTTCCGTAACCAGGCAGATTTCCACTTAACCAGTGGTGTTCCGTAACCAAGGCCTTTTCACCCACTGGACAGGTTGGAAAATGAGGGTCTCGAGTCTAGACTAGCATGAGAAACAGAGGAGAGAAGGAAAGAACTCTGCTCTGAAAAAGGGGGATTAGGAGGGTGTTTCCACAAGAGTGCCTGCTGTGCCTGATTGAGAATGGGATTTGCATGCATGAGAGTGTGTGTTAGTTAGTGTTAGTTGGAGAGATGATTATGTGGACGTGAGACAGAGAGGGGAGAAATGGAGGGATTCCAATAGAGGAAAAGAGAGATGGGCATGGTGGAGAGAGACTACACTGAATAGATGAAAAGAGAGATGGGCATGGTGTAGAGAGACTACTGAATAGAGGAAAAGAGAGATGGGCATGGTGGAGAGAGACTACACTGAATAGAGGAAAAGAGAGATGGGCATGGTGGAGAGAGACTACACTGAATAGAGGAAAAGAGAGATGGGCATGGTGGAGAGACTACACTGAATAGAGGAAAAGAGAGATGGGCATGGTGGAGAGAGACTACACTGAATAGAGGAAAAGAGAGATGGGCATGGTGGAGAGAGACTACACTAAATAGAGGAAAAGAGAGATGGGCATGGTGTAGAGAGACTACACTGAGTAGAGGAAGAGAGAGATAGGCATGGTGGAGAGAGAGACTACACTGAATAGAGGAAAAGAGAGATGGGCATGGTGGAGAGAGAGACTACACTGAATAGAGGAAAAGAGAGATGGGCATGGTGTAGAGAGACTACACTGAATAGAGGTTAAGAGAGATGGGCATGGTGGAGAGAGACTACACTGAATAGAGGAAAAGAGAGATGGGCATGGTGTAGAGAGACTACACTGAATAGAGGAAAGAGAGATGGGCATGGTGGAGAGAGACTACACTGAATAGAGGAAAAGAGAGATGGGCATGGTGGAGAGACTACACTGAATAGAGGAAAAGAGAGATGGGCATGGTGTAGAGAGACTACACTGAATAGAGGAAGAGTTGTCTGTGGCGTGGACATGTGCTGTGGCAGAGGTGAAGGTAAAACAAACAAATGAGGTCAGATTATATAAGACAGTTAGCTGTGGTCGCAGCCCCACACGTGATACATACACACACATTCCAGGTCACTATGTAGTTAGTTAGTCAAAGGTACAGTACTAATACTCAATAGTCTTATAGTCAATAGTCTTCAGAGCGAATACATGCAATATTTATCAGTCTGGTAATAAGCTCTGTGACACACTTGCAAAAAGAATGCTTGCAGGATTCTGCACTCACTGTTATCACTGCTGAACACACAGGGGGGCAATAAGAAAGAGGGAGAGGCAGAGAGAGAGAGAAAAAGAGAGACAAAGAGAGAGAAGAGAAAGAGGGGCAGAAGGAGAGAGACAGAGAGAGACAAGGTAGAAAATAAACATACATATATGGTCAGACTAAAGATAAGATGGGAAACTTGCTTACCCAAGATACCACTCTGCCATTGAAACAGGGGAGTTTGGCGTTGTCATCAGAGATCTCCTCTTTCACAACCCTGGAAGGAAAACATTATTAAAGTAAATATCCACTTAACTACATCCACCCATCCTGCTCATTCGGGAAAAATACATGTTTTGTTTCTTGAAACGTACTACAAATTATAATTATGTTAGAATATGCCTCA
>CAEFZP010002825.1:15000-182300 GCA_903064625.1 Mallotus villosus
GCCACTTAATATACCATCTCCAAAATGGACGCTGTAATTTCAAAGTAATAACCTATAACATATTACTTCTCTGAAAATGTAATAAATGCTTTCTAAGTAAAGCCGTCATATTTATAAGGACCATGCCTGGCAAACAGACAACCCCCACGTTGATTTCCTTTACATCTAGCAATTAGGCTACCATGGGAAGTGTGTAGAGTTAAGGATACATGCATATATTTAATACAAAACACACACATATCTACCTTTAGAAGCAGGTTGTGCTTATATTCTATGTCTATGATCTTACCCGAAATCGTCGTCCATAGATTTGAAGAAAAATTTATAGTTTGGCTTATTGAGGACATGTTTGAAGTCCGCAAGAGTAACCCTGTCAGCAGCGATGGGCAACTTGACCAGGTACGGAGTTTCCTGGTCGTCGAGGTGATAAATAATTTTGGTCTCCCCCATGGCGGGCCGCTGGGGAGGGTAAGGCCGAGCACATCCAGCCCTGGGTACTCGATCTGCCTCCCTGGGGCTGGTTCACGCAGTCTCCTCTCGCCTGGACCCCGGCCGTTATCAAATCCTTGGTCTGTAGCACTTGAGGTGGACCCGTACGATGGTCTGTAGCGCAGTTATATTCTAATGAAAACAATTAAATAGAGGTCTTAACATTCCATTGCCCAAACATTTATTTCATTTTTCATTTGTATCGTCTGTCCGAGATACAAGGAATTTCGTCTTTTTTTTGGAATGGCCCAGTTTGTGCTCCCGTGTTAACGGACAGTGCTATCCCCTGTTCGTTGTAACAGCTGTCCGCCAATGTTGTGTAGCCTACAAAAATAGCCCCTCCTATCGATTTTCCTAAGGACTCCCTCTAGAGGCATAATAATTAAATTAACATTTAAGAGGAAAGTAGACCATACATAATAACTTTTTCGAAATTATATTATAGGAGATATGATGGCTTATTTGATCAACAAACGACAGTTTCGCAGATGTAGGGTAATACAAGACCTTCCCATGACGTTGGATTCTCCCTTTACAGAATCAGTTAGGGATAAGGCCAAGCCGTGAACGCCCTCTCGTGGGCAATAAAGCACGTTGACTACACGGCTAATGTTCTGAACGTAAAATAACTTGTCAAAAGTAATAGTTTACACGGAAGGCGTTTATTACCTGCAAAACATTGACAACCTGCATGTCCTCTCTGTGTAAAGTAAGGCATCTAGGAATTGCTGAAAACTGCTTTTTCATCACCTGATTCACCCCTCAAACAATAGAATCATCAAAACAAATGTATCCTTCACACTCACGCTTGAGGGTAAAGCCCTTTAACAATTTATGAATAATGATGTGGAAGACCCAAAAGTAATTAAAACATAATTCAACTCATCATAATCCTTCCCATATCAAAGCATTATTGGGGTAAACTGTTAAAATGACACTGGTGAGACAAAGGGCTTGGACCTAAAGCTGTGTGGCTCTGACCCTACCCCAAGAGTGCACTCGTTTTGTAATACCATGGACACTCTTAAACATATAAAGCATATAAAGATCAGGGACATTGCCAATCAGATAAAAAGGCCCCATATTTTGAAATAAAGTGCAAACTCTGCCGATCCCAGTGAGAAGGGGTCTCTGGCTTGTCGAACAAAGTGCTTCCTGAGTGAGAGGACATAGGAATAAAGAAAGGGGCTTTCCACCTTCCTTCCTGGATAAATGTCACAATTTTATATTGCAAAGTGGAAATAATTTATATAATTAATTGCAGAGTGAAAGCATGTAGTGTTCAGAACAGATGGTTCTGTCCTGTTATCAGATTTGCTCAATGAATGCATCCATTCATGAATCACTCTTCGCTCTGAGTGAGGTTAATCCCACTTAAACTATCATTTTTACCCTCTCATCACCAATTCCATCGCATACACAGATCCAGACACACACATACCAATTTTCACAGACAGGCCTAAAAAGTTAACTTAAGGAAATCAAAGTCATATATAAATATTCCAAACAACTTGTATCTGTGTGAGTGAAGCTGCTTCACTCTCTGAAATCACGGCTGAGAACTGTCAATGCAGTCGTTTCAAGTCTGTTCCAGTTCTTCACCAAACTGTGTTGGAAAAGTTGTTTGCACAAAATGTTTTTTCTCCTCCTCCCGACTGCTACACAGCTGTGCCGATGATGTAGCAAGTTGCATTGATTACGTAGTCACATTCTATTCACGCCTGTCGAGCATAACACGTTTGTCGCAGCGGCTGTGACACCGTTAGCAGAAGTGCTCCCTTCTCCCTGCCAGCTTCTCTCTCGGTGAACAAGCATCGGCTTGTCAGGCAGAGACGTTGACATCCCGTAGCGCAATAGTTCCAGTGGTGGAGGGCTCTGCAGTGGAGCTAGGATTGGGGCGTGAGGGGGAGCAGGGCCGGGCTGGGGCTTGCAGTCAGGCCGCTGGTCTGGAACAGGATCTGCTGGAGGGTCCGTCTCAGGTTGGGGTGGAGGCGGGCCTGGGTCTGGTAAAACACCTCCACGGCGAAGCACTTCATTACCCCCGTGCAGAGGTCTTCATAGAGGGGAACTGTGTACATCCGCGATGTCTGAAGGAGATCAGGACCTTATTGTCATGGTTTAATCGCTGATTTACTGAAATCTACATTGTCTTAACCTAAATATTAAGGGTAACAAACATTTCTTGTTGTAATTGAAATATTTGACCTAAACCATGCTTAAAGTTGTCTCATCGATTTAGTTTAAAACATTAAAAAAATGTAGTGATCATGCTAAACTACAAGGAAAACGCAAGTGTTAGTTGACATAATACCTTATAACCAAAAAGTGCAGAATTTCTTCCTAGAGTTTCTAGTCATGACTTTCGAAGAACCTTAAGTTTGAGCTTTTAACCTGTATGCTCTGGTCATCAGGATCACTCACGTGTTTGTGCAGGAAGCTGCGGACTCGCGGAAGGTCTGGGTAGAACAGGTTCCGTACCACGATCTGCAGCCATCGGATCTGCACCTCAGCATTCATGCCGTCCAGCAGTGCGGAGTAGCAGCGTGAGAGCTGACCCATTATCTCTGAGGTTCATAAGAGCAAAAGAAAAAAACGGGACTTAAGGACACATAAGCAAATGATTGATTGTAATACGTGTGGACTTCTTCTATTGGATGGGGACGAGCAGGTGGTCAGAGAGTGAGGTACCGTGGGAGATCGGCGAGTGGTCCAGCAGTCGGTCTAGGAAGAGAACCATCTGGAAGGTGCTCCAGGTGGAGAGGTCGAAGGTGGCGATGGCCTCAGTGTCGGGAGTGTCGACGGCCCACAGATCACACAGGCTCTGGACCGGGCTGGTCAAAACCAGGCCCGCTGACAGGTCTGGTTCACAGAGAGGAGGGCCACATCCATTCAGCCAGCGCTCAAACTCCAGACCTGTGTGAGTGAGTGAGTGAGTGAGTCGTGAGTGAGTGAGCGTGAGTGTGTGAGAGAGAGAGATCAAAAGAGAGAGAAAGGGATAAATAAATAAGATGGTGAAGGAACCCTGAACTGTACCAAAGTTCTTTGTGGTTCAGGTCCCTTCAAGTCTTCTGAAATGGCCTAACTGTATAGTGTGTGAAGTTAGTGAGTTGAATATTTCCACTCACCCTCTCTCTGAGCTACGCAGCTCTCCTTCAGCTCAGGGAAGAAGCCGAGGAAGAAATCTAGCAGGTCCTGGGCAACTACACTGCTGAACTTAAACTTTTCTATATAGGCCTGAGAGAGGGAAAAACAATAACAGAACAGAGTTCTGTGTATGCCCAAATGGAACGTGTGTGGCTTGTGTGCATAAATAAACAATATGTGTGTCAATAATAAACTCACCCTCAAAAAACGGTCAAAACGTTTGACATCCCCACATAGTTGAGAAAGGTAGGACACAAAGCAAAAGCCTTTTTCATAGGTGAACAGGTTCATCAGACTGCTGGGATTAATACCTTGGGAGGGATATAGAGAGGGAAGATAAAGAAAAAACAATGGAGACATCAGATTTTGAGGGAAATAAAAACTAGAATGGGACACCTGTGTGTGTATGTATGTCACATACACACACACTATGTAATAGTGTGTATCAACCCAACTTGAGCAGGTGTGTGATAATGGATCATAATTACCTGGCTCAAATTTGACCTGTAGCTTGCTGACGGGATTGTTGTCTCCCAACAGACGCATTTGTCTGTGCAGAGCATCCAGACGGAACACCGTCTCCAGACTGGTGAAAGCCTCACCTGGGAGAGATGAGGGCAGCGGAAGTCAGGGGGGACAGATGCTTGAATTTGCATGCCTCATTTGGTGTGTACGTGTGTGTGTGTGTGTGTGGTGTGTGTGTGTGTGTGTCTGTGTGTGTGAGTTTACCATAAGCTTCTGTAGTAATCCGCCTCTGAGCGTATGTAGCCAGTCCTTCACTCAGCCACATCTCCTCCCAGGTTCCGTTGGTGACAGCGTTGCCAAACCAGCCGTGAGCGATCTCGTGGATGACATCGATGAGCAGGAACTCCCGGCTCTCCAAGATAGAGGAGATGATGAAGGTTAGGCAGGGGTTCTCCATGGCAACGATTGGAAATGATGGGGGCAGGAACACGATGTCATACCTTGTAGAGAACGGTACAATGAGAGGCTTCTTTTAGTTTCTTAAAATGCTCAAATATGCAGATAACAGTCTTGCTAGACAAGGGCCAGGTCTGTGATATTTGTACCATTGAATTGCAGTAGTATTTGGACTTTATAAGGTTACTCAGTATATTGACATGGTCAGATGGCCAATTGGACCAACACATATAGAGGCCTGAAACCGAAACTGGGACACACAAATTCACTGATCCAGGACAAACACACTCCATCCCAGCCTGCCTTAAGGCTCAGAGTGTCTGTGTATGTGAATGTAAGTGAGATCTACAACCGTATGATTGGTAACCCATTTTGGAAATGGCCACATATTAGGTTAGATTACATTAGATACAAATAGGATTGGATATTGATTTACAAGTGAAAAGTGTACATATTGTTGGGGCATAAACTGTGTAATAGTAGCTTATGATATACAGAGTACAGACTAGGTTGAGGCCGTTTTTCTTCCTCTCCCTTAATGAGGACTAGTATCCATTGACACTTCAATGTCATCCCACTCAGTATCGGCTAATACTAATTAGTTCCAGTTAATTAGCTGTTAATTAGCACGGTTTGACTTTCTCATCAAATACTATTTCCCCAACAACAAGCATGAATGGAAGCCTGCCTGTCTGTCTGTGTGACTGCTGTATGGACACAGACCTTCCCCAAACGTAGGGTCCGAAAAGCTCCTCAGCCACACCCAGCCAACGCTCCACACTGCCCCCTAGCTTGCTCACAGCACAGGTCAGCACACAAGGCTCCGCCCATACCCGGCTCCTGGACACACATTAAAAGACAAGACACGAATTTGGTTACACAAAGTTCAATTACGTAAATGTGTCTATGTTCCCACTCTAATCATTGAAGCGTTCCTACTAACCGAGGGCCAATGTCCACATGCTGTAGATCTCCAGCCACTAAGGCCACCAGATAGGCTGGCACAGGGTACTCCATGGAGAACTGGAAGACCCTGTCGTGCTTGGAGTAGGCACTGCGAGAGGCACTCATGAGCACTGTCACACCTTCCGGAACCTTCATAGAGCAGGAGATAGAACACCAACAACGAGGTCAGGTCACAAGGACATTCCAATTCTGAATGTTGACTAGTTCTGATGGGACAGAGTGATATGAATGTCAAAGATAGGTCATAGAAAAAGGTCATAAACAATCAAACAAATATACAAATAGTACCGGATTATTTATGGGCGGTGTTGGATTACAACACTGCTACAAAATGCGATTTGAGAGCATGAGATTAAACTAAAAAAACTAAGACAGTGACCAAGTAAATCAAATTATAATAAGATTTAGATGAAGATTAATCATCAGTACAAAGTAGATTTAATGTGATATTAAAACAACATGAAAGTGATAGAATGAGGGGAATGAGATACGTTTTGGGATGAGATGGACCAATCAAGAGAGCCGATGGTAATGGGCCTCACCCTGAGAGTAGCAGTGTAGGTGCTCTTGACAGCTGGGGTATCGAAGCAGGGAAAGAAGGAGCGGTTGCATACAGAGTGACCCTGGGTGAAAACCAAAGGTCGGGTCTGACCACATGTCAGCTCGGAATCCAGCCACCAGATCTACCGCACAGAAGGGAAGACAGAAAACATTTATTGTGTCATTCCAGGCAATACATAAAGATGTATTGCATAGTTATGAATCTAGACTGCCTTTGATTGTTACTAAAACAATTAGGAAGTTATTAGGGAAGGGGGATGGTGGCAGTGGGAAAAGGAAGAATATGAGACCAGTGAAGTCTGTTATGCCATAAGGTAAACCAGGCATTATCTTTGATCATCTGTGTCTGTGTAACATCATATAGGGAATCCGCATGAATCGGGTTTGATGTGCTGATTTGACCTGCAGGGAAATTATTGAATATTTTATGTGATGCCTGAATGGGATGGCAGCTTGGCACTCACCCACTAGACCTACGAGAAGGCATTTACTTCAACAACATTCTGCGTGAGCCATTTCTTACCCGAGATGACTACAATGACTAAAATCGTCGGATTCAGTAAATAACAAGCCATCCCGATAACAAAATAATTCCAAGCATACCAATAATATATTGTTAAGTGACATTTATTTAATCGACACACTACAACTGTTACCAATGTCACCTTACCGCAGGGCCGTCTGTCGTGGTGTAGCGGATTGTGATCTGGAAAGCACGGTGTGGTTTTATCACTGCAGCTGGGAGGCTAATATTTAGCGAGGATCCATAGTCGGTGAAAGGGTCTACACGATAAGTAAGCGAGAGGGGAACATCCTGACCGTTTGAGTCTGGTACCTTGCAGTCTATGGAATGAATTAGCAAGGACGGGTGGGTGTCCAACACCAAAGTTTGCACCCCGGGTTGAATTGGCATGAGCTCCAGGACCTGCCAACCGGTCATTTCTTTCACTGCAAAGTTAAGGCGGAGGTCGAGATGGAAGTGGCGGAGCTGGAAGCTATGAAAATTGGATGCCGACGCAATGTCGATCAAACGACATTGTCCCACTCCCAGACCCCGGGCACCCTCACACGACTTGCTAGGCACTGTTAGCACTTTGCGGCAGCAACACAGTGTTGGCCTCTGGAATTCGGCCATTACTTCCAGGAATGGATAAATTAAAAACGTTGACAGCAATAGTAGAAGGGAAAAGACTTCCAACGCGGCAGTGTGCAAATTAGTTGCCTGCTAAAAGGTGGTGGCTAGCCATTTTGTTAGCTAACTAGGTAGCCTAGCCACAACAGGGATGCTGGCTAATTTGTCACTTTGTAGAGAATGGCCGTAGTAGATATAAGCGACCATTATCGAAAGAGTTCGATACAAAAAACTATGAAATAAAGATGAAAAAGAGGATAAGGAACAACATTTACGTAAAATCCATCGGAACCGACGTTAAAACGAGGACAGGATTCCACTTCACAGATAAATAAATTGAGCTTGCTTTCGACAAACTTATGACAAGCGTTACAATGTCACCAACTCATAATAATTACAAAGACGAGTGTAAACACTGGAATAGTAATGGACCAAGTTCAAGTGAAAGGATAAGTCTGTGACTCCTGTAGAACAAAACAGGAAGTAAAACAAGGGAGGAAATCTTTTCGAGACAGGAAAGTTTGAAGCTGGTGGGGTGGGGTGTGGGTGGGGGGGTGTGGCGCTACCGAGGCACTTCAATAAACAGACTCCACTTCAAGGTGCCTCTTGAATATCATGCTAAAGCAGCTTGAAACCAAGAAGACCCTCTTGTAATAGAATGCAGCAGGGTCCTGTTTCTCACCATGGAATGGCAATGTTCAAACATTAAACACATGGATGTAAAAGCACATGCAATGATCCCTATGAAAAAGGACAAAAGTACACTTTAATTGAGTTAGAATGCCACTATTTGGCAAATGCCAAAGCCTTTAAACTGTATTCACACACATAGCGGCATGACCTGTTACAATACGCATTAACTTCACTCCATAATTACCCCTGAGTCTTGTAGGCAGACATGAAATACAAGAGGCAGCATAAGATGCATGTCAAGGATCATATTCCCCACAGCAGCTATTCAATGGTCTTCTGTAAGAGAATCTTCCCATTAGGCCAGTTCACAATGTAAATATCAAAAACAGACACAACATTAAGTAACCTTAAAATAGTTTTATTGACATTTCAAAGCAATCTCCCTCCTTTACCCTCTCACTCTACCCTGCTAACAAGGCAATTATGAAGTCATGCTAAGGCTATAAAACGTAATAAAAATGACAGAGAAAGACAGACTCACATTCTGCAAGGCTTGTTTAGAGGTTAATTGGAATTACAGTACCAATTTGAACATCAACTCAATACTGCACAACAGGCAGTTGACCTACACGCAGTGCAGGAGTTAATCAGTGTTGCTCTGGTCCGTCTTTATCGAGTGGACCAACAAACACCTATATGCACACCGAAAACATGTTGACCGAGTCAGGTTAAAGAGAATGCAAGCTTTTTTAAACGATAGAGACCGTGTGCTACATAGGCATCTTTTCTGCAATGTGAAAACCCATCTCAGAACGGTCTCAGGACCCCTCTCCACCAGCAGAGAGTGCCAGTGAGCGCTGAAGCTCCACCATCAGTGCAAAGGGGCTGTGACACATCAACAACAAACTTTTAAACAGCAAACAACATTATATATAGATATAAAAAAAAAGAAAGAAAATAACATCTGAAAATGACAACAGTAAGTAACAGAGTCAAAGGGGGAAAAAAAACAACAAACAAGGCCTTTAAATCAGAGGTGAAACTGCGCCCCTTTGAATGCCCAGTGGAAACACTGAGAACGAGCAGCAACGTTTTCCTCCTATAGAGTCCGTTCTGGCCCTGTGTAGCTTGCAGTGTCGGTGCCAGAGTCCAGGGTTTTTAAGGGCTCATGGGTTCAAGTCACAACAAGACAAAAGGATTACAGATGTTTTATGTCGCAAAAAAGCAACAGTAAGTTAGACTGCAATGATGGTAACGCACATCAATGATTAATTATACATAATACGTTTCATACAACTACGTTGTACATACAGAGTCAGTAAAAAATAAACTCTGCATATTTTACCACTGTAAATATATATGTATATAGATATATCCTATAAAACAGACCAGTTATGCTATGAATATAGCTACATGTAAAGCTTTTTTTCTTATATATTACTCAAGACATTACAGTACAGTGTGAGTGGTTCCATGACCATTCCGGCTGACCTTCATTTCTGAGCAGGCATATCCTCAGGGCTGCGTTTGCCTGGTGCAAAGTGCCCACCCACATTGTAGCTTGATGTAAAAGACCCATGAACAGGCTGAGCAGTAAGCTGTGGGTAATGCAGAAGAAGAAGTGCAGGAGATCTCAGAGGATGGCTGGGATCCTGCCGGGATGTCCTTCCCCCCGGTGGACATGTGTCGACCTCCAGTGCTGTTCATCCTCTTACAGAAATCTTGTTTTCCACAGCAGCCAGCATGGCACAGAATCTGGAGTTTTCGTTGGCCAGCAGGTTGGACGGCTCATCAAACTCTACCAACTGGATAGAATTGACACAGACGGGGTTTATGATGAGAAGATAGTCATAAATAATAATAGCTAAAATAGTAATACATCAGTTATCAAATCTCCAAAGATCAAAGAAGCATCTAGCCTTTGTGGCATGTCTTGAGTAGTCTATAATTACCTGTCCCTGATTAAGCACCATGATGCGGTCACAGTTAAGTACAGTGTGCAGCCGGTGGGCAATGGTCAGGGTGGTGCAGTCCTGAAAGGCATTGCGGATTGTCTCCTGGATCAGCGAATCTGTCTCATTGTCCATGGCGGCCGTTGCTTCATCCAGTATCAGGACCTGTGGAAAAGGACCACAGGATGCTGAGTCAGGCTGAGGCAGCAAAACGTGTGTTTCTGGAATTCTATATCTAATGTACATCCAGATTGGCCATGGCGTACTGTCCTGTACTCACCTTGCACTGCCTCAGAAGAGCTCTGGCCACGCACAGTAGCTGCCTCTCTCCAACTGAGAAGTTCTCTCCGTTCTCTACCACCTCCGAGTCTAACTTCAGGGGCAATTGCGATACCTGAGAGGGCAAAGAAGAGAGACGTAACGAAAGGTGAGGATTTGTTTTTTTTTCCAAATCGAAAGTCTTTACACGGACCAATCAAATGCTTGCGTTTGCTTATTTGTTTTAGGTTAGTGTTGTTGTTGACACTCACACACTCTTTCATGTGAGTTCTCTCCAGAGCGTCCCAGATGGACTCCTCACAGTACTGAGTAAAGGGATCCAGGTTGGACCTGTGTGAGGAGAGATGAAGGTTGTTACAATGCATGACACAAAAAGGAGCCGCCATCATCACTAATGGATAGATTTGTCATCTAAGAAGGTTATAAAATCCTCTACCTGACTGTACCGCTGAACAACACAGGCTCCTGAGGAATGATTGACAGCTTGCTGCGAAGGTCAGCCAAACCAATGTCACAGATGTTGATGCCGTCTATTTTGATGGTGCCGCCGCAAGGTTCCACCAGCGGAAGAGCGCCACGCCCAGAGAAGACTTCCCTGTGGACCGTACAGACGTACGTTCTTAATGACGAGCTCTGCAAACCATCCCGTCCAAACAAGGAGCAGCTCGTCTAAAGCTGTTACGACATCCGACGAGGCTTTACTGACCTGAACCGGTTCGACCCACGATCCCAACCTTCTCCTTGGGCCGAATGGTACAGGAGATTTTCTTCAAAACAAGCGGCAGGTTGTCTCTGTACCTCAAGTCTGTGGCGTCGAACACCACTTCTCCCTCCTGGGGCCAGTCTGGAGGGGGGGCCTTGTTCTTGATGCGGGCCGGAGCCTCCAGAGCGAGGGACTGATGACAGAGAGGAGGATCAGACCACGTCCGCCACACCAGAGACGGCCAACCACAAAGCACAGCACTGCACACATAGTATGACAATGGATCAGCAAAGCATACCTCAATATAGTGGTGAATTCTCTCCACAGAAGTAAATCGGGCCTCAGTCTCGGAGGCCAGTCTTACTGTGAACTGGAACAGTCCTGTGAGCTGACAGAGAGGAAGAGAGAAAAAGGACTCATTACCCAATTATATACATTCATATAGGTTTACCGCTCAGCCTGTAATTCAATTGTTTGATATATGTGTCCCATCAGTACAGTAAAGTGTTTCCATACAGCTCTACTCGGGATCTAATTACAGGAGAAATTAAAGAGGAAGTCTTAAAATAGGTTTTAAAAAAAAATCTTGTTACAAAAGGTCAGACCGAGTGGAAGTGAACACGTCTCATCAGCACATGTATGGAGCTTACCTGAACAGCATAGGAGATGGCAAGGCCAGAATAGGCTGGTGGGATCTGCCCGTGCATGAGGACAATCATGAGTGCCGTGATGCTGATCAGAGCCACGCTGATGACGTCCAAACGCACCGCCAGCCAGCGCATGGCACAGCTGAACAGGTAGAACGGAGCTTGGTTCTGGTCCAGCAGCTCCTGGTACCTGGGACAACAAAACAACGCTGGCTTAGCTGCCTGGAACCCTGTGAAACGTAACCTCACCTGGGTGAGAGAGGGAAGGGGTAGGGAAAGAGCCCCCCCCCCTTACTACTGTCTCTCCAGGAGGAGAGTAGAGGAGGATCTCACCTGTCCAGGAACTCGTGGCCCTTGTTGTAGGCGTGGATGGTGGTGAGGCCCTGGATGCTGGAGGTGATGTGGGAGACGAAGGGGGACAGGGTGACATTGTCCAGGCGCTTGAGCTCCCGGATGAAGACCCTGGACACCATGTGGAGCACGGTGAAGAGTAACACTAACGGGCCCACAGCCACCAGGAACCAGGGGAACACGCTGCCTATCACGCCCATGCAGAAGAACACCAGGATCACATTCTGGATTAACATCTCCGCCTGGAAGGGCAGACGCGTGTCCACTGTAGGGAGGAAGAGAGACAATGATAGAGGCTTTAAAGCTTTGCTGTGTTTATCAGGTGCTTTTCCTCAGTGTTTATGATTGATTTAAGTGGTTCCCGTTATTACTTTTGTGCTGCTTTTTTGCTTTTTGAAATACTTTTTGCCATCTTTGCTGCTTGTGTTTTGTATTTTATACTGTAAATACGTATTTTTTTACCACAACGTAGCTTGCTACGTCACAAGAATGTCATTGTCCATAATGACCTTGTGTTAAGCACATAACAATAATTTAACTTTTGACTTTATTAGTTTACCTTCATCCATGTCTTTGGAGAAGCGGTTGAGAATGCGACCGGTCGGCGTGGTGTCAAAGAATTTCATCGGGCTGCGGAGGATCTTACGGAAAAGCTCCTCGTGTAGTTTGGAAGATGCCCGCAAAGTGCCCTAAGGGATCAAACAGGCAATGTGAAGAAAGAAAAACAACAAAAAAAACGAAAGGGACAAAGAGCTGAAAGAAATACACATGAATTCACAGACAGTTTACCTTGACAAAGATGATGCCTCTTAGAAATTTAAGCAGGAGCATGACCCCCATAGACATGGCGTAGACGCCGGCATAGTGCTGCATCAGGGGGTTGTCCCTCATGCTGACACTCAAAACGGAGCTGTTCCCCACCATCACGGTCGTGTTCTGCAAGCACAGAAGCAGACAAACCCACACTCAGCAAACATCCAGGATGTACATAAAGCAGACAAACTCACACTCAGCAAACATCCAGGATGTACATGTACTATGCTCACAGGGTGGGGGAGGGGTGGTGGTGTCTTTGAGAGCAACCGGGAAGTTTTGTTTATCCGTTCCTTATGAGTCTCAGCCAGCAGCAGCACACACGCTGTGACTGCTTAATGGGCTCTCAAGGCTGCCCTTTGTTTTCTGAGTTTTACACTAATGAAGACACACAATACCTAGCTCTAATACACCCCCCCCCCACACACACACACAGACACACACACACCCCAATCCCAACTGTAAAATCGCACGCAGGCCACGTACACATGAAATATTGAAGCTCACCTCTCTGCTTCCACATATCTCTCAGGAAGCAAGAACATTGCCGTGGGAAAACTGAACTCATCTATATTTCAGTCTAATCATCGCTTGTGTCGTGTCGTGACACCGGCCCGTCACGCAGCACTTTGGGAGAGTGGAAAGTGTGCCCGCCCGCCCCTCTCTCTCATCACTCACCCCGCTGCCCGCCCGCCCGCCCCTCTCTCTCGTCACTCACCCTGCTGCCCGCCCGCCCCTCTCTCTCATCACTCACCCTGCTGCCCGCCCGCCCCTCTCTCTCATCACTCACCCCGCTGCCCTGCTTGATCCAGTAGCTGAGCCACCAGTTGCTGAAGGCCATGCTGCCCACGTTGAGCACGAAGAGCGCCAGGATGAGCAGGAAGGCCAGGGCCCCACCTGAGGCTTTGATGTAGACGCCGTACACCGACCAGGGGACAGAGCCCCGCCCACACTCCTCCATCTGCATCAGCTGACCTGCAGCGAGGGACGTGGAGGGAGGGGACCCAGTGAGGTTGAAAACTTCTGGACAATCGACACAGAGATACAGTACAAACACGGATGCAAGCCAACATGAGGTACGGTCCAATCATAATGTACCATCTTTGCTAACAGGTTTGTCCTTCTTGATGGATCCCGACTTGGTGCTCTCTGGGGGTTTCTTTAAAGAGTTTCCAGACTTCTTGTTGGGCACCTATTCAAAGAAAAACATGACAATAATGTCAGAATATATACTCAGGACAGTTAAATTGGTCATAGATGAACAAGCATACAGGAACAGAACATAGCCCCAGCCTTTCCACTTCACCTCTATGAAGGGTGTCTCTCCTAGCTGCAGATTATTGAACATGGCAGCGTAGTCTCCATTAAGGCGCATCAGATCCTCATGGCTGCCCTGCTCCGTGATGCTTCCCTCCCGCATGAAGATGACATCATCACAGTCCACAAGGTACTGCACGTGAACACGCACAAACACAAAATAAAGAAGCCGTTTTGAGGGGGGGGGCGGGGAATTCGACGTCATTATTGCAGTCTGCCGTGGCGTCTTCCATTCTGGTTTGGCTGAGCTCATGCACGGTCCCTCATAGTCACCTGTAGCTGGTGAGTGACAAACATGATTGTTTTGTGGCGTAGCTGCTTCTTGATGGCGTTGTTGAAGATGTGGTTTCCCACATGAGCATCCAGTGCGCTCAAAGGGTCGTCCAGGATGTAGATGGCTCGGTCGCTGTACAGAGCTCTTGCCAGGCTGATCCTCTGACGCTGCCCGCCACTGAGGTTGGCACCGCGCTCGCCAATCTAATTAACGATGAATAAAAAGGACAGAATGAAGGTCAAGGACATGCTGATGGTCACTACTTCATCACCTCAGGAGGGATATTGTTGGCCTTGTCTAAGTTGTGAAATTATGACACAATTACAAAGATCCGTAATTCATTCAAATCTCCATAAAGGCTGACAGGCTTTTACCTCCGTCAGATCGGCGTTGGGGAGGATGGCAAGGTCAGGTCTCAGACAACACGCGCTCAGCACCGCCTGATATCTGTGACAACACAGCACACTGGGTCAGCTCATGGTGGAAGGTTACATTACAAACAATCACCCCATCTACTTTAGATCTCCACCAACACCACCATGCTCTGCTCTGTCCCCTTCTCCTACTATCCTCTCCTTCCGGCTGCATGAGAACATCTGTATATTATATTATATATATAAAGGATGATCTTAATCTTGAATCATTCCTTTTAGCCTTCAAATACTGAGGCCTTTTTACAAGACCTCAACCAGAACAGGTAGATGGAATGCTTGTTTCGTACCTCTCCTCCTCGTAGTCTTTCCCAAACAGGATGTTGTCCCTCAGAGAGGCGTTGAAGATCCAGGCCTGCTGGGCAGCGTAGGCAAAGTCCCCGTCCACTGCCACAGTGCCCTCCAGCAGGGTCATCTGAAGGGTGAAAAAAAAGACAGACCTTGTCTGTTATGTAAAGGGTCTGCCGGGTTGCAAAGTTACACCTCTTTTTTTGTGTATCACTAAAACAAGGCAAAGACTGTGGAGGGAGTATCATTCATATGTTTCAATCCAGCTTTTGGGGGAGGAGTGTCAAAGCCTGTAGTCAAAGAGGTGCATGATACTGTCTCTGGTAGTCCAGAGTTGAAGATAGGTGCCAACCTGTCCTAGGATGGCAGATATCAGAGACGTCTTCCCACTGCCCACACTTCCACAAATACCAACCAGCTTCCCCTGAAGAGAGAGAACATAATACATCATTGATACACAGACAAAACGGTAGATTCCATTCACTCCGAGATGCACCGTAAGACATTGCTTCGTACCTGCTGCACGGTGAGATCGATGCAGTGCAGTGTTCTCTGCAGTCGCTGGCTGATGGTGGGGTATCGGAGGGAGGCTGTGCTCTGGGCTGGAGGGAATCTCACTTTCCACCTCCCCGTTCTTTAGCAGGTTCCCATGCTGCTCCTCTCGCTCGTCCTCCAGCTTCTCGTCCTGGGGCCTCTTGCGCCTGCCGCGCCTCTGGGCCAGGCCGACGGAGGGGGTGCCGCGGGGGGTGGGCTGAGCGCTGTGTCCGGCTGTGTCCCAGGCCAGACTAGCCCCGATCATCTCCACGGCAGCCAGGGGATTGTGGGGCTTTGCCCGGATCATCTCCACCTCCGCCATCAGGAACAGGCTCTATACAATCAACGGCACAGGAAGACACATTGGATGTCATGGACATGAAGTCTGCTGTAATCCATATATGCCCACACACATAAACACATGGACACAAATGGCAGAGCTGAAACCAGGGTGATGGACAGATCTACGGTTCAGCCAGTTCAAACACATCTATTGGTGTTTTTAAAGGATATGAACTGATCTAAAGCTGTATAATCCCAGTCTCAGCGCCTGGCTTCTGTGTCTGCATATCTCTCACATCTCCATCTAATCCCAAAAGAATCTGCAGAATTTAGAGTGTCCATGACAAACTGGGCCCGTTGGCACTGTCAGCCAGAGGATTCCATCCCCTCAGAGGGCTTCTGTAGAGGTGGTGGGAAGGGGAAGAGAAGGAGAGGAGAGAGAGAGAGAGAGAGAGGAGAGGCCATGCTAGGCACAGAGCACAGAAAGCTCTGCCCTGAGTGGGCATATATCAGTTCCTGCTCCCTCAGCACATTCCATACCTCCACCCAGCTGGCCTGAGCAAACACATCTCAGAGCGCCTTGTTTAACCTGGGTATTAGACAGGGCCTGAACTCCTCCAGGACAAACACTCATGTCCCGCCAGACGAGACCCAACATCAACACCAAGAGCCAGACAAACACACAGGGACTGGAGCACATGAAGAAGAGGTTGGAGGGTAGAAGAGAGAGAGAAAGTACCTGAGTTACAACCATGAGAGAGAGAGAGAGAGAGAGAGAGAGAGAAAGTCTGAGAGAGTCTGAGAAAGTAAGTGAGGGAGTAACAGAGACAGAATAAACTTTTTTAGTGAAAAAAGGCCTCACTTTGAACCTCTCCATGGCCACTGACGCTTCAGACAGGGACTTGACTGAGAAGGGTGTGACCTTCAGGGCGAAGGTCATTGCATTGAAGACAGTCACAACAGTGAAGGCCTGGAGAAGGAAGAAGAAACTATTAGACTCACTATCAGAGATCAGGAGCCGTACCACATGAGTCCGACATGCCAACAGAACGTACCTGAGCAGCTGTGAGGTCATAGCCCAGCAGCATGTGGGTGGAGAAAGTGGCCACGCTGGCGATGACCACCACGATGGGAGCCACGCCCACAGTGATGCTCTGGAAGTATCCCGTTCTCTCCAGGATACGGCGCTCCTCCTCTCGAATCCCTGCGGAACCCCAAACACAGCCCTGTCAGCCACGCCCCTTCATGAGACGGACGGAGCGTGGTGGGGAGAAGTGAGAGGCACTTACTGCGAACATCCTGGGAGAAGGCCTTGACCCAGGCGTACATCTTGATGAACTTGATGTAGTTGAGGATCTCGTTCATCTTCTGGACACGCCTGTCCGTCACGGCCACACCTTTTCTTCTGAAGTAGGCGGTCAGTCTGGAGCTAAACATCTGCAACAGGGATGCACGCACACACAATCAAAAGGCAGCGATGGCAAAGAACAGTAGCTAATGTCTGCGAATAACAGTAAGGTGTTGTACGGTGTGTATGCTACCCAAGTGCTCACCATAGCAGGATAGAAGAGAATGAAGACTGCAGAGCCCAGTAGAGAGGTAGGCCCCAGTATGGCCAGGTTGAACCCCATCCCCAGCACAGCTATGAGGGGCCCGCCTGCCAGCAGACTGCCCACTGCTGCCGCCTCGAACATCCTCTGCCCGTCATTGGAGCACATGTTGATCAACTGAAGATCAAACCAGGGACCAGCATTAGTCCAGAACCTCATCCAACCAACCGGCTTGATACCATATCAAACAGGGACCAGCATTAGTCCAGAACCTCATCCAACCAACCGGCTTGATACCATATCAAACAGGGACCAGCATTAGTCCAGAACCTCATCCAACCAACCGGCTTGATACCATATCAAACAGGGACCAGCATTAGTCCAGAACCTCATCCAACCAACCGGCTTGATACCATATCAAACAGGGACCAGCATTAGTCCAGAACCTCATCCAACCAACCGGCTTGATACCATATCAAACAGGGACCAGCATTAGTCCAGAACCTCATCCAACCAACCGGCTTGATCCCATATCAGTGAAAACCATCTCCCCGTCCCTCAGGTCTCACCTGCCCCATGGACTTGTCCCGGATGTTGCGCAGCCTCAGGATCTTGTGGAAGGCCATGGTGAGGATAGCGCCACGGAGGCGGGTCCCGGTCCTGTAGTTGAGGGCCCAGGTGAGTGCCAGGGACCAGGAACGAACCAGCTCGGTGGCCAGCAAGCCCCAGCACCAACACCAGACCATAGGGCAGGTCTGTCTCAGCCTGCTGGGTGTACTCCAACAGACGCTTCACTACAAAGGCCTAGGAGAGGGCGGGAGGAGGGGGTGACAGAGCACAGGAGGCATGACTGACAGTAGCAGCACATCCCAGCTCCCCTCCAGATTCCCGCCCCCCCCCCGTAAATCAACACTAGTAGTACCTCTGTCAATTCCATTTACACATTCTATATACAGGCAACATCCTATGACTTCTTGAGAGAAACTGACCATCCTCTATATAGAGATAACAGCCCCTTCAAATGTAAACTCTCACCATTTACCTTTGGTGGCCGTTTATTATACAGATCCTTCAAGAAGAATGAGAGAAACAATGAACAGATGTTGACACTGCTAATTGGAGACACGGAGAAGAACATTCCAAACATCTCCTATTATTTGTGTCAGGTGAATTCAGAGACATTTTACCTATAGTCACACCAGGGAGAGGTAGAGGGGGACCACGCAGTTATGTCTAAACTTCCTGAAATGTAATGTCAGATTATACAAAAGAGCAACACACAGACAAAAATGGAGCAGAGCAATTAAGGTTGACCAATCAATTATAACTGTCTTTCTTCATTCTCTCGTTATCAATATTCATGGTGAGTGAAGCACACAAATTCACATATAACGACATGCATGCATTCCGTTCAACCCACAATCGGAAACACTTTTTAGGGAGTAGGCTACTTATCCACAAACAGGGAGTGTCGGCAAACCCACATCTTTGACAAAAGCTTATTTTTATTGAAAGAGGCAAATAGGAAACCTTTAAACCTTTTGTTTGTTGTAAAGAAAAAAAACACATTGCACTAGCATCGACAACAATAGGAAAAATGACAAAAACGTAAAACATAAAAATAACAAATCTTTAGTTCTCAGAGTTCATTTCAATCCATAGCATTTCAGTCTTTTGGTTCGTATGTGTTTTTGGTTCAGTCCACTGGGTGGAGATGTAACATATCATACCCTGTGTCCAGTGTAGCTGGCACAGATCAACTGATGTTCTACCAGCAGAACAACTAGGAGGTGGAAAGTTTGTAGTGACTTTGGAAGGCCCAAAAGCAGAGTCTGCTGATATAGGCCCAGTATTCTGAGGGCCCAGTATTCTGAGGGCCCAGTATTCTGAGGGCCCAGTATTCTGAGGACCCAGTATTCTGAGGGGCCCAGCATTCTGAGGACCCAGCATTCCTTAGGGCCCAGTATTCTGAGGGCCCAGCATTCTGAGGGCCCAGTATTCTGAGGGGCCAGCATTCTGAGGGCCCAGTATTCTGAGGGCCCAGCATTCCTTAGGGCCCAGTATTCTGAGGGCCCAGTATTCTGAGGGCCCAGTATTCTGAGGGGCCAGCATTCTGAAGGGCCAGCATTCTGGCAACAGTTCAATCTGTTTGGCGCGTAATACGGAAGTCTGGTTTTGCAACCCAAAACCTATTGGGTGGCTATTTCTATTCAAAATAGTGCTTTTCATAAAACACAATTATGCATTGGACATTTATACAGATAATAAAATAAAAAAGTATCAACCACAGAAGCATTAGCCTATCAACAATGTACAGAAAAGCAGATCCAAAAAAACATGGAGCCTGCGCTATTTCAGAGCAGTACAAAATATGTCAATCTCTTCCCAAAAATGTGTAACATTTGACCATTTTGGATACAATAGTCAACTGTCAAAAATGCCACATCATGTTAACAAGTCTGCCCTCAATCCCCTCATCTCAGTCAACAGTCATTGGAGGGGAAGGTCAGAGGTTCCTCCCCTCAGGCCCTCTCCTCCAATGGTTTTATAAAGGGAACTAAGGAGAAAATATATCAACAAACTGAGGAGAAGACAAAGAGAAGAGAGAAAGAAAGAGAGAGAGAGAAACAACTTGTGATCCATCCCTGCATGAGAAACATGCCCTTACCTCGCCGTCTTTTTTCACCAGGGTCTCTGCCTGCTTCATTCTCTATTTCTCTCCGCAGGTTTAAAGGGATGCCCTGTGGATTCTAGAGAACAGCCTCTGTCACACATATCTTGCATGGGGGAGCAGTGAGTTTGGACCCCCCCCAGTCTAGCCTGTATATTTAACCTTCCTTCTTCTGAGCCTCTCATTGGCCTCCACCCTCCCATATAACACATCTCACTGGGCCACAGGCATGACCAGATTCCTGTGTCCGATTGAGTGGGAGTAAACCGGGTGTAACTATGTGGCTTAGTTTGACATACTCAGTGAGAGACTCTGGGTCTTGTGCCACCATAGACAGGGCATGTGGGGCATTGTTCCTCACTTGGGATCTTAAGGGATGGATGGATCCCACGTGAGGGACAAGGGTCATTTTCTAGAGACAATTTGAGTGCTGTTTGAGCACATAAGAGTGGAGGAGGAGAGTGACTCACTGTGTTCCCCAGCAAAGATAGGATGACAGAGACCATCCTAGGTAAGAAATGACGGGTTAACCCTGACACCCCTGGCCTGACCCCCTAATGCACCTATCTTCAGTGAGGACTACAAACATGGTGGACCCCGTTAGCATCAAATGACCAACATAGGACAAACACAGCCATAATGATAACAAGTGGTAAATAACATTCACAGAGACTACAACACATAAACAAACCCACTAGAGGGCCACAAACAGGAGGGCTTCCCCTCCCCTGGATTAGCTACCTCTGTAGCCCTGAGTTTGTCAAAGTGGGATCTTGTGGTGGGTTTTAAGTGGGGGTATAAGGATACCTGTCTGCCTCAAAGGAACACTCACCTGTAGGTGTCAGCCTTAATGAAGGCAAGGGGAGAGAGGCAGGGGACAGGCACACACACCCTGCTATCAACATGAGACAGAGAGTGAGAGAGAGAGAGAGGAAGAAACAGAGAGAGAGAGAAAAAGGGAGAGCGAGACATTGAAAGGTAAACACAGAGCAGAGAGGATGAGATGGTGTTACTTACTGGGCCGCTGAAGCCAGCCAGCTGTGTGACCATGAGGCAGAGGATGGAGAGAAGCAGGCGCGTGCGGCAGAAAGCCCAGACCACGCTGCACAGAGAGGCCTGGTCCTCTTTCAGCCTGCGCTCCTCGTCCCACAGCCCAGCCAACCTGCAGGGCCAGAAACACACAGACAGGGCGTCCTTAAACCCCAGTCGAGCACCAGCACACAGCTACCGACGCGTGACTGACTCAACCTCTAAGGAGTCACCCAAAGTGGCTGAGGGAAAGTGACATCCGAAATCTCTTTTCCTCAGAAAAGTCCAGCATGTTCCGTCCAGTGTGGCACTGACCTGCGGCGGTTGGTCTCGCAGCTCTCCCACTGAGAGACGGCCCAAATATCCTCCAGCAGGAGCTGACCCTTCCTGTGGGCCCGCATGGCCAGGGGGGTCAGCCAGCTGAAGGTCATAAAAGAGAAGAGGCCCGCATTGTCCACTGGGTGCTGATGTCTGGGGGGGAGGGGGGTGAAAGAGGTAAGGGTGAAAGAAGTTAGTTTGAGGGACACTCTCTGATTGGACCACCTCGTTTGAGGGTTGAGTGCTGTGTGCTTACTTGCTGGTGGAGCGGATGGGCTTGAGAACACTGACGCTGTGGTGATATTTGCTCCGTATCCCATCTTCATCCTCCTCCTCCTCCTTCATGTGAGGCCCGCTGCCTCCCTCCAAAGGCAGCCCGCCCTCCGCCCTTGCCGCCGTCTCCAGAGCATCCTGGGGTTAAACGCAGAGATTGCGGAATGTGATGAGTTAAATGGAGATAGAACGGAACGTTATATGACTACACGCACGAATGATGCGTCGTCCTGTATATCTCCAGGACTACACCCCTAAGGAATAATGACACAGCCATCGTTATGTCATCGTCTGCATTGGAAGTGTTTTTTCAAGGGGATGAAAGGACGGCACGTTGTACAGTGTGAGACACTGGAGAGGACAAGCTCATGCGAAGCGACTCACAGGTTCTGTACGCTCATCACACAGAGTCCCATAAGCACAGAAGTGTGACGAACTCACAATCAGACGAACTAACAATCAGCTAAACAAAGTAGAGAAAGTAGAGTACTTTATCGATTCTTCGAGGTTACAGCTGCACTGTTGCAGCTGCATTGACAAGCACGATGAAAACATATACATAAAACAAAATATAGTAATAAAAGACAAATCTGATTTAGGAGAATGTAATATTAAATAGACGTTGTGTGAGATGTGTCTCTAATAATATATATGAGAGCAGGGGGTTCATCACTCGCCCTATTTCTAGATGAACACATGTACAATATAACCTAATTGGGGAAGAGGTTATGCTCCTACTATGATCCTGTGGGAATGCTTGACCCGTGGAAAGATTGTTGCCAATGGTGACTGGCTAAATGACAAAGTGCCCTTGGCCAATAACGTGATGGAAGTAAAACTGCTCTCTCTTTCCCTCTCTCCCTCTCTCACTCTCTCTCTCTCTGTCTCTCTAGAGAATTCTGTGCCACGTTTTTTCAACCCACGGAGGCAGAATAAAAGCCTGCAGGATTACGCAGTTAGAGGGAACGCAACGTTCTTTAAGAGCCCCTCTGAGAGACACAGGCATCTACCAACACCCTCAGTGACATCACACACATCCCTTTAGACATGGACTTGGACAGCACTTGCAAGGATTGCATCCTACATTAAGCTAATGCAGACGTTGTTATTGCTCAAATACAAACTTTCCTTCCTCCCTGGAGAATATTCTGACGTTCAGACTTGTCCCAGACTTACCTCAGCAACACACTAACCATCTACGCCGCTCACTAAAACGAGAGCATCTTAATAGATCAATATTATGTGTCAATCTCCCGATATCCCAATTTCTGAAAATAGTGCCCTGAACTAGGTTGCAGACAGTCAAAATAAGTGGGTGCTGTTAAGGGACTCTAAACGGCATAGTTAGAAAACAAGAATCCTTTGGACACACGGGTGACGGAATGTTCATGATTACAAGTCAGAAATGATTTTGATATGTAATTTGATGTGCAGACAAACTTAACTACAGCCTAGAAGAAATGCAGAGGTTTACAGGCAGGAGTATGGATGACAAATGAGCTCAGCCAAGCTCGATCGCTAAAACTCTATGCCAGGTATACGTCCCACAAATACACACAAATGGTGCATCAAAGAAAATGCTGAATCATTGTGCCATGACAGTGTTAGTGTTGAAAAAAATTCTGACTAAAGCACAAACTTCCACTGCGTCTGCTGAGCCATGAATCACCCCCTGTTTTATAATTCTGTCACACAGTCCTTGTGAGAGGTTCAGGCACACGGAGAGTAAACTATAAGGGAGAGAGTGTCAGAGATTCTCTAAGTGCATGAAAACCTAAGCATACTTTAAACACAGCGATTGGAGAAGAGTCTGGAAGAGTCCTCAAATTTAAATCATAAATATGAAAAAATATAACAATTTCAAAAAGGCTAATTTGAATATAAACGGGAGTTAGCAGAAATACGATATCATTTTCATGACATGAGACGGCTGTATCCATATCACACTGAATAATTGGGGCATGCTGCCATTTAAAGAGCACTACAGTGCTTCTTAGCATGTGCTAGCCAGCCCCTCCTCTCTCCATCACTCCCTTCTCACGTTTCTGTTCTCACGTTGCACATCCATACAACCATCACACCCATTCAGTCGGCAACAGCCAATCCGATGCAAAACAGCTTCTTGCGTCACAGAACCCCTCCAGTGCTATTGGCTACTGGGGCCAATGGGGCAGTGAATGGGAGGATTTCAGTTATGTAAACAATCAAAGCAAAGCTGCAGTAGGTGTGGGATTCACTGAAGCAACCAATAGACACAGACCGCAAAGAAATTATCTAGTAATAAAGGTAAAAGGATGGAAAAAAATTACACATAGCCTAATATTTAGAGAAAGAATGGGAAAATGGCATTTGTAGATGCTTAAAAATAGACCTCATAAATAACCATACGTTCTAACCTGCACACTAAATGCTGACTGCAAGTATAGGGATGAACAAAACATTGCTGACAACATAAAAGGCTGAGCTGTACGTACGACACAAAACAACAGCTGTTCAGCTATTGTAACTGGAAGTGCCACAGGTCGTCGTGGTTACAGAGGTTCTGCCTGCATTTGACCATTTGAACCTCTTGGTTTTGGCACAATTGATCTGAACTGCAAGCCACAGTGCAATAGGAGATGCCGGTCCTCTATCATCTATAAAAACAATTACTGTAATGGACTTTCCAGAAAATATACTAGGTTTCACACCTTCCAGTAAGTATAGAGACATGAAAAACAACTCATTATGAAGGACTGGGAACGACCATCTCCTCTTTGAATGGATGTGTGGGAGAGAGATGTCAGTGACTCAGCACAATTTCAACAATAACATTATTTCCCAATTTAGGATCTGGGTGTAGTACCACTACAACACAAAAACTGTAGTTACATTTTATGTATATTTCTTTAGGATCTATACAATATATTTATGGAACAGTAACCCCAACATTATCCCAAGACACATGAACTGCTGATAATATGCCAAACTAGAGACTTATAAAGCGATATAGGGTTTTGATGAAGATAATCACTGTAACCATTGCGCCTGAGTTTTTACCTACAGTTCAGTCATGCAAAGATGAGCTGTGCCCACACCATTCAGACGTACCTGGACCTTGGCATGCTGGTATGAATTGACCTCTGTGCCTGGTAAAGTATCTCTGCTTGGCACTGTCCGGTACACGGGGCCTGGCACCAGGTAGTCCTTTCCCAAATCATGATCTTTCATCTTTTATAACCAACATAGGAGCTGACTGGTTTTTCCTCAGTGTGCCTCGTTTTAACCTGAGACAAATACATAACAGTTTTACACAATAGACAATAGAGTAGGCTACATCATGTTTGTGAAATTCCACTCCAATAGATGCCTTATTGACTTATCTAGAACAATCATCATAAATGACAGCCACATCCAGGTGTTGTCTAAAGGAAATGCCTGATACTATGATAAGGGGCCTGTATTATTTTAAAATAACAGCCTTCTATATCGACTGTTCTAGTACAAAGCAGACTAGTGCGCCTCATCCGAGATCGTGCATTAAGGAAATACACGCCAACGAACAGTCTGTACACTCGTTATTATTGACGCTAGTGGTCTACAAGTAGTTAGGAAATAAGATTGGGAAAAAATGCAGTTTATAATAATACAAACGCGCAATGCAGTTTATAATACATCTTCAGGTTTTAGAGGATGATGCTATCCAACTGATATCTGCCAGGTTTCCAAATTCCACATTTATAACGCAATTTTTAAAATGCACTGGTCTATATCAATGGCTCCTACATATTTAAGTCAATCGTTGCTAAAAATGAATAAAATACTAGAAAGTGTCGTAGACTAGTTACCTGCGTCTCTTTAGCCAACCAGCAGATCCTGATAAGCGACAACAGGAAAACACTTCTTTATCAAGCAGCCCTTTGAGACAGCCGCTGTACTTTTGTGATGGGATATGTAGTTCTAGCTAGAACGCAAGCCACATAAATGTTTGTCTTTTCTAAAGAAAAGCCTACATTTCCCATGAACGGCTGACGACCAGTAAGATTTATGGGTGGAGTCTGCGCTTTCAGACAGCTTTAGCACTCGTAATTTCAAGAAAGAAACACAGAACTAGCACGTTTACCTCCATATGTACTTTGTCTTAAAATATAAGAGTCCTTCTACAGCGTAAATCAATAAAACTGCTCGAGTACCGTTTGATGCAAATTACCGATATTGTCACCCAATAATCTTTTCCTTGATTGTGTGCATTTCATTCTCACCAAGATGCAAGTGATGGACCATGAGTCAAACTCAAAGCATTGCTGATGAAATAGACAACTGTTTCCGATGACCTTCAATAGATCTAATAAGCAATTAGTAGATGTATTTCAAAGAAGGCAGTTCCAGGGGTTTTGTGAAAGTCCCCCAATTAGGGAAAACAATTTTGTCATCTGTTGGTCATAACTGAACATGATGGAAGAGGGGCATGCTCTGACTGCTGACAACGCTGAAGCATTAACATGTTTTGTTTGGTGAAATGTTGGTAAACTGGTGAGATTTACCAACTCTTGTCCCTGCTCTTTAATGTTGAGTGCTACCAGGAGTGTTTTTTTCCAAAGGAGGCAACAGGGAGGTTTTCCATACAAATATATATACATGGCCCAGGTTATCCCACTCCCCTCCCCGACACCTTGACTGGTCTAGTCAAGACTAAGTAGAAGTTGACATCATGAGACAACAGACAAACTATTTGGACCTGACTTTTTTATTGTACATAACAGCACATTATACACGGGATGGGTACAGCATCTGTAAGACAAGAACAGAGATAAGATATTTAGTCATACTGTGTTCACAGAAGTAAACTTTTTTTTTATACATGGATACAAATGCTTGAATTTTGTTAATTATCTAAGGAAGAGACTGGGGTGCAGATGTAAATTTGTTTAAATAAACACTATAAACACCACACTCGGGTGCCATTTGATTGCTTTGTTCATGTGCATTGTTGACTGAAGTAGTATATGGGAGAGGACCCAGGGTCCACCTTGTGACGGGACAAATAAGTGGGGGTGAAAGTAAAATTGTAATACAGTGCCATCTGTAACGATGGTGCTTTGATCAGGATAAACAGGGGGGCTCAAGATGACCAACTGTAGTCACTGATGTGTGCCGTGAGATGGCGATGAGTAGTATACATCCTTTCCACTCAGACGCTAGAACTGGCAAGCTTTCAAGAGTGTGCTTAAGTCAAGAGGACCCATGAACGACAAATGGGGGAAGCAAGTGACAGACCTGTAACAGACTGACAGATTCTGTGTTGAGGGCCACTCACCACTCTAACTCTGTGTCCCATAGCCTTTGCTGGGAGGTTGCTGCTGAACTTGGCACGCACCATCCCACTGTTGCCATGGGCACGCGTGACTTTGCCCCAGATCACCCGCGTCTTGTTGGGCTTGCCACCGGGAGTCACTGTGCTCCTTTTGGGAGGAGGAAAAATGTGTTAACTTCAAGATTGATGCTGAAATGTAAAGTGATTGCTTAGTCTTCCCTTCTCTGGCACAAGAACAAATCTAAGCATTTTAAGAGATAAAATGACATTAACTGTGCAAGCATCCAAAAACAAGCCATATCACCCTACGTGCAAGAACATCTGACCATACCACATGTGCAGATAACCACAATAGTCAGTCAGACTAAATACTGCACATATCCAGTCTTTCAAGATGCATAAATAATTTAGGTCAACTAAATTATTTGATATTACGGGCAAAAAACGTAATGGTGTGATACTAACCATAACCAATAACATAAATTCTAAGAGAACATCACTGCACTATTTGTATCAAGTGTCTGAATCATCTGACCATCATTGAAGGGTACATAAGACTCTGGAATCTACAAAGGACAAGATGACAAGAATATGGAGCATTCAGACAGCACTCACTTTTTGGCCTTGTAGACGTAAGCACAACGCTTGCCCAGGTAATAGTCTGTTTCATCACGAGTGTACACGCCTTCCACCTTCAGCAGGGCAGTGTGTTCTCTCTGGTTCCTCAGGCCACGCTTGTACCCGGCAAAGATAGCCTTGCTCCACAGTCTGAAAATAAATAAGTAGACACCATGAACAACAGTGACAAAGGGCATCAGCTAAGTCCGTCATCAACCAGCTACCAATAAATAGCAGTCAGCAGTACACTCGCAAGTTATTACTTACAATATTTAATTATAAACGATTTCGACAACTGCCCGTTAAAGCACATCTACATAACATCTCTGGATACAGAGAAAATCGCTTACCTTCCTGGCATAGTGAATCTTCAGGTTCAGCCAAACCTAGTCAAAAGAAATAAACCAGAATTATATACTGCCCAATGGAAAATATTCACATGTCTGCTGTTGACCAACGTGTTGCAGTTCTCAATGAAGGGATTCAACCACTTCCTTGTTGATTTCCACTATATTAAAATCGCAAATAGACACCTCCTGAATTATATGGACACGATTGAAATAATCTTTAAACACTGGGTAAACCAAGAACATGTGTCGAGTACAGTAGCTGCCAAACGTTTGCAAAGGAATACTGTAGTTACATCGGACCACAAATAGTTTTAGTAGACCGGCCTAGGCGGTCGGACATCTGTAGTCTAGTCGCCACACATTCACATGGTGGTAATGTGCATTAAGTTGAATTAAAAAATCACCCAAGAGTTTTATCAACTATGAAGTGGAATTAAAAATACTACAGCTAGGTTTACTGGCGGTCCTCCTGCCGAAGACTAGAGGTACGGGTTAGCTTCTTAGCATCTACAATATATCTTGGACATCGTTGCCTATAAACTATCTAGACCAAACAGAATACCACGTATACACATATTTGTACTATTATCGACGAATATTTGTCATACAACCCTTGAAAGTGACGGTATAAATGATACATTTCAGAAGCTTTTTTAGATAGCATACCTACACTGTGACAAAAATGGAGGAAAAGGAAGGTCCTAAGGAATCATGGGAAATTTACGTTAAATTGCTGACCACCTAAGCGCCTGAATAAAATGTTCGTTTAAAACTCCAGACTTATAACTAATGACTGAACTGAACACACACACTGCATTCATTAACGTATATGGCGAAAGTATAGTTGCTACATAATATGATTTATTTTTACTGATAGCCTGAGTTAAACATTCGTGTTTTTGTCGGGTCCTTTACATGTTACTATGGTGATCTTTGTAAACAACCAGTGTGAAAGGTGTCAGTAAACTGGCTCGGTTTTCGGGTCAAAATTGTCCCTTCATAAAACGAACTAGTGATTTTGTCTTGTGGTTTAGTATCGTAAGTGAATTTGTACACTTTTAGCTGTTGTGCTCGAGAATCCAAGTGGACTTCATCATGTCGGTTCGTTTGTCGCGCGTTGAATTGCTCAGACTGTGCACAGTGCTGCAGGACTGTGTTGATCAACTGGCTGTGTTGGGACATGTCATGCCAGACACATACAAGGGTCGCCCGGATGCGGATCTGGTATCTAAAAAATATATATTTTAGTCACACAACATACACATTTTCAGCTGGTCTGCGTCTAATTCTAATTGAATTAATTATACCGGGGCTATCTGTGTGTGTATTGCAGGAGGTGTCTGCAAACATTGGAGAGGTGCTTAAACAGCAGAAAGGGGCTGAGAATAATTTAAAGGCAGCACGTCAGTTTCAAGGAGAAGCTGGAGGCTTGCTGGATGCCACAAGAGAGTTTCATAGATCGCAGAAGGAGCTAAACCGTACCCTTGAGGAGAACCCGATGGCACCAGACAACCTTGCTAAAGTTCAGAGGGATAGGTGGGTTCCAACTACAGTCTAAAAACGCCAGGTACATCAAAAATTACTTCTTAACTTCATACTTGCAACATTTCTCCTTCCCTTTACACAGGCAATTTGTGGCATGTGTGCTTGCTGATGTGTTAGAAGAATTGCACGAGAAAGAAGTTTTTAGCAGCTTGCTATTGGCTGTGGAAGAGGAAAAAAGGAGGAAGGCACACCTTCTGGATATCATAATCAGGTCATACCTCATTTAAGCCAAATCAATAGACAAATGAATCTCACTCTTGTCCACCTAACAAACATACTATATTGCAGAGAGGAGGAGGGGCGCCGAAAGACCAAAGCTCTTCAAAGACAACTGCTTGACATCAAAAAAGAAAAAACACTGGAGCTTCAGGTTAAGACTATTCATTTAGACATTCATAAATGTAACGTATAAGAAGTGCAGATGTAACATTGGCTATTAACTCTGTACCTTTTATTCACTGTGACACATTTAACCCTTTTCCATTTCAGCAACGTGAGGAAATGACTGCTCACCTAAAGGACCAGCTACAGGAGGTGAAGGCCAAGACTGGCCTGGAGCGGAAGTACGTGAAAAGCAGTGCTGATTTACTAGTGTACCAAGGACAGAAGTTGAATGCCCACTCTGAGAAGAAACTGGCAGATGAGATCAGGGTTTGTGATCTGCAACTTCAATTGGTAATCTTTTTGTCCTTTTTTTTGGTCCTTTCATTGGCCCCTTCTTCTTTTTGTTTAGCTACTGCATGACCAGCTGGAGGAAGAGAGACGTGTTCACATGGAGATGGAAAACTTCCTGAAGGAGCATCAGACAGTGAGTGAAGGAACTCTTGGAAAGCAGCATGACTGAATAACATAGGGGAACATTTGATGGCAGAATTCCTTAAGCCAATGAAACATATATTGTAACTAGACGGCATATGAAACCTCCCATTAGTGTAACCCAGTGACCACCTGGCTCTCGGCAGATTTATTGATACTCTAAATGATGTGCTGTGCTGGCCTAGTGTCTTGGGGAGAAACTGGAGGTGTGGATGGAGCGCTACGAACGGGACATGGAGGACAAACAGCACGAGTTGAACACCCTGAGGAACAATAAGGCCAATAACCTCGCCCATTTACAAGAGCTAGCCAAGAAGGTTCGTTTTTTAGTGGACGTCTACAATGTACAATGAACCCTAAGCCAAGCTCTATCCTGGATGCTAACTCTGTGTTGATGTTCCAGTACAGGGACAGTGAGCAGGTTGTTATTGATGACAGAATGGAAAAAGAGAACCTGCGAAGGCAGCTGGAGAAAGAGCAGTTGGAGCGGGAAGCAACGACCAAGGTAACCATTAAGCATACTTAATAACCATCTTTCTATTCTGCTCTACTCTTCCGCAAACTGAACTAATTCCAATCTGTGCAGCCTAGCAACCTGCTTGTTCTTTTATGATGAGAGATCTAATATTAACCTTCAACTGCAGGATGACTATTAGTTATGACCTTTCATATGTGTTTGTGTAAGGACACTAGGACAGTCTGAAATATTTCCTACACAGCCCCTAATAATTCGTTTCTATGTTCCATTAGTCATGAGTAAGTTTACATGTATCTTGTCCCCTCGAAATGTGTCAGATTCAGTCGTGGTGGAGGGGGACGATGGTTCGTCGTGGTTTGGGCCCTTACAAGAAAGGCAAGAAACCCAAATCCAAGGAAGGCAAGAAAGGAAAGAAGAAGAAATAAGGCACCTCAGAAGCCCCAAATAAATGTTTATACACAGACTTCATAAGTTAACATATGACATGGACTATGTTGATATCTAAATATTGGTCAAACAAATCAAAATGTATTTGTATAGCCCTTTTTACACGCAAGCATGTCACAGAGCCATGCCCCTCAACCAACCTAAACCCTCAAGGAAGACAAGGAAAGACTCCCAGAAAAACTCAATGCAAGAGAAAAAATATTGGTGCCCATGACAATCAAATATGCCTTTTTTATGAGTAGAAATTGTCTTCTGCACAAAGTATTTGTGTTACCTGTTATTAATATTTCTTAAAAACAGCATTGGAAGCAGAGATTCAAATTGGAAACTTTTATTAATGCACTTTAAAGATAACTCCAAATATTCATTCCAGATGTGTTCAAATTTGTTTTGCATGTTTTAGAGACATTTTCCAGCAAACGGTGTAAAAATTAAAAGTAAAAAGACCATGGTAACGGTAATTAACATTACCGTGTATGTGGGAAGTAGATCATACTTGTAAACGTATGGAATGTATCTCTAACTGTACAAAGTCACGCAGGGCAGCAAACCCCTGCAATAGGGTCACATGATTTCTGTTGGGGGAAATGTCAGTCAGTTTGGGAGAGAACACTAAAATATCTATACAAACATTTATAATAATATATCTATAATTAAATCAGTTTTAACTTCCCTTTTCAGAACTCATGGTCTATCAAAAAGCAAGTTAAAATGGTACAAAACATACCTCTTTAAAAAAATGTCTGTTATTTAAGATGCACAGCTCTAAAGAGCCTAATATCAACGTAGGCTGGGAATTTAGAAAAAGAAACAGTCCTAGGAGCCTTGTCAATCAATGCTCCCATTGGTCAGCCTGGACCATGTAAAAAGTGTCAGCTCTCTGGCATCAGTTCAGTTCAAAAGCTCCCCTACACTCCCAGTACTCTCTTCTTGACCTCCAGATTGTGTCTGCCTATTTAAACCACATTTCCAACCCTTTCTTAGAGAAGTCCAATGGTAGTGTGGAGGGCCGGTGCAGGGACACTGTTTAAAGCCTCCAGTCGGGTAGACTTTGAATGGGGCTGTGACACTCGCTCGGCTGAATGAATGATCTGTGCAGCTATGAGTACAGCAAGTACAAACCTACGAAAAATACTCAACCATTTGAATTTCAAGGCTCTGTCAATAGTAAACCGAGGTCCTTGATTCTCATGCAAGTATGGCTAAACGTCCCACAAGTATAAAAATAATGGGTCCTCCTGTGCATATACAACATCCTTAAAGACCACAGTTAGCCATGTCTGCTAGGCCACAGTCTACTTGTTGCAAAACTCCAATGTGAGGCAGTTAAATAAAACGCAAGTTGAAACAAGGTAGTGTATGAATAATCTGATATCGTGTCCACCTTAGCCCCTGGTCCTAACAGCTGTCATTACCCTAGACTTTAGAATAACTATACTTCAGGATTTCATCATTAAAAAACACAAACAAATGCAAGGGAGCAGGTTGACATCATGCAGTCTCTCAACCTGCCCATATGTCCTAAATAAGAGCCTTATTGAGTGGTGCTCAAGGAAGAAGTTGTCTGTAAACACTGGTCGCGGATCAGTCTTCCCTACCCGGAACACAAACCGTCACGCTAGTTTCATCTTCTACTACTTGTCCCGGACCAGCGATTAGGGACAGCATCCACACATTCAAATCCTGTGTCCATGTTGCATTGCACAGTGGTAGCACACAGTCATTTCAGAGTTTATATACAGTATATATTTGTACATGTATCATTTAACAAAAGAAAAAGTAATCTTTTGGAAAACTCCCAGCAGAGATTTTGATTGATTTAGCCAACATTTAAAATGTTGTTAAATCAGTTATAGAATTCCATGAGTTGGCAGTAGCAACGACTCTGATGCGACCACCATTATTCCTGCACTCTTGACTTTTAGTTGTACTGAACCTAGTGTTACACGGGCCACAAATCAGTTTATTCTCCAAACACATCCCCAACATGCAAGGATCTGAAGTGACAGTCAATTAATACTAAAAATGATATGCAATAATAGCAATTATAATAATAATAATATGGTGCAAAATAAAACAATACCCACAGAGAGAAATATGATGGAAAAAGTGAAAAAGACAACTGACTTATATTTAGAATTAAAAGACCTTTTCTTTTCTAGCCATTTGTGACAGTCCCTTGTCTGTCCCTCCGTCAGTCAGTCCTCCAGGCTGCTAGTCAGAAGCAGTCTGTATGGATTAATGAAGCAGAGCAAAGGTCATCTTCACCTTCTCTTGCATCCGTCTCTCAGTCAGGGTTTAGGAGGAAGACGTGCTTGGGAAGGCAGGGTTTGGAGTCCCCTTAATGGCTGGGGTCATGTCGAATGTAAAAGGAAATGTCACTTGAAGATTGGGGATATGCAGAGCCTTTGCAGTAGTCTCCTTTTTATTCCACCCTTCTTGGAAATGGGGCAGGTTGGAAGGATATCCACGGAGGAGTTAGGAGGTCCTGTGTCTTTTCCATCGGTGAATAAGGTGAGTCAGTCTGCCTTACATGGCAAGAGGGGTAGTGGCTGTGGCGAGGGCGGGGGAGGGAGAGTTTTTGGGGGGTGCCAGATCCAGGAGTGCACGCACCGTCCCGGCCACTTGAGGGAGCCCCCGTTCCTCCAGGATATGGAGGGGGAGACACAGCTGAGGCTGAGGCCCGACACACACACACACACACACACACACACACACACAACACACACACACAACACAAATACACACACACACACACATACAAGACAGAAAGGATGGAAAAACAGAAGGGGGAAACAAAAAAAGGGTGTGTCAATGAATGAATAAATAATAATACAACTGAAGAAAAAAATGAAAAACATTATGATTGGGAATGGAAACCAAAGGGTTAGGGTTAGATGGGTCAAATGATATTGTCAACTGCCGAAATGGTTGGAAAGAAAGGAAGGGTCAAGGTTGACAGGGTGGATGCCGGGTTATGAAGTTAAGGGGGGTGCACCAAGACACTCACCAAGCAACACTTCTCACACACCTTTGTTTCTGTGTGCCTTTCTACGTGTTGAGTTTGTGTCTACAAAGAACATGGCACAGCAACGAACTGCCAAAAGAGGAAACTGATGCCACCTCAGAAATGTTGTTTCATTTTATTGTGAAAGGAAAATATGGGAAGAATCGTACACAGGTAAACAGTACGTGGGAGAGAGATAGGCAACATGGTTCACAAAGCAGACGAACATGTAGAAAACACTAGATTAGGCACGGGACATGAGGAGGAGATAGCATTCCTCGTCCTTGAACATGACATCAGCACACTACAGAACAAGATTCACCCTCTCTCACAGTGATGTGTTTTCTCTCAACAACACTGATTCACAGGACGATAATGACTTCAGTTGTAATACAGATGATCTTAGGTTAAGAGGGATTTGAGACCACACTTAAGGAGAGATTGTCTGTGGTTTCGTGATTGTTTATCAGCGAGAAAGCTGGCCAATCAACTCCTTTTGGATTGGCTTTCCGGCCCTTGTGAACCCACAGCCGACCAGTGATCAGACACCCCGCCCTCACCCCCGTCTCAGACAGCCGACCAGTGATCAGCGCTCAGACGTACTTAAAGCCAGTTGACGTTTGACGTTGTGCATTTAAAGCACTCTCTTTTAGCTCTCTGAGAGTTCCATCCACACGAGCAGACAAACGTAAGGCACAGGACAAGAGGATTAGGGAGGCAGAGCCATGGGATTGGTGACAGGGTGACACACAGCCCTCGGGTTCTAACCTCTGGCTTCTGATTGGAGAAGGACAGGGTGGGCAGCCTCTCTTTGCCACTCCCTGAGGGTGTGCAACCCCCAAAATACAGGGCAAGAGGAAAAGCATACTATTGTGGCCTTTGGCCAGAGCTATGTAATTCTTAACAGACAGCAGACTCAATGTTTTGTTTTAAGGCTGAGTGGGAGGTCAACTCACCGTTGTGCTTTTCACTAGAGATCTGCTGACTGTTGGATAGTTACTGTTTGAGCCTCAGTAAAGAGGTATGGGAGCTGGGGTATGTGAGTGTGCATCTATATGCGTCATATAAGACTTTGTGTGCAGGAGTCAGTGAGTGGCGCGAAGCCAGTGTCGGGGGCAAAGTGAAACATCTGCAGTCCAGATCACAGGTGGGGCACCAGGTGGCAGTACAGAGCACACAGCACAGACATGATGGAGAGATAGAAGATGGCAAAGCCTGCAAGCTGGGCAGGGGCGGAGGGTAGGCGGGGGAGCGCCAAGGAGAGCAGGACCTCAACGGTCCCATAAATACAGCCCCCCCCGGCCCTCTAGGACCTCCGCTACAGAGCACAAACGTTCCTGGCCCATAGGAGAAGGATGTGAGGTTCATATACAAACAGGGTTATGTGTACAGATAGATGAGGGGGATGAGGTGTCAAGGTTCAAGACAAAGGCAGAGAGGAAGGAGAGAGAGAAAGTCCATGTTAGTACGTAGCAGACAGGCAGCTCTATGCCTAGTTAAGTATTTTGTTTATTGAGTTAGCGAGAGTCGGGAACGGAGAATGGAATTGTGCGACATTCTGTGAGGCAGAGACAGAAAAGCATGTGAGGGGATCTGGAGCTGGTTTCTATGTTCCTCTCTGTGTCTCACCTGAGGAACCCCGATCCTGCGACACGCCTCCAGGAAGTTTTCGACGTTCCGCCGACATTTGGCCATTGTAAGTTTGGGCTTGAGGAACAGAGAACATGAGGTTGTTAGTAGAACGATCCCCCTTTTTCTGACTTCATTACTACATTTCAGCGTATGGCATGATGCATTAGTGGAATAGTGTTGGATATACAATTATCCATACAGGTAATACAAAAAGTACTTCTATCCAAGGTCTAACTCCTCTTCTAAAAATGGTCTCGGGACACGCATTCCTAGACACGTACCACGGCAGGAGAGGGCACGTGGATGCTGGGCACAGATCGCGGCCGCACATGATTGGCCAGATGGCACAGCACAACTCCGTCAGTCAGCGCTGCTCCCAGGTCAGTGGGCAAGGACACTTTCAGACGGGACTCGATGTTCTACAAGAAGACCCCCAGGTAGGTTACAGCAGGACACAGTACTACACCAGGCAACAGGAGGGAGGACAGCTGTGTGTGTGTGTGTGTGTGTGTGTGTGTGTGTGTGTGTGTGTGTGGGCAGATGGGGGGGGATCATGGTCAACTCACTTTCCGCAGTTGCTCCACTAGCTCAGCGTCTTCACCGACGAGCCCCTGAGGCGCAGGCTGAGATGGGGCAACCTCTTCAGGCTCTGGCCTGGGGGCGGTCGAGGCTCCTGGGAGGACAGAGACAGAGAGAGAGAGAGAGTTTACAACACATGCAGATTCAAACACGCTGAAGGACACGGTCTCTTAAAGTGCAAGTCAAAATGATTGGATCAAGTTGGATGGCAGTTTCCACTCGGAACTGAGAGAACAATAATACATATTTTTGCCAAGAGACTAAAACTGAACTGGCCACTGAAATGGAACCTTGATAAATATAGACGGGAACACTGAAATGGGAATCTTGCTAAATCCATACAGAACTCTAAAATGGAACCTTAGGAACAGACAGAACTCTAAAATGGAACCTATAGAAAAGAATGGACCAGAATCTTGAGCAAAGACAGACAGAACTCTGAGAACACCAGTTGTTTGAGAATGATCTTTCTTTAAAACCATTCAAATCTGAAAATAGGAGACTATCTGCTGCCTGTCTGTGTTGAGTTATGTATGACATCACATGTTACAGCCTTGTTAGAACTGACAGTGGACTGTAATAGATGGCGCTCTATTGCAACACACATTGTTGACACGCCCTAGGCCTTTCCACCCTGACCTAAAAGGTCACGACCCTTTGACACACCTCTCCTCTTCTCTTCCTTTTGGCTGAGGCGAAGCAGGAAGCTGTCTGGCCGTTGGCCGGGACCTCGGCAGGTGGGTTGGGATATGAGGCCAGAGTAAGCAGGTGATTGGATGGCTGCCAATGAAGAGGTGGGAGAAGAGAGATAGGTTGGGGTAAGTAAAGCAGATATACAGTACATGAGTGACTGGATGTGTGTATATGTATCGAAAATTCAGCACCATATTCAATCCATTATCTTTATCACACAACTCTAACCCAGGCCAGCCAGACAACGTCAACATTTGCATAAAGAGTTAGTTGGAGAACAACCAGTGTCTTACCTGTGGTAGACAGAGATGTCCGCTCATCCCCAAGCTGACCAGCCAGTAGAAAGAACAGAAAGAAAAAAGAGGAAAATCTAATATTTAACTTCATAATGGCCCTTGTGTCAACAGTACAGGGATTTTGATAAAGCAGATGGACTTTATGAGTAAGACTCATGCACATCTGTGCTGGTCCACTTTAGATGCTGCTAATCTTATAAACGACACCACCACAAAATGAGTCCAGGACTAACACTGTAAGAAAGGGGATAGACAGACGCTGCTCTAAGACAGCAAACCATGCAGGTTTCAGTACCTGTAACTGACAGGAGGGGGGGGTGTCTGTAGAGCGGGACAGACACCCATCTACGGACCTTCCAGAGAGAGACTGGGAGGGAGAGAGAGATTGACCAGAGAAAAGGAGGGGAGGGGCAATGAAGAGCAGAAATGAAAACGATAAGCAAAACAAATTATGGAAAGCAAAAAGTTGAATGAAAGGAAAGAAGAATAATCAGAGAGAGAGAGAGAGAGAGAGAGAGAGAGAGAGAGAGAGAGAGAGAGACAGAGACACAGAGAGACACAGAGAGAGACAGAGAGACGGAAAAAGAGGGCGCAAAAGAAAGAAAGAAAGAAAAGGGGGGAAAGTGTTGGGAGTTTAATTTTAGTCATTGTGGCAAAACCAGCATACATACTTTTCAGTTTATTGAAAATGCACACACACAGCATGCAGTACATATGCATGCTGTATGCATGCCACAAAACCACAGGCGTGACTGTGAATAGTATGTCAGTCTACTGAACTTAGCACAGAGTCTTCGGCGGCCATGCTTTAACGAGACTGTTCATGAGCGTGTATTAACACGGTGGGACGTGTGAGCGTGAGTGTGTAAGACAGTGTCTCTGTGTAAGACAGCGTGAGTGTGTAAAACAGTGTCTGTGTGTGTATGTGTACACGTGTACACAGCCAAAGTGTGTTTCACCTGTTTGTGAGTGCCAGGCCTCCTCTTTATAGTGTTGGTGTCAGTGTCTATCTCAAACACCATGAGGGGCTGGTACTCGCTCTTAAGACAGACAGGTCCAGAGTAGGAGCACAACACAGAGAGACGGGGGTCAGACGGGGGTCAGACGGGGGTCGACGGGGAGAGCAGTGGAGGAGAAGAGAGGGTTAGGGTCAGCAGGAAGGTTTGAGCCCAGGAAAGCCGGTTACTAGTCAGCAGGAAGGGGGACGACCTACTGTGTCTGAAACGAGTTAGTGAGAGAAGATTTAGAGAGTCAGAAAGCAAGAAGAAAAAGGACAGGCAAGCACCCAAACAGCCACTCAGAAACAAACCTAAACCAGACAGACTGAGCAGCAGACGATTAGATACACGGTTAGCAGGGACACTGAAAGCCAACAAGAATCCTCCTTTTCAGTTCATGGAGGAATGGCTTTCTTGCCGTTATCTGGTCAGACGGTTACATCAAATGACAGTTCAAGGAGAAGCGTGAGACGCGCGGAGAACACTGTGCGTGTGCAACACACACACAGAGAAGTGGATCAAAGCCTGCAAAGTGAGTCTGGAGGAAAGAGAGGCGGGCGGGGGTGTAATGAGAGGTCATGGGTTGATGCTGGGGGGGGGATTGGACGGTTGGGTAAGCAGGGGGGCGGGAAAAAGGATGACACGCAGGCTCTTACCACAAAGAGGGCGGAGTCATCGGTATGGGTGGAGCGTCTGGAGGGGTATGTGTTCTGGCAGGGAGTGGGAGAGAGGGAATGAGGACCCATTGGAGGGAACAGGAGGGAACGAACGGAGGAGGAGGAACGGGAGGGAGGGAGGAGGAGGAGGGAGGAGGAGGAGGGAGGGAGGAGGGAGGAAGTGAGACGCAAGTCCAGGAAAGAGGAAAGGCAAACAAACAAAGAGGGAATGGAAAAGTAAAGATGAAAGAGTGGGTGAACAAATGAGTGGGGGGGGGGATGAAAAAGAGACGTACGAGATGGATGGGGGGGATGAGAAAAGAGAGACGTACAGAGGATGATGGGGAATGCAGAGGAGATGCTTGGACTCAGGTTTCCCTCCTCACACTCGTACAGTGGAGAAGCAGGCTGTCGTCGACTCACCTCACTGTCAGGACTCAGCTTGGTAGGGCTGGCTGCTTTGTGCTGGAATCACAATAAATGTCATTAAACACGACACCCCCTTTGACCAATACGTCTGTGTATCGAGGCATCTAGGCGTGACGGGATATTAGGTAGGAGGAGCCTAACCTTGACGGAGGTCATGACAGCCTCTCTCTGCATTGAACGAGACTTCTGCCTCTCCTCCTCGTACCGTAGGGCGGCCAGCTGGGCTTCCCTCCGCACCCTCTCCACGCCCCGGCCGACCCCAGCGCCGCCAGCCCTCTGGAGGCGCACACACACACACACACACACACACACACACACACACAGACACACAGACGGACAGAGGGGAAGACGTGAGACACCCAGCACTGTGAGGACTCGTCCGCGGATCAATCTTAGAGACCCCAGTGCTGGAGAGGGAGGACGCGTTAACGGCGTTACCTGATTAGGAGAAGCGGAGGCGGCTGTAATGCCACTGTCATGGCCACTCCTGAGGGTGGGCACACACAGGGAGGGGGGGGGTTCAACGTAAACATGGACGCAGTTATGTTTCAGACAGATTACTCTTTAAAAAGCTCTTCCCATCAGCTCGGTGAGAGCTGACGCGGCGGTGAGTGTTGCTAGAGTGACACATACCACACGTTTAGAGTTGTAACAGTGGTTAACGGTTTAAACTCCTGTTAATAGGTTTCATTAGTGGCTTTCAGGGGCACGCTGCGTGCCTGCGTACCTGTTTGACAGAGAGTTCTGTCTCCGTGCGTCTTCTGCCCTCGCCTCTTTGGTGGGGTTGGACTTGCCCGGTGAGCCCTGCCGAGTCAGAGAGCCATGGTGGGTTAGTACAGGCAGCACAGTCACCAAACACAGGCAGCACAGTCACCAAACACAGGCAGCCCAGTCACCAAACACAGGCAGCACAGTCACCAAACACAGGCAGCCCAGTCACCAAACACAGGCAGCCCAGTCACCAAACACAGGCAGCCCAGTCACCAAACACAGGCAGCACAGTCACCAAACACAGGCAGCTCAGTCACCAAACACAGGCAGCCCAGTCACCAAACACAGGCAGCTCAGTCACCAAACACAGGCAGCTCAGTCACCAAACACAGGCAGCACAGTCACCAAACACAGGCAGCTCAGTCACCAAACACAGGCAGCTCAGTCACCAAACACAGGCAGCCCAGTCACCAAACACTGACACAGTCTGGCAGAGTGTCTCCTCTACCTCTCTGGTGATGCGCCGCTCTATGTACGCCATGAACTGGGTGGTCAGGACGTCGGACGTCCGGCTCCTCCTCCCCCCCCCCTCCTCGTCTTCCTCCTCGCCCGCACAGCTGTCGATGTAGTCGATCTGCTCCAGCTCGGCCTCCACTAGAGGAACGCATACAGACCCAGACCTTGACGTGTTAGTGGGATCTAGGAAAAGGGGGTTAGACGGGGTTCAAACCAGAGTTCAGCTGTGTTTCGCCGAGCGGTACGTCTAGCTACAAATCTTGTGAGCATCGATGAGTAATGCAAAGACGTTGTGGGTTCTCACGTGTGCCGTTGGCGACGACGGAGGTGGGTCTGTGCTCCTCCCTCTCTCTCTCGCGCCGCTGCCTCTGCTCTTTGGTGATCTCGGCCACACGCATCGGCAGGTCGGACAACTCCTCTGCGGGCTGCCGGGGGACACGGAGGAGACGGACAAGAACGGAGAGATTAGCTCCTTGCTGTGAAGTGAACTGAGGGGCAGCGACTTGTCAACATGACACGGACGTGACTGACCTCGGGGGGGCCAGTGATTACAGAGTGTGAGGTTGGCGCAGGCCTGTTCTCTTGGCTCACCTCGTTGCCTGACCACCTCTTGTCCCCGCTGTCCACGCTGTTGAAGCCAGAGTCCAGCGCTCCGTACGGCCTCCCGGGGTACAGCTCCTCCACGCTGGAACAGGAACAGTGATCGTTCAGGACTGTTCCTCACGGTAGGGCGAACGACATGGAAATGTATGCCGGAGAGGATGTACCAAAATGGAAGCGGTCTCGCCTCTCTCCCCCAGGCCACGCATTCATCTCGTTCCAACTGACTTTCATGAGAACTCATTGTCACTCTCGCGAGCTATGTCATTTTTTCATTGTGCTATGTCCACTGCTGTCCTCCCAACATATGGGACAGAGTTACTATGCAGCCTTTGGACATGCAGAGAACACAAAATAAATATTGAGAGAAGCTAAATAAAGTAGAAAAGGAGAATGTCAAAACAGAGAGAGAGAGGGACAAAGAGAAACAGACAGACAAAAGAGATGAGAGGAGGGGATAAAGGGGAAAGAGTGGCCCACTCCAGCTGTCCCTCTGCACACAACTGTACCCAGGCCAGGCCCCTCAGGCCAGTTCCCTCAGGCCAGTTCCCTCAGGCCAGTTCCCTCAGGCCAGGCCCCTCACACATGCTGCTACCAGGGGACTTGTGTGAGCATGAATGTCCCCGAGATGCTGGATGTTTGAGGACAAACACCACCCTGTCTATGTGCTGCTGGCATGGTCATCATGAGAACGGTGTGACTGTCTGCGTTTCTCTTACCAGGATCCAAAGGCGAGTGGTCTCCTGTCATAGTCTGGAAGCTCAGGCGTGGTCTTGCTTGCTTCCATATTCAGATACTTGAATATATGGATCTTCCCCTTTATACAAATCTGGATCAAAACAAAACACACATCATAAGGCGATTGCTATCCTGAATCATTGCGAGGTCAGTTTGACTTACGTGTGTGTGTGTGTGTAGCACGTGTGTGTGTGTGTGTGTGTGTGTGTGTATGTGCGTGTGTGTGTGTGTGATGGTACCTGTGCGGGCGGGGTCTGTAGGGGGTTGTTGTCCAGGACGATGCTCTGTAAGTGCCTCAGGTTGCGATAACACACAGGGATGGACGTCACCTTGTTGCAGGAGAAGTCCAGACGAACCAGAGGCAGCTCTGCCAGCTCTGCGTAAAGAGGTCCCACGTAAAACAACAGAAAAGGAATATGTAGTGTGTGTAGTGTGTATGTAGTGTGTGTATGTAGTGAGTGTATGTAGTGTGTGTTTTCTCTAAGGCAGCTAGGCCGTGGGTTCTGACCTGGAGGAAGGCGGGCCAGGTGGTTCCGGCGGATGTTGAGGTCACGGAGCGCCTCGAGCTGGCCCACCTGAGGAGGGAGAGTCTGGATCTCATTGCAGCTCACGTCCTGCAGGGAGGGAGAGGAGGCGCAGACATGTCATACTGTCATTAGTAGCATGTTATAGTGAGGATGAAGCTCAGATAGAACTCATTGGTTATCAGTAGAATGCAGTAATGCACAGTAGGAAGGTGGGGCGGAGATGGGTCAGTTCTGACCAGTTCTGTGAGTTGTCGTAGCTGGCCCAGCTCTTCGGGCAGAGACACGAGCTTGTTGTTGCAGGCGATCAGGACCTTCAATGGGAGACTGCACACCGGCTCAGGCAGAGTTGATAACTGGTTCCGACTACATGGAGAAGGGAATGAGATCCAAGATTTGTCTTTGCTCGGGTACCAGGTGATTTTTCATCTACTTTCCATTTTAGTAATGGAAACAGAGCAAAGAGATGATAATTATAAATAAATTAGGCCATGAAAGTGACACTTTCGTTTTTAGGACACTGGTTTTGATGTCCTCATTATGATCTGCTCCAAAAATAAATATATAAAAGTTTATTCTGGTACTTGTGTGATGTGTAGTATGACCGCATCCCGTTTCCATAGTTTGAGATGTAGGCTACTACAGTATTACCTCATACTGTGTTGATATTGATAGTGATGATTCCTACATGATCGCATGACTTGTCAGTATTTGTCACAAACACAGTTGAGTGATGCAGGGGTGCGTGTGTGTATGAGCCTACCTAATGTTTAGGTAGGTGAGGGCCTGAAGGTTTAGAAGACTATCAGGCAAGGAGCGCAGGCAATTCTGATACAGGTTCAGGTTCTCCAGCGACACAAACATGCACACCTCCATGGGTAGCTCTGGCAGACGGTTTCGGGACAGATCTGAAAGTGACACAAAAAAAACACTTATCAAAAGTTACATTTTTTACTTCATTCTACACATCTAATCACATTAAGCGAAACTGTTACTTGGCAACTGACCAGAACACACACACAGGCACATTCTTAATATACATAAATAGAAAATGTATCAAAACAGACTGTGTGCAAAAAGCCTTCACAACAGACAACACAGGAAAATCTGGTCACCATTTCTGAGTAGATACCCGTGACAGATGAAAATAGCCACATAGCTGACAATTAAAATGACCTGTTTCTTCCTCAGTCGTACCAAAGAGCTTAGTATCTTCAGCAACTCATGCTGTGCATATCTAAATAAGAGAGGTACAGGCCTTAGCTAATAATAGCAAGACGCTGCATAGCTTCACAATGTCCCCGTTAGCTGCATTCTTTGTGGCTGTAATGTGTGAGGGACATACATACAGTTCATTACAGCCAGTCAGATCTAAGAAGATAGTCAACACTCTGATCTGCACTCAGAGCTGCCTGTATTGATGCAGGATAAAAGGCACTTTTACTCCAACGACAGAGATGACGCCTTAGTATAATTATGAGCATGTGACACAATGGTGTGGGTAGTTTGTTTTCATTACATCCTTCGGGAGTCACCCCCCCTCCAACACCCCCCCCCCACCACACACACACACACACACACACTCACACTCACACACACACTCACACACACACTCACACACACACTCACACACTCATTCACTCAGTCACACACTCACACACTCAGTCAGTCACTCGCGCTCTCTATTCACTTCCAAATTGAGAGGTACTGCTGGTGCACAGAGCAGTGGCTGTGTATGGGTAATTATCCAAGTGTGTGTGTGTGTGTGTGTGTGTGTGTGTGTTATGTTACGGGATATTGTTTTTTGTATCATTGGACACAGTTGGGATGTTGCTGTGTCCATTGATGGGTTTCCCAGCCAAATGCCTATATTTGTCTCTGCAGCTGTGTGTGGATCCGGCATCTGGAATACAGGAAGTAGAGCTCACTACAAGGTCTACTTCCTCCTCTGACCACCACATACAGCCTACCAACCAGGCAAATTTGCTAACCACATACAAAGTTGCACAAAGAATACCTGTTAACTTGCTCAGACCAGAAACCACTGACCAAAGCTAGCCTACGTACAAACATAATCCTCACAGTCTGTTCTTAACTTTGTAATTATTTAATTTCTTTCAATGAGCTCCTCCCCGTGTTCACTGACCATCGAGACGGAAGGCTGGCAACAACAAAAAAAACTTCGAAAAAAAAATAGGACATGTTTTCAACACAGACAGGCCTCTTTTCCTCCATCCTCTTCCTTAGAAAAGCCTGGCAGTATATTATGCCCCAAAGCCACACTAAACTTGCATACACACGCATCCTTCTTTACACACACACACAGCAATGACTATGCTCCAATTCCTCAGAGATCACATAGACAACAGTGAACAGTGCAGTGCCGGGGGCATCTGGGTCTCAGACTTGGTCACCGACAAGGACATGGATACTCTTTCCAACTTACTCAATCTCCGCTCCAACATACACAAGCACACCTCCCTTTTATCTCTATTTTTATATGACTTAACATTCTAAGAGTGGAGTATTTAATGTTCTATGTAGAGTTGGAAGCTACAGCTGGAGTAGCAGACAGCTCAGCTCCACTACTTGGCACAGCATTGATAGAATTAATCAGTCCCTTCATGTGACATGCAAGAGGCATCACAACACAAGGGTGTCCCTGTCCCCAAAGCAGCTCCCTTCTGTCTATCCTCACCGCACCCCTCCACAGCTCTCAAACTAAGGCCCAGTCATATTGATTCTTCTGTTCTTTGCAACTCATCGATCATTACTTTAGCCTCAGTCTTCTTACTCTGCTGTCTTTAAAAGGACACCATGCTTCTGAAGTGCACCACTGATTTCAACTGTGATTTAAAAATGTAGTGCCCATCCAGACATTCAATAATGACCCAGATACATCCTGACTTTGAGGGTGTGTTTGCTGTGGGAGTTCAATCAAAATGCTATTAATGAGGAGCATTTCGTCAAGCTAAATGTGTCCGTGTTTTAGTGACACTGGAGCAGAGTGCAAGAATGTGCGACTTGCTGTCATAACTCAACCCTTAGGTTGTCAGCATTTAAAAATGTTCACTGACTTTGCGGCAGAAAACACAAAATTACTTAAAAATTACACAATCTACAAATTATCCACATACAGCCATATTGTTGGATCTTGTGATGACTGACTGATCCCATCATGTCACTAAGTTAACTTCACTGTAGCATGTTGTAGCCTATATTGAAGTATAATATCCCGTGCCACGTATGGATACGTAAATTGTAGTTTGTCGGCTTAGTAAGATAGTTTCCTTAATAAAGCATATGGCAAGTTGTTCAACTCACTTCTTAATGTTATATGACGAAAGGCTGAACTTTTTCTTGAAGCCACCTAGGCTTGTATCATAACTAGCAGTCGCTTATCATAGGAAAATGTCAATCCCATTCGCACACCCCGTGTTTACCAACTGTCCACTGCCACTGAAAGCTAGCTGGCTGGCTAACTAGCTTGTTAGCAGCACGGCTAGCATAGTTGACCTGTGTTTCAAGCTATCTAACAAAACTTCCAGTTCACCATACGGTACTCATCGGCGTTGAAAACGTAAATACACCCATCCTTATTGGTTTTATCAACATTTTGTTTTTGTTTTGAGGTCTATTTCTCCCAACACTCAATCCAAACTTACCGGCCCGAATCGTATCTGTCAAGTCGTGGTTGGCGGCGCTCCTCGGGAACTCCTTTAGTTTCCTGCCGCTGAGGTTGAGGAAACCAGTTGCCGAAGCTTCGTCTAATGCCCTGTCCAGTGATCGATTCCACGATGCGGGACCTGGTGACCCTACTCCATTACCGGGGACCCCTACCGCCCCGGAGTTACCGACCGCAAAAGTGGGTCCGGTGTTCTCCACAGACAGCAACACCGAGGCCGCCATTACACAGCTAACTCCCACCCGATTCTCCCTATCCAAGCAAGAAGAGTAGCCAGATCGATTCTACGCAAGCGCATATTATTCTAAGGGCAGGCTGAAGTGGTGTACAAGGCCATGGGAGAGGCTTGTTTGGGGAACTGACCGTGCGCAGTTATGAGAAAACTATTTTCAAAACTCGAGCTTCACTTTCCTACCTATCCCATAAAAATTATACTCAGCAATTCCTTTTTTTTAATTTAAATCTATTTTTTTATGTAGTCTTGCTGAAGACAGATGCGTATAATTAATGCAAATTAAAATATATCAATGATGTACACTGGGAGTCTGATATCCTGCTGGTTCTGTGGGGGTTCCCGGGGGACATGGTCCAGAATAACTAAAAAATGCAGAACAAATTACATGTTTTCTATTTCCAGAATATCCCCTTGATTTTAGCATTATGTTTCCCACATAATGATCACAGTCATCACCAGCATCACACTCAATGGTCAGACTGCAGGGATTGGGAACCACTTTCCTCTGGCCTCCAGGGAAATCTGAATAAATAGATTAAACTTGTTATACACAATGATCACAGTAACATACATCACCAGCATCACTGTATTGCTTTATAAATGGTCAGACTGCGGGGAACCACTTTCCTCTAGCCTGGTGTATAGATTAAACTTGTTATACATAATGATCACAGTAACATACATCACCAGCATCACTGTATTAATTTATAGCCAGACTGTACTAAACAGGGGGGAACCACTTTCCTCAGGCCTCCAGGGAAATCTGTTCCCCCTGTGTTCTCAGTGTAAAAGACTGTTATATATAGATGAAACTTGTTATACATAATGATCACAGTAACATACATCACCAGCATCATTGTATTGCTTTATAAAATGTCCAGACTGTGATATACAGGGGCAGAGCAGAGTAAAATAGAATACAGTAGAGTATAGTTGAGTCTTCATCAATGATGCAAACGTATTTTTTTTAAACTTTTTAGAAATTTCGAATATTGTTTCAACCTTTCAAAACAGTTTTCAAAACTTCACTATAGCCTACTATACTTTAAAGCCTGTATTTTAGTTCAAATTAACCAACCAATATCAAGAAATGTAACTTATGCTCATGGAAAGTAAATATACCCGTGATTATATAAATCACATTCAGCTCAACCAATCAACAAGAGAAAACGTCATGATTTTGCACACGCGCAAGGAAGGGGAAACAGGGGAAGTGAATTCTCCGGAACACCGGCATGTAAACTGCTACAAACCATGAAAGTCACACATACAGCCTTACTTTAAGACCATTTGCTTTCTGTTTTGAGGTAGTTTACAAATCTGTCTCTGATCTGAACTGGTCTTACAGCACCACTAACCCTTTGGTTTGGCCCATTTCAACCTGTCTGCACCATGTTTGACAAACAGAGACGACACAATAAAACTACAATACCCATGATACCTCGTTCATGAAAACGTCGCTTGCCGCTGCGGAGGAAGGAAGTCCCTGATCAAAGCACATGCGCGGTGCATGTTCAGGACCGGTATATCATGGCGACATACGTGGATATTCTGAAGAGCGAGTTTCCCGAAATTGACACTGAAGTGTTCGACTATATTACGGGTAAGAGTTAGAGAATGTCAGATGATCCCCGGTCAGTCTCATAGACTTTGAAAATGTCTATCGTGAAATGAATGATCAACGTCCTCATTTGATTCACCACGTGAATTAGCTTGCTATTAGCACGCTAAAATATCTATGGCGATAGTGAACTACGTTTTGGTTACCCTGGGTGCCTCCGGTGTACCGCGTACATGCTGATCTCATGGACGAGGAGTCAATAGGTTTATTACTTAATTGACTGTCGCTTGGTTCATGAGCTCGATTTACAGCCAGGCTAATTTAATACCAGTGGTCAGTTACTTGCTGGCCCCAAGTCTACCTTAGATTATCTACCTGCAGTATATAGAGGCTAGCTTGTCATCCAGTTTACCGGTACTTGCGCATTAGTCAAGGAGGCTTGGTGTTATTTAGCAACCTAGTAACTGTCGTCCATGTATTTGGAATTGTGATTTGTCATTCACTGTTGCTGTCCTCATATCAGCTGACATAAATTAATTGCTTGACCAATGACTCTGAGGCATCAACAGCGTCTGGTACCTGTTCTATAAAGTTACATTAGAAAGCTACCAGCAGTCCATTAAAACAATTTAGCAGAAATTTGCTTTGGTTGTTTTTATTATCGTTAACATTCTATGTTTTGTGTGTTGTACTGCAGGTGTGCTGGACTGTGGAGGGCCTGATTTCGAGGATGAAGATGAGGTGTTTGATGCCATCGGTGGGGTACTGCAGGGGGTTTCCGCAGACTTTAAAAACGAGGAGGATATTAGAGACATCTGTCTTCAGATGTTTAACACGCTTAAACTGTACGTACTAATGTTAACTGCATACTTTGTTAAATCCCTCATCATATTTTTCACAGCTGGAGTCTAATCATTGAAGTAATTACCATAACTGCCAATTTGCTAATATTGGGCTTCTCCCCTTCCCCTTCATCAGGAATAACTGTCATGCTGCTCAGAAGCAGGTATTGCTCAATGCCCCAGTTCAGTTGTCTCAGATATCGGCTGAGTGTGGTAAGATACCTGTCTTTTCTTATCTGGTTTTTAATGTAGAAGCTAAACTAATTCTGATTATTTTATCCAAGGCACACACCCCTTGTTTAAAACCTCAGATTGAAGTATTTTCACTTGTCTCTCCTCAGTAACTGCTACTAACGATGTCCAAGGCATATGGATGATGAAACGAAGCCAGAACACGGTAATATGTTTTATCCTTGACAACTCATTTTATTTTATAGGGCTGACTACATACTTGTCATTTTCATCCATTTCCTTTAAACTTTCTTCTATACTCTCTCTCTGACGGACACACTTACAAATACACTAATGTATGTGTATATAGACTGTGAATGCCAAGAAATTGGAGAAAGCTGAGGCCAAACTGAAGTTAAAACAAGGGAGGAGGAATGAGCGAGATTCAAATAAAACCGTCAGCCCATTGTAAGTCTCGTTTTTTAATACTGGAATACTGCAAATAAATATTATACCGTTATTTCAAGCTAGGGAACAAGCCTGTTTGAGCATTTAAAGCTGAATCAAACAGTTTATGAAACCCCTCTAATGATGTCTTTGTACATCTCTCTCGCTCTCTTTTCTATCTCTCCACAGGGTACTAGAGGAAGCATCAGCTAGTCAAGCTAGCAGCAAGAAGGAAAACCGTGTAGATATGTCTGGAAAGAATAGAAGTTATGACATTCGCATTGAGAACTTTGACGTTTCATTTGGCGAGAGGTGAGTAAGACTATTATCTGGTACAGCAGTACCTACAATGCATTTGGGGTTTGAAACATTTCTCACAGTTAACGAAACCCATTTCTGTGGCTCCAGATCTTTGCTGCAAGGAGCAGAGCTGTCTCTTTCCACTGGGCGTCGCTATGGTCTCATTGGGCGCAACGGCTTGGGGAAGACCACACTCTTGAAGATGCTCGCCAGTCGCAGTTTGCGCGTACCTGCTCACATCACCATCCTGCACGTGGAGCAGGAGGTGGCTGGGGACGAGACGGTGGCCCTGCAGAGTGTGTTAGTGAGTGACACGGTCAGGGAGGGGCTTCTAAAAGAGGAACGCCTCCTCAATGCCAAGATTGCCAACGGAGTGTAAGTTACACATGGACAGAAATGCATTAGGAACACATTCCATTGCTATAGCCTGATATTAAAAGTGCACAGAAACTAAGGTCTATGTCTATGCTCAACAAATGTTTTCTGATTATTATCTCTACTCCACTAGAGGGCACCAATAGTTTCCATGCACCTGTACATTCTAGAACAATCTCTTGTTGAAAACTGTAAGAAACTGTTCTTAGATGACCCTGTGACAAAGATTGAATGTGTGACAAAAGACAAAGCTAATTAAATGGAACACTTTGAGAAGACTTTTTGTTCCAAAATGTTAACTTGTTGCTTCCCCTGTTGCTTCTCCTGTTGCAGTGCTGATGGATTGGAGAGTGTTCGGCTGTCAGAGATCTATGCCAAACTGGAAGAGATTGAAGCAGACAAGGCACCTGCCAGGTAAAACAAGAAAACCATACCAACCACCTTTTTTAAAGATACAAATAATTGTTGTCATTATGTAAATACTTCTATATCTGTATGCCTCCAGAGCGTCAGTCATCCTGGCAGGTCTTGGGTTTTCAGCTAAGATGCAACAGCAGACAACAAAGTAGGTGTCCAGTGGCTTTTCCTTAGGGTGGTCTGAGGGTTGTGGTCTGAGGGTTGTCTTTGAATGTGAGAGTAACAGGTTTACATTCATGTCCTCCTCAGGGAGTTCTCAGGAGGATGGAGGATGAGATTAGCTCTGGCCAGTGCTCTCTTTGCCCGGTGAGTTTGTTTTGTAATCTCTATGGAAATAACTAAACTTTGGAATTAATATATTGTTTACATGCTCTTGAAGGCCCAGTTCTTTTATTTAAACATTCATCTATAAGTAACTGGTGTATTTTTCCTGACATTTTTAGGCCTGATCTTTTGTTACTTGATGGTAAGTAATAAACCTTTTCTGACTACAATTCAGTATCAAGGTGATAAAAATGTCAGTTACAATGTACCAACAAGCTCTAATTTCCCCTCTCTTCCTTTCTCTCTCAGAGCCCACCAACATGTTGGACGTCAGAGCCATTCTCTGGCTTGAGAACTACCTGCAGGTTGGTCCTAAAAGCTACTAACACAGAATATTGTTCTATGCATTTATGGATCTGTAATTAACTTTCTCTTTTGCCATCCTCCGTCAGACTTGGCAATCCACAATCCTGGTTGTGTCCCACGACCGCAACTTCTTGAATGCTGTTGTCACAGACATCATCCACCTCCACTCACAGAGGCTGGAGAGTTATCGCGGTGACTACGAGAACTTTGTCAAGACCAAAGAGGATCGTCTGAAGAGCCAGCAGAGGGAGTATGACGCCCAAGTGCAGTACAGAGATCACATTCAGGTAGAAAACCAGACTGGCTCTCTCCTTCACATCTACACATAGTGGAGTTGTACAAAGTCATCTAAATGTTACCTAAAATGACAATGGTATATGTCAGTCAAAATGTCAATCTAAATGGTCTTTGTTTCTCCTCTGAATCCCAGGTGTTCATTGACAGGTTTAGGTATAATGCCAACAGAGCTGCACAAGTGCAGAGCAAATTGAAGCTCTTGGAGAAACTGTGAGTATGCGCCTTTTTATTGTTTGTAATCATCCTTGTCATTCTTTAATTCTATGTTTCTTTGACCACTCAAAATTTCCCCCCACAGCCCTGAACTAAAACCTCTTGAAAAGGAGACGGAAGTAACTTTACGGTGAGAGACTTTGACACTGTCTTATTCCATTACAGGGTTTCAAAATTCACATTTAACAGCAATTTCATCTCTGTTTTCAATGTACTCATTGTTTTGTAACCGTGTGTCCGCTCATATCTCAGGTTCCCCGACAACTTTGAGAAGTTGTCTCCTCCTATCCTTCAGTTGGATGAAGTGGAGTTCTATTACAACCCTGATCTCCGCCTGTTCACAGGGCTGTGTGTCTCAGCAGACCTAGAGTCCCGGATCTGCATTGTAAGCGTCCACATTCCAAACCTTTCTGAGTTCTTCTTCTTTTCAAAGTAGCACAAAGTCTAAAATTCCTAAATCTATAACTCGACCTTTTTGATAACCTCACTTGTGCCATTGAATTGGAGGGGAGCTTTTCATTGGAGACCCAGTGTTCTTTGTTCACTGAAACTTTGAGTTTGAACTTTCAGGTGGGTGAGAATGGGGCAGGCAAATCCACCATGCTCAAGCTATTGATGGGGGAACTGACGCCCGTCCAAGGGATCAGACAGGCTCACCGGTAAGACCCTTTGTGACTCTAGGCTAAGGGTATCCTGTTGGTTTTGTGTATGCTTGTGGTTCATGGCAATGTCATTCTGTCTTGGTCAGGAACCTGAAGATAGGTTACTTCAGTCAACATCACGTGGATCAGCTGGACCTCAATGTGTGTTCAATAGAGCTGTTACTCAACAAATTCCCAGGTACCACTAAAGCACATAGATGCTTTTATTTTACAGCCGTGTCATAGGCTCGTCTTTGTAGATTTCCTACCAATGACTGAGATGAGATGGGTGGTCTGCCTTTCCATCGTAACCACGGTCACTTTGTCCTGCTTCCTCAGGTCGAAATGAGGAGGAGTACCGGCACCAGCTTGGTGGATACGGGATCACAGGAGAGCTCGCCACGCGCCCTGTAGCCAGCCTGTCAGGAGGACAGAAGAGCAGAGTGGCATTTGCCCAGATGACGATGCCATGGTATATTGACATTTTTATTTAATACATTTTATGTTATACATTTTTATTTTACAAGAGAAATCCATCCTGATTAATTTGTACACTTTTTGTGTAACTAAACTAAACTGTCTCTCTCACAGCCCAAACTTTTATATCCTTGACGAGCCGACCAATCATCTGGATATGGAAACTATTGAGGCTCTGGCAAAGGCTCTCAACAAGTTCAAAGTAAGTAAATATGCAGCTACTAAACTGAAATAGTTGATTATCTGATATTCTGAAGCATATTTTTGGAACGATATGTTCAATGTTCTCTTTCTCCTTCCAGGGTGGCGTGGTATTAGTCTCTCACGACGAGCGTTTAATCCGGTTGGTGTGTAAAGAGCTGTGGGTCTGTGAGGGAGGGAAAGTGCGGAGAATCGAAGGGGGCTTCGACGAATACCGAGATATCCTTACGGAACAGTTCCGCAAGGAGGGATACCTGTGAGAAGCACCGGGCACAACTCATCAACAACATGCCAATGACCGACATGCCAAGTTGCCAATGGATATCCACCATAACCTAAACAAACCCTATCACACCCCGAACTGCCAATCAGCGTCCCTCAGGAGGGGGGGGGAACTATGTCTGAATGGTGCCGCCCAGCAATCCTCTGTTTCCCGTCACATAGTCTTTTGTTTGAGCGCACTCAATTTAGCTGGCTCCTAACAACGTCTGGGTCCTGAGCAATATTCTGCTTGGTGACCTAACATGTACAATGCAAACTCTGCCTACCTGATGTGCTGTACTGGGATCTAAATCAAGTGCTCTTTTGCCACCTGGCTCCAGGCTTCTTTACTCACCTTCACGCTAATTTGGTAGACTGGGAGAGGATACTTCATCCTGTGATCGTCAGGGCTAACCCTTCTTTGTACACCCATATGTGCAACTATCTTGGCAAAGCAACCCTCATCTCTGCAGTATCAAGAGACATATGTACATCTGAAAATGTGTATTTATTTCTTAATCCATCCTGAAGAATGCATGGTGTGTGTGTGTGTGTTGTATATGCGAGAGAGAGAGAAAAGAACGTTTTGTTTGCGTATAACCTCATCCAGCACCAATTAAGTGAGAAGGGGAGTTTATTTAATCAGAGGAGCCATTGCATATCCATGATTGTCAACATAGGAAAACTAAGCATCAAGACGAGGTTGTTTGTGTGTGGGCCGGGGCGGTCGGGGCATCTCCCAGCAGCAAAGGTAGAGTGGTTTACTATAAATATAGTTAATTCTTAAAAAAAAGCATACATTTCCCCATTTGAATGGTATATATAACTTATAAATAGCTGTTAAAAACTTAAGAATTCATAACTCCATGCTAATAAAAACGTTTCGACCAAAATTCCCTTTTTTACTTTCTCACATGATTGCAAATAAAATCTCAGCAGTATTAATCAACAACACCTGTTTAAAATCTTTAAATCGGCTCCCGTGATTTTCAACCATCACTCCATCATCTTTCATTTAGCCGCCTGGGACCAGTGGTCTGATCTGAGGCTATGACTCGATAATACTTCTAAACACAGAAGCCACGAATTGTTGTCTTTAGTATAGTTTTCGCGGGCGTAATCCCCCCCCCACCATTGCCAGCAGCTGATGAATGGACACCATCTTCCTTGACGGGGGTGTTCCTAACCCAGACATGTTTTAAATGGTGGCATGTTAGTTTCGTGGCAATTAAAACTTTGAAAATATGAAATCTAGTCATTGTTAACCATCTCTGAGTTATTTGTTTACGATTATAGCATTCGTTCAGACCACAGAATGAACAAAAATCACCCTGTCCGTAGTTAAGGTCCCATCCTGCCCACCGCGGTGACATCACTGATAGAATTTGGTAGGTCATTCCGTGATCTCCCGCACTGAAGTGTACTTTTCGATCTTTTCCTATACAGGACAGTTTGCTTCACATGAATGAGACAGCTGGTAAACTTACTTTGTTTTTTCGATGTGTTCTTCGACTATTGTAGGCCTTTAGTGTACGATTTGCATTTAACTGGTTGTGGACTCATTTTGCATCCGAGTTGCTGACAACAGACTGTTTCGACAGGGCGCAAGTAGGCAGACGGTCCGTGTGAATGAATAGGCTATTCTAGACCGGTTTGAGCTCCACTGTGTTTCAATATCAAACTAATTTACTTTCGAGATTGAACTGTCAACTACTGCCGAGGTAACAGAGCAGAGCGAACCGCGAATGTATCTGGATTGAAAGACCTGCCCTATCATCGATTATCATCATCTGACAACAAGATCAGGCAAACGAAGAACGAAAAAGACATACAACCTCATAATATTGTTTGCAATTAAGTAAATTGTATCGGAGGACGATGTCAACTGAGGTATGTACATCAACATTCAGTTAAATTACATTTCCTTTTAACAATGACAGCTTGCAAGGTTCCGGGTAGCATTGTCCGGGCGTGTGGATTGTGCTAGCTAATGGTCGATTCGATATTTTCGCTAAACTAACAATGTCTCTAACAGAGTAATGACTGACACATTGATAACTGATTTACATTTTCTATGTTAGTAACATTTGCGTGACCAGTTTGCAACGAGTGTGTTGATGTGCGCTTTGCAAAACTTTAATGCCTGCATACGTCGATAGAATGGTGTCCAAATCGATTATTTTTCTAAGCTTAGTGTAGCCTAATGAATGAACTTTATATTGAAGCACAATGCAAGCTTTGTAGTCGCGGCAGCTTTATATTCAAACATATAGGCTATTTCAGTTAGATGCATGGACTACTGTTGGCTACAACGACGATCGAGTGCCATGCCATCGTCATCTTTTGATCTTTCCTTTGATACGTTATAGCCGACAGCGTTTCAGTAATTTTTTATAATTTTGACTCAAACTTCATATCATCTTTAGTGTCACAACTAAGATAATGTTCTTCCACAATGAACTGGTGGTAAAAACGTTACACTCCTAACTTGATCGTGGTGGTAGAGGGGGCTGCTTGACTCGACTATTCTGAGCTACACATTAGGTTGGTCGGTCATTAGAACGGTATCACAATGATGTTGTGAATCTTATTACGATGTTTTTGTATGTTACATAACTACTCTCTTGACCACTGTGTTGTCTACCGAACTGGTAGGCTACAGTAAGTCAGATCTGACAGCGTCTCCCGCGCTTCGACACTTCATGCATGTTCAGACAATAGGCTTTCAGAGATGAAGACCTTGTCGCCTACCGTAAGCAAGTTAAATCTAGAAGACCAATCATGTGACCTGTAATCACTGTATTTTATTTATTTTTTTACAGCAAAAAAGACAACGGACTGTTGAAGACTTCAATCAGTTCTGCACCTTTGTGTTGGCGTACGCCGGGTATATCCCATACCCAACGAAGGTAATTTGATTAAGATAGGCCAAAGCATTTTTTTTATCATATTGAATCATTAAACATCGTTGTCTTAAAGCAACTTTATTGTGTTTTATAACGTCACATATTCAGATGATTTAACACGTTTGCAAAAATATATAGCCCTACAGTAGTTTTTGATTGAGTAAACATGCCATTACACCAACCATAGTAGGCCTAGGTTGTAACTGTTTCAGGTAGCATTGTGATGAGACGTCACAACTCTGGAATGACAGTAGTGAGATCCTAAAATCCCTTGCCTATATTATGATTATTTAACCTCAAGGAACATTGACAAACCCTTCATTTAATAGCTACATTTAGATTATAGTTTGAGTATTTAAGTCATCCCCTACATTTGATGGAATTTCCTACACCTATGTATATTTATGGCATTGAATATTATTCTGGCTCCGTATCAAAACTGACAAAATAATCAATCATGACATTCGAAACCAGAACTACCATTTGTTTGCTGTGTGGTATTCACGGCAACAAGTTATCACTGCATACTGTAATCATTACTAAATTATAATATATCTTAATTCAACCCTCCAAATACCATGATAGGCTACTGTATTATTCTTATTATATATGATTAAATCGATGTATTTCCTCACAGGAATGGTGGTGTGATGAGGGTGGACCAAGGGACAGCGGCACGCACAGCACTAACCACAGTTCATGGACACACCTCTCATCCTCAAGCACAGATGGCAACCCTTCCAAACTCCAGGAGGAGAAGGTGAAGAAGAGGAAGTCTGACAAGAAGTTGACCGGTCAGAGGGAGAAAAAAACAAAAGGATGCGATTCAGGAGGGGCGAAGAAGTCCCTCAAAACCCCATCAGATCTTTTGTTTCCAAACCAAGCGTCGCCAGAGAACAGTGAGAAACCAGGCAGACTGCTAGAGGTTCAAGCCAGCCCTGAGGCCAACTCCAGCAACGCTCTCTCAGGTCATAGTAACAGTGACCAGACAGGAGCAACAGAGATGCAGAGCTTTAAAGATGAATCTGAAAAGAGCAATGCTGAACTTCAGATGAGAGGATGCAGCCCGAAGGAAATGAAAGGGGAACCTGTTGATCTGAGCAAGGTAGACCAAATAGAAACATCAACATTGAATGCTAATCCACAGGAACATGGAGGACAGGAACCAGAGAAGAAGAGAAATGAGAAGGGTGGAGGGAATGAGGAGGAGAAGAAGAGCCTGGAGGATAAGGAAAATGGATTGGAGAATGCCAGTGTTCTATGTACGGTTATGGACAAGCAACTTCCTGATGACCAGGAGACTGGGTACTATACTGACATGGATGGCAGCAGCCCATACCAGTGTGGCAGTGACACAGAGCAGGATCCTCATAATGGGGACTGCAACAGACGTACCCGCTCAGGTCTGTCTCTCTCCATACCCTCAGATTGCCTCCAAATGTAATTGGGATTTTTTCTCTATGCTAATTATTTATGTTTGTCTCATTTGTATAAGCAGTGTTTGTCAAAGAAGACACATCAGGAAATAACAGCAAAAATGAAGGTGTGTTGAGGAAATTGTATCTGCTTTTTAATCATCGTGTTTAGGAGACTTATGACAATCATCATTAATCACCCCTCTTGTTTTTCTGTCCTCAGAAGATGACTCCTGGGACCTGATAACTTGTTTCTGTTTGAAGCCGTTCGCGGGACGACCCATGATTGAATGCAGTGAGTGTGGGACCTGGGTGCACTTGTCCTGTGCAAAAATCCGCCGTACTCATGTTCCCGAGGTGTTCGTCTGCCAGCCCTGTCGTGACTCTAAGCAGAATATCCGCCGGTCCAACAGGGCTCGCATTCGCCCACGAAAACGCTTCAGCGACTAAATGCGGAGCTTCACCCACCCCCCCCCACATCCATCAAGACACATGGCCATCAAGCTCGCTAGGACTGGACAATACAGACTTGGGGTGAAAGGGAATCAATGAAAGGCCTGTCACACACACCTGTCATGTTCAGCACAAGTATTCTTCGTACTGAGACCAACATCATTAACAAAAACAACCGTGAAAATAATTGGGAATTGGTCACTGTTTAGGGTACAACTACACATTTATGTACAATCACAAAGACTGAAATGGGAGTGATGTGAGAGCAGTCATGACAGAAGGATGTTTAAGGTTTACAGGTGTTATTGTTCAAAAACATTTGTGTTCACATGCATATAACATGGTCTAGCCACACCCATCTTTATTTGCATCTTATAGAGAAGACGTTCTTAAGGGCTTGCTTCAGTTCACCTTCCACTATATCCCGGGTCACAAGTTTAATGATGTTTCTCAGGGATGTTTTTTTCTCTCTCTATTCTCAGTTATTATATATCAGATGGCAACGATTGGGTTACACTTTGGAACCTTTGTAACATGTTTCCTCTATTTTTAGTTACTCGCTTATGTTTTATATTATGCTCTGATGAGTGATTGACTTTTATGTACATATGATGGTAACTGCAAATTATGTAAATAATTGTTTATAAAGTTGTTTATGTGACCTTTGGTTAGATGAAGGCAAATATTTTCACAGTTTTTTATATGGGGAGATTATTTGCAGTGACAGGTCATTGATGTGGAAGGGATTGGTGGGGGCAAAGTTAATGAAGATAATACTAGTAAAAAATGACAATATGATTTATTCACATTGATATTATACAAATGTCTTAACAGAATTTAAGGCATTTACAATCTTGTGTCTTGTTTTCTTGCAAGAATAAAGCAAATAACTGGTTGTTGAGACCCATTCAACAACACATGGCTGTTATTGTGTTCCAGCCTCAAAATCTTAAATTCAGGAAAAGGGCACTTTGTCCACCACTAAAGCATTTGGCAACACTTTTTTTTCAGTTACTTGGAGCTGCTAAATTGTCGTGGTGATTTTGAAACCGGGTTCTACTCTTCAGGCTTCACAGCTGGGATGTCTAATCCTCTCTCTCTGGCGTAGGGCAGCACTCCGTCTTTGTAGAAGAGCTCCAACTTAGCTACCGTGGTCTCCCAGAACACAGGATCATAAGCCACAGGTACAATGGCAGTCTCTTGCAAGGTGAATACTACAAGATCGGCCTGATGCAACCCTGTAACAGCCATCTGACACTGAATCTGAGTGTAATAGCTGTGCTTGGGTTTTAGACAATAACCCAGTCCTTCTTGGATCTCTAGACAGAAGGTCTTATCCTCCTTGCAAGCCTGGGCTACTGTATTGTGACGGTGCTTGTATGGACATTTGACTTCCAGACAAAGCAGGCGCTTACCATCCAACTCTTGCACAATCCCATCAGGGCTGGCAGCCAACCAGGGACGTTGTGAGTCTATAAACAGACCACACTCCTGCACCTGCACTGGTCTCCCCAAAGCTTTGCTCTTCAGGCTTTGATAGTGGCGGGCTGCCTCAGCCTCCCTCTCGATGCCCCAGGTCATGGCCCGAGTCCTCACATTTGGGCCCTCTCCTGTGATAGCCGCCAGGTAGGATGCAGCCGGAGTTGGACTCTTCCCGTTAACAAAACGACTGTGTGAGATGCGGTGAGCTGTGGATGCTGTGATTCGGTTGTGACGCCATTCAAACCAGCTGGGATTTTTACTTTGGCCACGAGTGTGAACCTCCACTGCATTAACAACGTCTCTCCCAATCTTCTTACTCAGAGATACAATCTCAGGCCTGGGAAGAGGGAGCACGGGTCTCCCCTTATCTTCAGTGGTCTTGGTCTTGTCAGGCATTTGACTAATATGTGCTTCTTTTTTATTTTCTGTGATGATGGTGTGATGATATCTCACGTCAGGAATCTTCTTGCACAATCTACCTGGGGGTTTGGCTCTCCCAGGGGCTGACTGCTTGGAGTCACCTGAGGCCCCAGATGCTGTTGGTGAGGTGTTGACATCTCTCTGTCTTGGTGTTCTTCTCTTTACAGGAGCTTCCTGGTGAGAGTGGGGGCTCTCCTCTTCTGTACCGGTGGGTAACATTTCCGATTAAAGAAAAGAGAAGGATTCTGAAAAATAAAGAATCAGCATTTGTGAGTGAAATACATACAAAGGAATGTATTCACAACTTTGGTTGTAAAATGCATTATTTAGGGATGAGATGATCATCAAGCTGCTGATAAAGATATCTAAATGTGCTGGTGTGATTTACTCCCATTGATTTACTTTATGTTGGCTTGTCTTGAAGGTATCAGTGCACACATGTAATCCTTCTCTTGGACTTTCTCACTCAATCTTTTTTTGTCACTCTTTCTGATGTGTAATCTCTTTGACCCATGTTCCTCCCTCCTACATTATTCTGTGAATGGGACCATGCAGATGGTGCAAGGGTGAATGTCTCATCTCAAGTGCATGGAGCCGATACATGCTTGATTGAAAGGTGTCGTTTTCCCTCAATTGGGTCAGGCCACACACCTTCATGGAGGCTCTGATCTCATATAATTATACAGATGAAACTAATCTTTAAAGTACATCTTAGCGTTTACCTCAACGGTTATACATTTTATGGGGACATGGGGAGTCTGACATCTCACACTACCCATCAAGGGGAGCTTGTGGAGTTCCATGTGCGTAGTGCTAATAATAGCCTCAGAGCACGTTTGTGGCTATATACAGCCATTTCCAACAGAGGCTTAAGGGAGTCACACAAGTCAGTTCATGTGCCCAACTGTCCAGCTCCAGCACAGTTACTCTGAACTGCCCATCCATAGGAGCAGCGCAAATGTCACTGTCTCTTAGTCTTTAGAATATTTTTTATGGACTATGGATTTTCAAATAATTCTTATAAAGGTAATGATTAAATAACACACCAATAAAACACACTTATTAATGCACTTCCATATCCGAAGACTATTGGGTTACGTGTTTTGCCTGTTTCCAACACCCACCAATCCGTGACCACCGCTTACAACGTAGGTCTTGCTGGTGATATGGCGTCCTCCTGTGACTAATGCTAATCATTTCCTGTTAAGTACAAATCGAAACTTAACCCTTCTCAATAATTCTGTGTCGGCAAGTTTGTGTTTTTCAGGTATGTAGTGTTTTGATTATTTTAAATGGTTGTAGCCTAATGTTCGTAACATTGATTACAATCGGGATGCATGTCGTGTGTTTTGAAGTCCAAAAATCCCACCCCAAGCAAACCCCAATTTAACCTACTCATAACATTAACGGTAGCCTAATCAGAACAGTTTCAGATCATTTTTGTCATTATTGGATGTTCACGGATCATAAACAGACTTAAGTTTAAATCAGTCGCACTTACCCGTGCTGTGTTCAATCGAATGCTGAGTTGTTCGGGCGTACACTTTATGTAGCTAGTGTTGTTATTGTGTCGTGCCGTGGACTACTGTCTGAACTAGGCTATCCAACTGTTAAAACGAAAACAATGACTCACTCCCACATGATAGCCTACGTCAGATTGACTAGTTTCGTTGCCAATCTGCAGAACATGCCCCAACATGTTCAGGCTTTAACCCGGTAGTTCGTGGTATTGAACATTATTTGGTCCCTCCAAGGGGCAGGGGGGGAGTAAAATTTCTAATAATATTGACCCATATGTTCTCACCCAGTTTTGAAATCATATTTACGGTTTACTTCATGCAGCTCGTTGTCCATGCCTCATGTCGGTCTCCCAGATAACATCCTCTCTCTATCTGAGCGGTGTGGATGCTGCTCAGAAGCAAACAATGATCACCAACAGGAACATTACTCTGATAATAAATGCCACAGCAGAGCTTATTGTGTATCCCAATGACACGGGCGTGGAGGTCCTTCATGTGCCTGTCCAGGACCAACCTCACGCCCCATTGAGACACTACTTTGAATCTGTAGCTGAGTCCATCCATAACAACCATTCAGGGAACACATTGGTACACTGCTCGGCTGGCAGGAGCCGGTCTCCTGCCCTTATCATGGCTTACCTCATGAAGCACAAAGGGGTCAGTCTACGTCAGGCCCATGAATGGGTTCTAGAGAACAGGCCTCAGATTCGTCCCAATGCTGGATTTTGGCGTCAGCTGATGGAATATGAGAGAGATCTTCATGGCAAAAACACTGTAAGGATGGTAGCCACATCTTGTGGGGTATTCCCAGAGGCCCTTGACAATGAAGAGAACTCTGCATACTCCATGAATGTTTGACAAATACTATGTGATTATTATACGTTTTCAGATTTTCGGGGTGTTTTGATTTCTTCTTGGTTGACCTGCATACACCCAACATTTTGCCATATTCATACACTAACTCAACTTTGTCACTAGCAACATTCATGTCATTGTAAGACATTTCACAACGCAGAGAACAGATGTAGTGCAAAGTTAATTAGAACAAAGTTGTTACTATTTGAAACAAAACAAAGAATGCTTTTTAAAAAGGCATTTCAGAGGTTTATTTGTTAATTATTTACAGGAATGTTTCTCATCTCAATCAGCTGTATTTGTTTTTGTTCACCACTGTAATACATGTTCAAATTCTAAGTCTCAAAGGGCAGTCACGAACATCAGCATCCTGCATTTTGAGACACCCTCACTGGGTTATGGTAAAATGATCAGTGTCCTTGTAAAATGTTCACAGTGTTTCACTCCATGAGACACAATGGGCCTACAGAGTGTTTCCGATTCAGTATTGAAAACTTCTCTTTGTCTGAATGTCATCCAGAATCTGCTGCAGCTCCTCATCTTCAAAACGTCCTTCGAGACTACAATAAAAAGCACCTTTAGTCAATTGTGTTTTGTGGTGTCATTGTGTGTAAATATATACATATATGTAGTAAAATGGTCAGTGTTTAACAAAGTGGTGACATCAACAATCCAGGTGGTTGGGGAAATAATTGGCAAGAGATATTATTTTAGCTTTTAAATAATCAAGTTAACAGGACCAACCTTGGTATGAGGGCTTTTCCCTCCTCAGCTGCTTCAGGACATAGATTGGCCAAGCTTGCCAGCTCAAATTTATGCAGCTTCTTCTGTAAAAGTAAGCTACGGAATATGGGAAAGAAAATGTTTATACTAGCTAACAGTTTTATTAACACTGTAAGTATTAGTTATCAGCTTTACTCACCTGCGCACACTAGCTATCGTTTCTCTGTTTTTAAATCGGCTAAAACGTGCTGTGTAGTTGAGCGTCTTCATAAAAACCTCTGAAAGCTCTTGTTCGTCCTCTGCGCTCTCGTTCTGCTGCTTACGATGCTCCAAGAGCATGTGCACCTCCGAGTTGAGGAGTGTCTCTGCGTTCTCAAATTCTGTAAAGTTAATTCAATCCATGAGGGTTTACTGCCCACATCGGTACTTTCAAAAATAGAGATAACATACAGCATAGTTAGTTACCAACCCTTTGGGAAAAGCAATTGGGATGCATCCTCCTCAACATCACCAACATGCGTTGTTGTTGAACTACCTCCCGATGCCATTGTGATTTGTCTGTAGTTGCAATGACGACTCGCCTGCTGCTGATGCAATCCCAAAAAATAGAACAATACGGCGAACTCGAGCCAAAACGGGCTAATCACTTTATATCCTATTCATTTACATTGATGAGCAACAAATACTACAGCGATCCAAAATGCACGAACGGAAATGAGTTAACATATTTCGTCTGAGAAAAGGACAAGTCTGTTATTGCAACGACACCTATCGTCAGGATGACCATTTAAGCTTAAATGTTTAATTTAGTATCCTTCCCAATTCAGTGGTGAAAATCTTTTCAAAAAGAAGTACTTACTTCATAGAATCAAGGGATTCCATAAAAAAACGATGTATTATATTGTTTTAACAAAATATTGTAAGGCAAAAAAGTAGTTGCGTTGGCCGGGAATCGAACCCGGGTCAACTGCTTGGAAGGCAGCTATGCTCACCACTATACCACCAACGCATGCCGAAAGGGGACGTGGGTAAAATTCGGGGGTAGAATTTAAATTTTCGTGGTTGACCGGGGTTCGATTCCTGGCCAACGCCAAAACATTTTTTTTACAAAATATATAATACAGTTAAATATAATCTGCTAAACATGTTCATTCGAAATTTAGCCTTCTATTTTAATATCTATCAAGATCTGAGGATATTTTACCTTTAATTGAAGAGAGCACACAGTGTACAGTAGTTCTCTCAAATCTGATCTGAGGCGCTTTTGGCAATCGAATAAGAAAAAGGTGCAACAGCGCCCTATAGTGGCCACAATTGGTAGTATTCCATATGGTTAAGAGTAACAGTCTGCTATGAATAGTCTCTTAACTTCCTTAAGTTTTCCCATTCATTCTCTATGGCTAGTCTTAAACATATCGAATACTACCATGTGTGGCCACTATGGGGATTTGGGGGGCGCTGTTGCGACTTTTTTTTAATGCGATTGCAAGAAGCATCTCAGATCAGATTTGTTTTGAGAGAACAACTGTCAACTACACATCGATCTGCACTGAGGTAAGATATCCTCCGATCTGGATATATCTTAAGATAGCTAGCTAAATCATGAATGAACACTTGGCCTGGTCTACAGAGCAGAGTCCCCCTCTCAGTTACGGCAGGGTCACACATGATTCTATTTGGCCGTCAGAAATGGTGACCTCTGTGGTACTGGCTCTTTGATGACTCCAGATCAGAAAATATGGGTCCAGATTAGTTTGAAGGGATGATATAACTACCCCAAACCATCTTCTGAAGTTTTAACTCCTTTGGGAAGCAGTTACGGTCACACATTTTTCTTTTCTTTTTTTTGGGTCACACTTTCTGATGGCCGTCTGAAATTATGGCCGTCAGAGATGGTGACCTCTGTTGTACTAGCTCTTTGATTACTTCAAACTCAGAAAACATGGGTCCATAGCCTATGCGCGGTCGCATTAAGTGTGGAAGTCCCTATCTTGCATCACATTAAACCCATACGTCCTAGGTTGGGGCTAAGGCCCGAATGTTTACAACGTCTGGCTCCGTGCCTGATAAACACTCGGATCGTTAAGCAGTCTCAAAAATTGTATCAATATAAAAAATATTACGATCCCCCATGCACATTCACAGGTGACTTGATCACAAACACAATTATAATGCATAATATACTTTATTAAGAATGAGAATACAGAGAAAAAAACATTCAAACGTAATTGTACACATGGAACCGGGCTGGGTTTAGTACAGAAACGTATCAAATTTGACTCTTAGTAACAGGTTGTGTAGAAGACTAAATCTGTTGCCGTCCACTGACTTCATCTCCATCATCCCACCACCAGCACCCACCCTACATCCAAATGTCCTGTATGACACAATTCAACTGTCCAGCTCCAGATTACAGACTACAATATGTCATCAAACAGGGTTGTAAATTATTATTGGTGTGTTGTGTATCTGTCATATTCTAGAAAACATCCAAGACTAAAGCCAACATGTTTTAGGAGAGAGAAAAAAGAGGAGAGAAGGGAATAGAGAGGAGAGGGGAGGAAAGGGGAAGAGAGAGGAGGGGAGGGGAAGAGAGGCGAGAGGAGAGAGGAAGAGAGGGGAGGAAAGGAGGGGAGAATCATGTTTTCCAACAGCTTTTCCAACTAAATATAAAATAACAGTTTCACCAACTGACCTAAGTGGGGAAAAAAAAACAAAAACCTGTCTCGAATCAATACACTTGATATGAAGTTATAATTTGTAAGGAAATTATATTATAAATGAAGAATACAATCTATAGTAGGCTATAATTGCAAATACAGAATATATATGAGATTCTGAAAATTATCACATTTAACAAGACCTAAACTTTAGTACAAGTTTAAAATGATCTTTACGTTAATCTTATCCGTTTGAGCTACAAAAGCAATCATTTGTACCAGAAATATATTTTAAATCAGTGACAACAAAGAAGAGTCAAATCAACTAAGAACATCACAGCGTGATCTTAGTTTGCAACATCTTCATTATGCTGATTCAGGAGTGAAGAACCTGAGCCCATCTTGCCAGGAAACACATGAAACTGATGCAGGAATCGGTGCATATAAACCCCTGATATTGACGGTGGAGATCAGGACAGGTTAAACTGATCCTGGATCCTTCCATCCCCTCCAGGTCTGTTCACGGGGTGATGACATCACTGCCACATGTCACATGTCATCCCCGTTCTCATGGAACTGGTGCAGGTGATCGGAGTACCTTGGAGACAGGAGGTGAGAAAAGGAGAGAGAGGTGAGACAGGTATAGGGGTGAGACAGGGAGGGAGAGGTTAGACAGGGAGAGGGGTGAGACAGGGAGGGAGAGGTTAGACAGGGAGAGGGGTGAGGGGCTCATTTTCTACCTAATTTAAGTTACGGTCTTTGCACAGTAGCATAGGGATATGTAAATCAATGTAGTAGAATAGGGTTGCGGTTAGCTCCTACACCATACTCACTTCTTAGCACAGAAAGCATTGCAGTCTCGACCAATACTTTCACTCCAGGCAGTCTTGTACAGCACCTGATCACGGAACACACACTTTACAATCATGGAAACATTTGGTGAAAGATTTTAAGTTGTTTATCACTTCTACTGACTGATGGCTTTATTGGTAGGTACTGACCCCTCCAACAGGTCCTGACCCCCCCCAAACCTTCCCCTACAGGCCCTGACAACCCTAACCTCAGTTCCTATTGGTTGATCAAAGGTGAAGGGTCACATACCAAGAACACCAGGCAGTGCAGGAAGAGGGTGTAGAAGAAGGCTATGGTTCTAGCCATCTTGTTAGACAGGATACCACGACCCTGGAACACCAACACTAGGTTAGGAGCAGTAACAACAGTGTGTGTGTGTGCATGTACAGATATATGTTTTTGTAATAAGATTCTGAATGGAAAGTTTACTTTTAAAAAGTTGCCAAATGGTTCCATTGACAAGACCAAAGTTATCTGTGTGTTTGGTCGTTGTGAACTGAGCTATCATCGCAGCACGTCCAGTCTGAAATTGACAGCAGTAATATATATATATATATATATATGTAGAGTATAGAGCGGTATGTGTGTATCTGTCTCACCAGGCTTAGCGTGGCTTTATCCCAGGGGCTCAGACTCAGGTATCTGCGTTGGCGTTCCTGTGGACACACACATCACACACACACCCCAAATCATACACACACCTCAAACCCTAACCCAACGTCAATGTTTCTATGGCAATCATCAATGTTTTCACTTGGGGGTGGGCAGGGCTACTTATGTCTCCTAATTAAGCAAATGACTACATAGACGATACTTACATTTAGCAAAATTGCAGATGGGATAGGTTACATTTACATTTAGTCATTTAGCAGACGCTCTTATCCAGAGTCACTTATAGTAAGTGCAGGGACAATCTAGGGCTACCTAGGTACAATTTTTTATTGCACCTATTTTATTGTATTATTATTATCATGAGAATATAGTGTAAGTGTGTGTGTGTATAGAATGAGTATGTGTACATGTGTGTGTAGTGTATGAGTGTCTAGTATAAGTGAGTGTAGTGTATGAGTGTGTAGTATAAAAGTGTGTATTGTAGTGTATGAGTCTGTGTGTGTGTGTGTGTGTGTGTGTGTGGTGTTGCTGGGCGGTCCTCCTCACCCTCTTGCTGAAGGAGGTGAAGGGGTCTAGTCTTTCTTCATACTGGCTGGAGTAACGCATCACTGTGTCGTCATTGCCACCACCCTGGAGAGAGGGGGGAAGAGAGACAGGGGAGGGAGAGACAGAGCGAAGAGACAGGGGTCCATGTTATAGCTTAGTGGTCGAGTATATGACTCCAGGTCTAGAGGTCACAGGTTTGATTCCGCCCCTGCTTGCAATGAAAGGGTTAGGGTTAGATATTACAAATGAAAACATTATTATTTTCATCCAGGTGTTCTCCAAGCTTTAGGGTTTGTGTGACGACAAGAGAGCAAAGAAACAGGAGAGGAGGAGGAGAAAAAGAGAAAGGGAAGAGAGAAAAGGAGGAGAGGGTGGACAGGAGGAAAATAGAAAGGGAGGAGAGGAGGTAGAGAGAAAGGGAGGAGAGGGTGGACAGGAGGAAAATAGAAAGGGAGGAGAGGAGGTAGAGAGAAAGGGAGGAGAGGAGGTAGAGAGAACAGGAGGAGAGGAGGAAGAGAGAAAGGGAGGAGGCTCACCCTCCCCGGGTAGCCCTGCAGGAACTTGATCTTCTCATACAGCTTGATGTTGTCTGCTCTCATGCTGTCCAGCTCTGTCTGCAGGGCCAGCATGGTCTGCTGCATGGAACGACCCTCCTGGAGAGAGAGAGGGAGACCTGTGTGAGTGTGTGTGTAAAAGAGAGAGGGAGTCATGTATGTGTGTAGTGTGTGTGGGACTCACAGCCTCCAGCTCCTGGTTGCGTGTGCGGAACCTCTCCCTCTGGCTGGAGATGATGGAGAGCAGGGAGTCCATCTGGCCCTGAGGACCTGGGGGTTAGGGTTAGGGTTACTACATACATTCATACTGGGGGACCAGGGTTAGGGTTACTACATACATTCATACTGGGGGACCAGGGTTAGGGTTAGGGTTACTACATACATTCATACTGGGGGACCAGGCCTGCATCTGGGGGGAGCACGGTTATATACTGTACACATACATTCTGTCTCTCTCTCACGCATGCACACACACAACAGGACCCTCTCTCTCTCTCACAGACACAACAGGACCCTCTCTCTCTCACACCTCTCTCACATACACAACAGGACCCATTCTCTCTCACATACACAACAGGACCCTCTCTCTCTCACACACACGCCCGGTGTACCAGTGAAGCTGGCCTCCTTGATGGAGTAGCTGAGGTCACAGCCCTCTACGTCCGGCCGGGCGGAGGAGGCCAAGGATTGGACGTCAAGCCGGGCGGAGGAGGCCAGGGATTGGACGTCCGGCCGGCCGGAGGCCAGGGATTGGACGGTGCTCAGGTCCTGCTCCAGCGTCAGTATCAGCTGTTTCTGCTCGGCACCACAACGCACCGCCGCCGAGAACTCCAGCTGCAGCTCTGCATAGCGGCCTGAGGACCACACACACACACATGCAGATATACACACAGATACACACACACACATATATTTATACACATACTGACATATCTACGCACACATGTACACACATATACATACGTGAACACACACATGTACACAGTCAAAATGAAACCACACACAGCCATGGCAACAGAAGTAGCAGTAGTGAAACATACCTTGTGTTGACAGCCAACGGTCCATAGCTCCAGAACTATATCTAACATGTGACCCTATTACTATAAACACTTCACTGTGTTGATCTACATTTTCAACTATCAGATTGAAGAACACAGGAATAAAAAACATACTGTGTTTGTATAAAATAAATTTACTTCAATGATCACAACAAGGATGCTAGTGAACGATTATGAAGAATCAATAAAACCAATAACAAATCCATATTGTTTCCACCTGTGATATTGCTTCTAAGAGTAGAGAGGAAGAGAGGAAAACTGCTAAATGAACATTATTATTACTAAGCAGACCCATGTCACGAAAAACGTCTCAGCTTTCATGGGAGGGTTAAGAGCATGTGGGTCAACAGATGACTTCTACTTTCCATCAGCATACAGCCACCTTGGGACTCCTAATCCCAACTACCCCATACAGCCACCCTGGGACTTCTAATCCCAACTACCCCATACAGCCACCCTGGGACTTCTAATCCCAACTACCCCATACAGCGCCCTGGGACTCCTAATCCCAACTACCCCATACAGCCACCTTGGGACTCCTAATCCCAACTACCCCATACAGCCACTCTGGGACTCCTAATCCCAACTACCCCATACAGCCACCCTGGGACTCCTAATCCCAACTACCCCATACAGCCGCCCTGGGACTCCTAATTCCAACTACCCCATACAGCCACCCTGGGACTCCTAATCCCAACTACCCCATACAGCTGCCCTGGGACTCCTAATCCCAACTACCCCATACAGCCATCCTTCTCCGTCAACATTACGAGGCTAGTGTTCATCTGGATAAAGTGCAGCTGGCTGTGTCTGTTAAAGCACAGATGACGGTAACCCTAACAGCAGAACAGACTCAGCTACTACGTGTGTTGACCCTGTCCAACAGTCTGATCTGATTCATTTTAATAAAAACAGTAGTCTCAATTGTACTGTGCATCTATAATCTGATTTAGCTTCATAGAAAAATATCTATAGATGAAAAACTAGTGAATCTTCCCCAACACTCACAAACGCAACGGATAACGTATCTGATGAGCGGTCCATCTCCTAGGTAGGTCATTGTTGGCATTGGTAGTTTATTGAATGACCCCCTTCACCTGAAAATATTCAAACCTAACCCATGCTGGAGGCTGTGCTTGGTTTGAAACCACATTTCCCAGAGTTCCTAGCGAAAGAAGCGGCAGGGCTGTCCCTGTCCTGGAGGGGAGGGAAACTGTATTAAGTGCTTGGTTACAAAGATTATGGTCAGACAGACAGACCTGCCACACCTGTTGATAACACAGATGATTGACTGTCATACTGGGATGCTTCACAGAATTCTTTACTAATCTCAATTTGGCAAAGATGATTCCCTTCTGGGCATGAGTCATCTGATTATCGTTAGTTTACAGCCATGAACTTTGACCTTATCTGACCGATGAGATTGTGCCATCCAACTTCCTGTCATCCCATCTGCTTCCTGTCCTCTGAAGGAGGCGCTATGGAGACGGGTCTGACCAATGAGAGGGTCTGACCAATCATCAATAGACACTCCTGCTTCTGTGACCATGCAGCAAATATCTCGCCAAACTATAAAAAGGACTAAAAGTAACTGAAGTAAACATCAAAGTGTATAAAGAAACAAACTGAATGAATTACTAGGTTGTCTTGTAAATAGGGTTAGGGTCATTGCACCATTACTGCTGGCAGTTTGTCAGCCTAAAACTTGGTTCTTTTCCGCGGGTAATACCCTCACACAAAATGAAATCACCAACTCAAGATTACAATGAAAAAATACAGCACCTATAAATAAGCAGAATCAAATTTACAAACGTCACAGACTATGCAATATATATAGGGATGAAACAAAACTACAATAAGTCAGAATACTCAACATGAAAACCCTACTGATAACTGACGTCATCTTACAGAGCACCCTTGTGCACTGGAGTACAAGACAACTAGAAACACTCACACACACACACACACAAACACACACACACACACACACACACACACACTTAAAGCGCCGTCTTAAACCTACAACAGTGATGTTGACATCTCTGTGTATATTTGTGAAATGTTCCTGATCTGGCCAGTAAAACTGGATTTGTTCTGTGAGACATTTAGTCGTCACACACACACACACACACACACATACACATACACCAGGTAGGTCCAACAATTGTTAAAGCTGTGATGCAGGCCATTACCAAACTACTATATAAGCTACATATAGATTCAACATTTCATGTTTTCAACAACACAACTTATTTTCTTTTTTTTTATACAGTAACTCCTCTTTTTAGGTCATATAAAAAATCCCTTATTTCGCAAACTTGTACTCTTTAGAGTTAATAGACTGTGCAATATCTTAGTGGCAATCCCAACTGCAGTGTGTTCACACCAGGAGGAGTCTTCCCCTGGTGGGTCGGAGGTCTGGGGGGGTTCAACAGAAAGTTACGCTGCCCATATGCTGCAAACACACACACACTTAGTAGAAATAAAGGCAAAGGGTTTGTAACAGTCACTCTACAGTGTGCGTGTTAGGGCAGGGGCTGAGGCCGGGGATATGTGAGGTGAGGTTGGGGCTTTTGTAAGGCTGGGGTAGAGGCTGGGGGTGTTGGTGTTGGTGTGGCTGGGGGTGAGGTTGGGGGTGAGGTTGGGGGTCATGGTTAGGGAGGCTGTGACTTCCAGGACGGCTAAGTGCTTTTCTCAGTATAAAAGGAACAAATAAAACCTAAAACATGAAACTGTTTCCCTTGCATCTACTTTCGATCCTTCTATCTTCCCCCCTCTCTCTGGGATTAGTTAGTGTAACAAAATGGCTGATGAGCTTCAGTTTGGCTGTCCGCCCTCTCTCTCTCTGTCCTGTCGGAGCAGAGAAGGAGAGTGGAGGTTGAAAAGGGTCGTAGGTCAGAGTTCACGAGGTCACAAGGAGGCCTCGAGCTTCAGAACTCCCACTCCGAGGGCTCCTCCTTGCCGGCAGCCTTCTCCAGTCTAAAGATGATGTTGTTGAGGTTGGCTGCTTTCTTCCTGCGCAGGTTGTTGTCCCGGGGGTTCCTGGCAGGGTGAAGGAGGCCCCCTGGAGGCCCCTTGGCAGGGGGCGGGGAGACCCCACCGGGAGCTGACGCCTCTGGGAAGCTGAAGAGCCCTCCTCCTCCTCCCTGCTTAGACTGGCTGCTGCAGCCCCAGGTAGTGCAGTCTGTTGGGGCAGGGGAATAACCTGTGGCCCCTGCCTGGGCCTCCCTATCCTCCGGGGGCTTGTGAGGGCCGTGTGAGTCGGTCATGTCCTTGCCTGGCCGGGACAACCGCAGGGAAGGGGAGCCCCCGCCCCCCCCCCGCCGCCGCCTGGATCTCCACCATGAACAGCTCTCTCCTGATACGAGACCTGGAAGGACACAAACAGAAAGTAGGACAACTGGGAAGGACACAAACAGGAAGTAGGACTACTGGGGAGGAGGACACAAACAGGAAGGAGGAGTACTGGGGAGGACACAAACAGGAAGGAGGAGTACTGGGGAGGACACAAACAGGAAGGAGGAGTACTGGGGAGGACACAAACAGGAAGGAGGAGTACTGGGGAGAACACAAACAGGAAGGAGGAGTACTGGGGAGGACACAAACAGGAAGGAGGAGTACTGGGGAGGACACAAACAGGAAGGAGGAGTACTGGGGAGAACACAAACAGGAAGGAGGAGTACTGGGGAGGACACAAACAGGAAGGAGGAGTACTGGGGAGGACACAAACAGGAAGGAGGAGTACTGGGGAGGACACAAACAGGAAGGAGGAGTACTGGGGAGAGGACACAAACAGGAAGGAGGAGTACTGGGGAGGACACAAACAGGAAGGAGGAGTACTGGGGGAAGGACACAAACAGGAAGGAGGAGTACTGGGGGAAGGACACAAACAGGAAGGAGGAGTACTGGGGAGGACACAAACAGGAAGGAGGAGTACTGGGGAGAACACAAACAGGAAGGAGGAGTACTGGGGAGGACACAAACAGGAAGGAGGAGTACTGGGGAGAACACAAACAGGAAGGAGGAGTACTGGGGAGAACACAAACAGGAAGGAGGAGTACTGGGGAATCATCTAACTATCATCTACTACTATCATCTCACACATACATTGAATACTAATAATTCATTGTTTGTTGCAAAACATCCATGCACAAAGAAACTAATCTTCCCTTTCAATATGACATCTAAATAACATAATCTAAAAAGGTCTAGTTCAAGCTGGACCATGCCGGCTCACCTGTAGTTGTGGAACCAGTTAATGACGGTGCTGGTCTTGAGGCTGAGCTGGCCAGCCAGCTGCTCGATGGTCTTGGGGGAGGGATAGGGCTTCAGCTGGTACGCCCTCTTCAGAACCTCCTTCTCCTCAGGGCCCAGAACCACCCGGATCTTCTTCTGATACTGCTGGGGGCTGTGTCTCTGCAGGGGCTCCGACCCCGCCACGCCCTCCCCCGCCACGCCCTCCCCCGCCACGCCCTCCACCGCCACACCCGTCACTCAGAGAGCTGAGACGCCTCTTCATGTAGGCTGAACACACACACACATACACAACAGGGTAAGGCGCAGATATAATGAACTTACTGAACAGATGCCTTTATACAAAGTGTGTTTAGGTGTGTGTGTGTGAGGTGTGTGGGTGTGTAGGTAAGTGTGTTTGAGGTGTGTGAGGTGGGAGGTGTGTGGGTGTGTAGGTAAGTGTGCTTGAGGTGTGTGTGAGGTGTGTGTGTGGGAGGTGTGTGAGTGTGTAGGTGAGTGTGTAGGTAAGTGTGTTTGAGGTGTGAGGTGGGAGGTGTGTAGGTCAGTGTGTGTGAGGTGTGTGTGTGTGAGGTAAGTGTGTTTGATGTGTGTGTGTGTGTGTACCTTTCTTCTCCATGCGCTTCATGTCAGCTAGCTTCTCTACGCAGTGCGCGTCCTGCAGCCAGAGCTGCATGCGGACAAACGGCTCGCGTCCCTTCAGGCTCAGCTTGACCCAGGGTTTGGGCCGGGCCAGCAGGTCAGACACGGAGCCCTGCGTCAGGCCAAGCACACTCTCCCCAAACAGACGCTGGCCTGGGAGCACACAGGAACAAGGGAGACTGAGAAGGAGAGAGGAGGGAGAGAGGAGGGAGAGTGAGGGGGACAGAGAAAAGAGAGAAGGGATAGAGTAGGGGAGAGATCCTTTGACGAGCACTATCTCTATCTCTCTCGGAGCGTCTTGGAGAAGAGAATTGCAGATTTATGTGTACATATAAGATCTCTCGTTATACCTGATCGGTCTCATCGAGGATTTAATCGCGCTTGCTGTTTCCCTCTCACTATACCTCTTTATCGCCTCTGCCGCATTTCTTGGTCCGATCAATCGAGAGAGTGAGAGAGAGAGTGAGAGGGCAGAGAAAGAAGTGAGAGAGAGAAGGGAGAGTGAGAGGGGGACAGAGTAAAGAGAGAGTTAGAGACGAGAATGGAGAAGTGATTGGGACAGAGAATAGAGAGAGTGAGAGAGAGGAGGGAGAGAGAAGGAGAGTGAGGGGGACAGAGAAGAGAGAGAGTGAGAGAGAGGAGGAGAGAGATAGTTAGGGGGACAAAGAAAGAGACAGATTGATAGATAGGATTAAGAGTTAGGTTGTTACAGAGAAAGAGAGAGAGTGAGAGAGAGAGTGAAGGGACAGATAAGGTGAGATAGAGAAGTTATAATGAGGGTGTACAGATGGATAGAGATCGTTGATAGAGAGAAGGTAGAGTGAGGGGTTAAATCGTAAGAGATCGGTTATATATTATTGTATGATTTCTGGGGTAAGATTAATATAGTATATTGATATGAAATATAACTGTTGAGTGATTGGGAAAGAGTAAGAGAGAGAGTTATATATAATTTATATTATTTTTACATATATAGAATATATTATGATGAGTTTAATTTAGTTGTAAATATAATATAGATATTTATATATTATTATATTATTTTTAAATATTATATATATATTTATATATAGAAATTTATAGTTATTTTTTACCTATTAATATCTAGAGTTGAGATATGATTATAGTTATTGTGTAAATATTCCTCGCTCTAGTTCTTCTCTTCTATTTCGTTCTTCTTCCCTCTTCCGCTCTCGCTTCTGACTCTCCTTTCTCTTTCGTTTTCAGTCTCCTCTCTCTCGTGCTCGCTCCGGGCGCGTGCTGTGTCCCTCGTCCGCCGCTCTCCTTGCGCTCGACCGTGGCGCCGTTTGCTTGGCCCCTCTTCCTCTCCGCTTGCGCCTTCGTAGCCGTCGGGGGCCCGCGCCGCTCGCTCGTTGCTCGAGAGGAGGGATCGTTGAGAGGGAGAGAGACCCTCACCTAGGTTGTTGTCTGTGAGGACCTCCTTCACCCTCTTGGTGATGGCGTAGGTGTCCAGCTCTGGAGACATGGACACCGTCTCCTGGATGCTGTGGCCAGTGAGGGGGGCGGCGGGGGGGAGCAGGGGCGTGCCGGGCTGGGAGCCCCCCTCAGAGGCATCCCCAGACGGGGGCTCCAGGGAGGAGCTTGGGGGGACCAGGGGGTCTGAATCCTCTGCAGAGCTGAAGGTGGAGTCTGAAGGGCTGCAGCAGGCTGAGGTCCTGGGAGTGCCCTCTGGTGGACAGGGGAGGAATAACAGGCAGGTTAGACATCACTTCATCCAGCAGAAGCCTTCATCCAAAGGGACGTACACAATATACAAAGCATATTGTCTGAGTGTATATATTGTCTGAGTGTGTATATTGTCTGAGTGTATGCAATTGTCTGAATCCTTTATCTGCTCTATAAAGTATCCATTTAGTATAGTTCTCTATAAACAACAGTTTGTGGGATCTCCAGTAATATGTCCTCTCACCTCCTGTAGACTTTCTAATTAATATCCACCCATACTGTCATGGCTACCCTAAGCCTCTCATGGCCTCTCTTCTCCTCCCTTCACTCTCTCTCCCTCCTCTCTCATTCCTCCTCCTGTCCAGCACAGGGTTGCTCTGCTGTAGCAACAAGCTGGTAGAGAGCATCTATAAGGAGCTGTTACTACATCTCTGGAGTCACACACACAACACACACACGTGTGTTACCTTGCTGGGTGTGTGTGTGTTACCTTGCTGGGTGTGTGTGTGTTACCTTGCTGGGTGTGCGTGTTACCATGCTGGGTGTGTGTGTGTTACCTTGCTGGGTGTGTGTGTTACCTTGCTGGGTGTGTGTGTGTTACCTTGCTGGGTGTGTGTGTGTGTGTTACCATGCTGGGTGTGTGTGTGTTACCTTGCTGGGTGTGTGTGTGTGTTACCTTGCTGGGTGTGTGTGTGTGTTACCTTGCTGGGTGTGTGTGTGTGTGTTACCTTGCTGGGTGTGTGTGTGTTACCTTGCTGGGTGTGTGTGTGTGTGTGTTACCATGCTGGGTGTTGTGTGTGTTACCTTGCTGGGTGTGTGTGTTACCTTGCTGGGTGTGTGTGTGTTACCTTGCTGGGTGTGTGTGTGTGTGTTACCATGCTGGGTGTGTGTGTGTTACCTTGCTGGGTGTGTGTGTGTGTTACCTTGCTGGGTGTGTGTGTTACCTTGCTGGGTGTGTGTGTGTGTTACCTTGCTGGGTGTGTGTGTGTGTTACCTTGCTGGGTGTGTGTGTGTTACCTTGCTGGGTGTGTGTGTGTGTTACCTTGCTGGGTGTGTGTGTGTGTTACCTTGCTGGGTGTGTGTGTGTGTTACCTTGCTGGGTGTGTGTGTGTGTTACCTTGCTGGGGTGTGTGTGTTGTTTCTGTGTTCTCCATTTAGCCACAGCTGCATGCGGAGGCCTCTCTGTTTGATCTTGTAGAGACACCTGGCTTCCTCACTCTGGAACACACACACACACACACACACACACACACACACACACACACACACACACACACACACAGGTAATCTGACTGAGATGGGGTTGGGGCATAAAGTGTGTATAATAGTATCATGTGAAATAACAGTTAACAAGATAACAATTACCCTGCTTGTTTCTTTAGGGTTCTGTCATAAGGATAATAATCGACATTGATAAAAAACTTTAAAAAAAATTGGCCATATGATCCAGCCCTAGATTACAGGACTCAAGACAGAGAAGGACTGTCAGTCTATATACAGAACTAAGCTTAGCTTGACCTTCTGACCTCTCATGACCTCTAACCCAGGAAGTGAAACCCACAGTGTCCTCACCTCTCTGGGGTCCTCCTGTGATTGTCTGTCATCTCCCCCTGGAGTGGTCTCTGGGTGGGTGCTGTTCCACAACTGCTCCCTCCAGCGCTCTCCCCCTCGGACCTCACCTCCCCTGGCTGGACACTCCGCCCCGCCCCTGGCCTCACGCTTGGCGCTGGAGCTGAAGTCCAGGAGGGGGGAGGGGGGCCTCTTCAGGGAGAGACCCAGGGGGAGGTTGGGGAGAGGGGAGGAGGGAGGGGGTTTGAAGAGGGGGTCCAGGGCTTGTTGAGCCTCCATCTCTCTGCGAGCCTGTTCCAGGATGGTGTGGATCACATTGTCTGACCCACCAGCTCTTTTCAGAGCCTTGCCGGGGGAGGGGGGGAGGGACAGGTCTGCAGGAGGGAGAGGGAGGACAGGTGGTCAGACAGACACACATCATCACCAGGTAGGAGACTCTCAAACTCACGCTGAACAGACACACACACACACACAACATCACCAGGTAGGAGACTCTCAAACTCACACTGAACAGACACACACACATCTTCACCAGGTAGGAGACTCTCAAACTCAAGCTGAACATATACACACACATACACATACACATATTGGTCCACATGTGCACACCCTCTCTATCAGACATGCTCTCTCTGACACCCAGTCTCACCCATCCTCTGCCCCTGCAGTTCTTTCTTGGCCTGCTCCAGGATGAACTTGATGGCCTCGTCTGAGCTGTCTGCCGAGTTGCCATGTGAGCAGCCTACAGAGAGGTCAAGGTCATCTTTAATTATGCTCGCGGGGCAATTTGTTCCACAGCCATCAGTAAATACAGTCATAATAAAACCAATAAACACACAAACAATCAGACACACCTGTCCGAGAAGAGGAACCAGAGGTGGCTTTCTGCTTTGGTACATCCTGAAACACTCGGATGGTCTGGCCGGTGCCTTCGGTCAACAACAAAAACATCCTCAGTAACAACAAAAACATCCTCAGTAACAATAACAACATCCTCAGTAACAATAACAACATCCTCAGTAACAACAACAACATCCTCAGTAACAACAACAACATCCTCTGTAACAATATCAACATCCTCAGTAACAATAACAACATCCTCAGTAACAATAACAACATAATTAGTATGTAACAGTATGCTGATGTTACTACACTTCCTGGATCAGAGCTACGTTGAAAATGTCTCACCTCTCTGTCTTCCCTGAATCCTCCTCAGAGACAGGATGTTGTGCGTGTCGGACAGGAAGTGCCTCATCTTGTGAAAGGGCTCCTTCCCTCGCAGGGTGAGCTTGCTCCAGGGTTTGGGCCGAGCCAGGATCTCGCTGACAGAGCCCTGAGACAGGCCCAGCACGTGGTGACCAAACACACGCTGGCCGACATTGTGCTTGACCAGCAGCTCCTTCACCTGCCGCGCAATCTCCGCTGTCTCCAGGGCCTCTCCCTCAGAGACCCCCTCCAGCTGGCCGGGAGAGGGAGACTGGAGGCCGGAGTTGTTGTTAACGTCTGGGCTGGGGGGCGGATGGGGGCTGGCGGACGCGGGGGCTAATAGCGGGCTGAGTGCCATCTTGCCCTCCCCCAGGGGGAACGGGGGGTAGACGTCTTGGCCGATGCCCGTGGGGGCGAAGGGGTGTGTCCCGTTGGCGGCGTGGGGGTCTGGGGGGTCTGTGATAGTGTGTGGCAGGGGGGTAGGGGGGGGGTGAAGAGGAGGGGGGGTTGGTTTGAAGGGTTGGGGGGGGAGGTGGGGGGGAGGAGGAGGGGGGGTTGGTAAGACCCGTCCCCTCCAGAGGGACAGGCACCTCTTTTTTGGCTTTTCGTCTCGCTGACCCTACAAGAAAGGTCAAACACAATGCATTATGGGGGAGTCAACAAAAAAAGGGTTCCGGAGAGACAAAAAAAAGACAAAAGCGTCTTTTATCATGTTGTTTTTTTCTAATTTTTTTCTCCAAAATGTCGATAACTCTTCCCCCTTGTGTACCCACCTCCCCCTAGCCTAGGGGCCATGCATTGATCATTTGAACCTTTCTTGTAGGTGACACCTGGAAGGTGCCAGCCAGGGAAAGGAAGGCTGAGGTCTGGCACAGTTCTCCCAGACACGGTCCAGTCTAGCCCTAGTTTGGCCCAGTTTATCCCGGTAAAACCAGTTTAGCCCGGCTAGGACTAGTTTCGCCTCAGTTAGTTCCAGTTTAGCATGTGTTAGACCAGGCAGTGGCAGGAAGTGATCCAGGCAGCCATCTTTAACGAGCACATCCTCCTTGGTTGTTGCAGGCGAGGGTTAGCATCATTCTGCTCCAGCAGGAACGATCGTTTAGGAATATTTAATAGTCCAGGTTCATCCTCATAACAGTGGTTGAATGTGTGGTTGTTTAGAGATTGCACAGCTATTAACACTACAGCTAAACCAAGAGTACATCAACGAAACAAACTATGAACCCGGGATGTTTCATTCAGAATATTCTCTAGAGCACACTGCTCACAGCGGGTCACATTCGACCCTAACAACAACAACAACAACAACAACATACAGACAGAATGACAGTTGAGAACAGTGCGTCTGTGTGTGTGTATGGCTGGCAGCTTATCATCCCTCTCTCTCCCTAGTGAAAGCTGCTCTATTAGCCCTCTATTTCTCTCCAAAGATTCGCTCTGGTTCTTGAAGCGGTCCCATTCATGGATGTTGGAACCTCGTTGCTATCTAGAGAACCAGACAGTATTTCCACCAGTTTTGAGCGGAACCATTATAATCAAGGACTAATGTGTTGACTATTTAATCTTGCATTCGAGTGAACCAAGCCTTATCCTACTCTTTGACCTGGTTGGTATACAGCTTTTTCTTTTTCATGCTACTATCTTGTAGGGTATGAATATAGAAACAGAATAGGATTTAGGCTATACCATCCTAACTGCGCTACAACCTTCCGGAAATAAGATTAGTCACAGCCCCATTCACACCAGGCATGGCATAATATTACTGGTATTGCACAGATGGAGGAAAGCATTGTTTTAGGACTTTAACGTTCGGTTTTCATATATGACAATGCTTGCAATGTTTACAGACTTAAACGTCAAAAATGCAGCATGGAATAGTGTAACCATGCAAGCAAGGATGTCAGGTTGGTTAGAATTGTAAAATGTAGGCCAACAGAATCGAGTATTCAGCCATGTAATCATTTATTATAGCTAGCTTACTACAAATATTGAAGTTTTGTTGTGATCCCATAAATGTACTGTCGAAAGCGACATAGTATTAGCCCTAACCCTCTTCCTTGGCAAAGACTCCACGGAATAGAAGGAATCTCTTCTAGTGACCACGACAACAGCCTCAAAAACACAATAACTCTTATTGCCTGTGTGCACAGGTCGGATCCTGTACCTGCAGAACCCAAAATCTAGAATCATCTCCAGTACCTGTACCCATACCCAGAACCAGGTCCAGGTCCAGTACCCAGAACAGGTCCGGTATCTAGTACCCAGTACCCAGAACCAGGTCCAGTACCCAGAACCTGGTACAGCTCCGGTATCCAGTACCAGAACCAGTACCCAGAACCAGTTCCAAGCACCAGAACCAGGTCCAGTAGCCGACTCACCGTTCAGCTCCGTGTTGGCGATGCGCAGGGAGGAGCTCTCTGACTGGAGGCTCCTGTTCCTTTCCAGCAACAACACCTCCAGAGGCTTGGAGTCCTGATAGACAAGGACAGGGGGGAGAAGAGAGAGAGAGAAGAGAGGGAGGGGGGAAAGACAGGGAGACGAAAGAAGGTGAGAGAAGAGAGGGAGGGGGGAAAGGAGAAGATGAGAGGGAGAAGGAAGAGGAGAGAGATGAGTGAGCAGCAAAGAGTAGAAGAGAGAGATAGGAGGAAGAGGGAGAAGAGAGAGATAGGAGGAAGAGGGATAAAAGAGTGTAATGTCCAAGGTGTACAGACAGACAGGTGTAAAAGGAGGTGGAGAGGTATGCCAGTTTACCTGCTGAGAGCTGTCAGCAGGTCCAAACTCCATAGACTTGAGGATGCTGTGGATATCAACACAAACATTTAATACCAACACTAGCAGCCAAGCAAACATTGACAACTGCTCAACAAGCATTAACCCGTAGCATATGCCCAGCTCCACACACACACACTAATACACACACTCCTCACCTCAGCTCCTTCTTCACTTCCTCATAGTCAGCCTGCTCCTGTAGCTTCTCCTCCAGCTCCTGATGGAGAGAGAGAGAGAGAGAGAGAGAGAGAGATTGAGAGAGAGAGAGAGAGAGAGAGAGATAGAGAGAGAGATGAGGAGAGAAGCGAGATATATAGAGAGATAGAGCGAGATGAGCGAGCTGAGAGAGAGCGAGAGTCTGTGTGTACCGTTCTGTTGTATATATCGTGTGTATATGAGTCTGTATACGTGAGTGGTACAGTGAGTGTGTATAAGTGAGTGGGTACAGTGAGTGTGTACAGTGAGTGTGTACAAGTGAGTGTGTATAAGTGAGTGGGTACAAGTGAGTGTGTACCCTGAGCGTGGTGGTCGTGCTGAGTAACTGGCTCTCCAGAGTGGTGATCTGAGAGACGGAGCTCTCTCTGAGCGTGCTCAGACTGCTCTGTAACTTCTGTAAATCCTCCAGCAGCTGGCCCACCTCCCTCTCCTTCGCCCCCAGCTCCGCCTGCAGGCTGCTGCCATCCACACCCACCACCTGGGGGAGAGGAGGGTGGGAGGGGAGCGGAGGGTGGGAGGGGAGCGGGGAGAGGAGGGTGGGAGGGGAGCGGGGAGAGGAGATGAAAAGATCAACCAACCAGCCAAGATATAAATAACAACTGTCCTGACATCAACTGATCCGAAACAGACGATATGGTTTCAGGAAATCCAAAAAAACACCCCTAACTATGCATCAGTTCATCCTACTATAACTCAATCTAAGTATGAAATCAAAGCTATGGATGGATCAGTGGACAGGTGATGATAAAGGGTTGGTACCGTGTCCAGGTGAGCTTGGTTGTGGGAGGCCTGGAGGAGGACATGCTTGGTGGAGCTCAGCTGTTCTCTCAGAGCCTCCAGCTCCCTCTGTGCTGCCTCTGCTCTCTGGGGGGGGGACGGGGGGGGACGGGGGGGACACATGTTAATCTGACCCTTCACATTTGCACATGACACATAGTAGTTATCTTCTGCGTGTGTCAGCCAAAAAAGCATGTCATCATCATAAACTCTCTCATGGAAGGTGTGAACAAGGTGCCAGCTAAGCCCTAACCTCTAGGGCCCTAGGGACCTCTAGAGTCTAGGGCTAACATTAAATGTTTTTAATTGTGTATCTTTCAGTTACAAAATGTCTCACCTGATTGGCTCTCTCCAGGTCTGTCATCACCATCTCAATTTCATCGGCCCTGAGGAGGAATAGGAAGTGTTACCAAGGGACACATCAGTTGCAAGCAAAGTGAAGCACACAAAGTGATCCTGGTAGAGTCAGTCCTTCTCAGGTTACTCCCTGTGCCACTAGAGGGGGCTGAGGTGTGTGGGGCTCAGGGGCTCAGTGTGTGGGGCTCAGGGGTGAGGTCTGTGGGTGTGTGGGGCTCAGTGTGTGTGTGTGTGTGTGTGTTTGTGTTTGTGTGTGTGTGTGTGTGTGTGTGTGTGTGTGTGTGTGTGTGTGTGTGTGTGTGTGTGTGTGGTGTGTGTGTGTGTGTGTGTGTGTGCGTGTGTGCGTGCGCGCGTGCGCGCGTGCATGTCCATACGTACTTAGCTGTGGACTCCTCATCATACTTGGTCTTCAGATCGAAGAGTTCTGCCTGAGTTGTTTCAAGTGCTGAAAACACCAGAGCATGCTGGGATGTTATACTGGAATACAGATGTTATACTGGAATACAGATGTTATACTGGGATACAGATGTTATACTGGAATACAGATGGTATACTGGGATACAGATGTTATACTGGGATACAGATGTTATACTGGGATACAGATGTTATACTGGGATACAGATGTTATACTGGGATACAGATGTTATACTGGAATACAGATGTTATACTGTGCACTGGTTTAACCTGACTATTTTGTACTGGTCAAAACTGACTTGTGTGTTCTGGTATGTTCTGTTGTGTAATGGCCTGTACTGGTGTGTACTGGTGTGTACTGGTCTGTACTGGTGTGTACTGGTCTGTACTGGTGTGTACTGGTCTAACCTGTTTGGAGGATCTGGGTCTGGTGGTCGGCCTCCTCCAGTCTGGATGACATGGAGTCCTCATTCTCCTGCAACTTCCTGTCGGAGAGATGGGGGAGGGGGGTAAAATGACTGATATACTGTATATTATGACAAAATCCTTCATCAAATCAAATGTATTTGCAATGTCACAGAGGGCTTCACATACGCCCATAGAACTGCCCCTCAACCAACCTAAACTCTCAAGGACACAATGTTCCCTACAAGTATTTCCAGTGAGAACCAGACCAGACCTCTCCTTCTCGGCGTAGTCATGCAGGAGCTGCAGCTGGTTCTCCTCAGCCAGATTGTGGGCCTGCGTCCTCACTGCCTGCTCACTCTCACGCAGCCGCTCCTTCAAAGCCTTGATGGTCACCTCTACAGGGAGCGGAGGAGAGAGGGGAGGGGGTGAGGTGGGGATGAGAGGGGAGGAGGCGAGGAGAGGGGGGAGGGGAGGGGAAAAGAGGGGAGGTGAGTGGGGGAGGGGAAGGGAAGGGAGGAGAAGAGAGGGGAGGAGAGGTGATGAGCAAGGTTAGGGTTAGTACACTCCCTCCAGGATCAATGTCGTCCACTCAGAGTCAGACATCTGCGTGTTTGTGTGTGTGTGTATATGCGTGTGTCTCACCCTGGTTCTTGACCTCAGTGAACTCTCTGTTGTAGTCCTCCAGGGTCTCCCTCAGCTTGCTGTTCTCCATCTCCACATCGTGCATCCTCTGCAGCTTCACCTGCAGCTGCACACACAGCTCCAACGCTGGGGTGGGGTCTACACACACACACACACATACACACAGAGGAAGAGAGGAGTGGTAGAGAAAGGAGAGAGAAAGAGAGGGAGGAGATAGAGGGAGGAGATAGAGGGAGGAGAGAGTGGTAGTTAGAACATATCTACAGTGTTGTCGATGTTGTCAGCCACACATCTACACTCTTTCCCACACACACACTCTCCCACACACACATACATCTACTCTCTCTCTCTTCCACACACACCCCTACCTGGAACATCGATTAGTTTCTTATAGACGTTCAAGAAGGCAGTCTCTGCTTCTTTACTTCTTTTACTCAACGCATCAATCTGAGGAGAGGAGAGGGGATTGGAGGAGAGGAACAACAGAAGAATAAGCCTGTTTAACATGTCTAACTGTTCTCCTCCCTTGGGCCAGCAGCCTGGAACACAGGCCAGCACCAGCCCTGTAGCACCACACACACCAACACCCCCCCCCCTTCCCCAGGGAAACTCACCTCTCCTTGGAAACTCTTCAGTAGAGGAGCCACCTGTTTTCGTACATCCTGAAAATCAAGAGACTGAGTTACACTGGGCTTGAGTTAGACTGGGGGTGGGTTCAGGGGGAGGAGAGGAAGGAGGAGGAGGAGGAGAGGGGTAGAAGAAAATCAGCATGTGTTACAGCTAACCCCTAACCGTATCTGTCCCAAATCCCACCGGGGTTCCAGACACTTGTCTAGGGCGGTAATGACCCCTTGACCTCCCTGAACCCTGCTCATTGTTACCTCTTGACCTCCCTGAACCCTGCTCATTGTTACCTCAGAGGTCAGCATGGTTGTTTGTCTAGACTAGCTCCCCCCCCTCTCTCCCTCTCTCCCTCTCCCTCCACCTCCCACCCTGTCTCTCTCTCTCTCTCTAACAAGCCTGTGATTTAGGATCTTTGTGGCGTCAGTGTGGACCCTGGTATTTACATTTATGCATTTAGCAGACACTTCTATCCAAAGCGACTTCCAAAAGAGAGCTTTACAAAAGTGCATAGATCACTGATCATAACAACTGTGACATCTGAGTGTTTGTGTGAGAGTGATAGGGGTGTGTGAGTGAGTGTCTCACCTCTGGCGTGTTCTTCTTGAACTCGCGGCTCTGGTCGATGAGTTTCTTTCTTGACTGCTCACTCTCATCCTGTCTGTTAGCAAGCTGTGTGGCATTGGCATCCAGCTCTCTCTGCAAACATGCAACACACACACATGCAACACATGTAGCACACACATACGTTAGGGGCTAAAATAGAGACACACCTATACATCATTAAAATCAATAACAGTAGACCAGGACAACGCCTTCCCACCCTTCTCCACTCCTTTTCCTCCTCCTCTACTCCTCCACCTATAGCATGTTTAACTGTGTGTATTAATTGCTCTTTATGTGAGATTTTCCAGAGACTGGGCCAAACACATACGCTAGAGATTTGGGACGGATAACATTATGTCATGTCTTCAATTTCTGCTCTCCCCCTCTCCCTCCATTCAGACAATCCTCTCCAACTCTCCTTCTACACTACCCCTGTATCTCCCCCTCTCCCTGCCCTTCCCGTCTCGCTCATCAGAATCAGCTTTATTTCACCAAATAAGTTTGCACAAACAAGGAATTTACTATGGCAGGGATTTAATCCATACGCCTCCTCTCTCTCGCTCTTCTCCCTTCCTCTCTCTTTCTACCTTCCTCCCTCCTCTCCCCCTGTGAGACTGCAGTACCCTGGAGAGTGTTTATCTAGGCCTAGATAATTCTGGGCCAATATGCTAAGTAGCATACTAATCATTGAATGCACACACGCATACACACAGGTTTCTAATTGGAGGTAGACTGGAGTAGTTTGGGGTGGAACAGCAGTGATGTGAGATCTCAGATTAGAGGGCCTTCTGCTATTATCAGTAACACAGTAGAGAGATGGAAGGAGAGAGAGTGAAGAGAGAGATTGAGGGAGAAGTGAGATGTAGGGAGAGAGAGAAGAGAGAGGTGGAGGGAGAAAGAGAAGAGAGAGCTTGAGGGAGAGAGAGGAGAGAGAGTTTGAGGGAGAGAGAGAGGTGGAGGGAGAGGAGAGAGAGAGGAGAGAGGTGGAGGGAGGGAGAGAAGAGAGAGCTTGAGGGAGAGAGAGGAGAGAGGTGGAGGGGAGAGAGAGAGGAGAGAGGTGGAGGGAGGGAGAGAAGAGAGAGCTTGAGGGAGAGAGAGGAGAGAGGTGGAGGGAGAGAGAGGTGGAGGGGAGAGAGAGAAGAGAGAGCTTGAGGGAGAGAGAGGTGGAGGGGAGGGAGGGAGAAGAGAGAGGTGGAGGGAGAGAGAGAAGAGAGAGCTTGAGGGAGAGAGAGGAGAGAGGTGGAGGGAGAGAGAGAAGAGAGAGGTAGAGGGAAAGAGAGGTGGAGGGAGAGAGTAACCCTGCATACAGAACTCACACTCACACACTACCCTACTGTAACCCTGCATACAGAACTCACACACACACACTACCCTACTGTAGTTGCAGAGTTCGAGGCTCAAGAGGTGCTGGAAGACAGACAGTCACCACAGCTGACAAGGGCTACTTGTCATTTAGTTACGCTTTCATCCAAAAATACATACAAACACTGCAAGTATAAAGTAATCACATCCCAGCTACCAGACAGTGTGAAGTAACCACATCTCAGCTACCAGAGACAGTGTAAAGTAACCACATCTCAGCTACCAGACAGTGTAAAGTAACCACATATCAGCTACCAGACACAGTGTAAAGTAACCACATCTCAGCTACCAGGTTATCACTACCTTTTAAGATGCATATTTCATGTCTTTAGTCAGGCTATTTGTATCTATTGGTTTTATGTATATCAAACGTTTTTCTAATCTCATATTTTACTCAATTAAGATCGCTGGTTTTATTGTCATAGTTTACGTAGGATATCGGTATGGTAGTCTACTTGCGTATTGTTTTGTTAACATTTAGACGAAGTTTGCTGTTTGGTGACTTACGAACTATATAGCTAGGATTGTTTATCGACAATGTCCTGCATCCTGCTACTCGAGCAAACTGTCTACCTGAAAAACATGGCAACATCGTGAAACTTTAGATGTATTTGTTATTTAACACTGGCGGAGCAGGTAGGCTAAATAGTCTGGACAGCAGGGAAGCTAAACGGAACTACTTTAGACACTAACTAATACGGCGTATTAAGATAGTATTGTAATGCTTATGCATTATATAACATTCACCAAAGCGTCTCAAGTTAGAAACTTATTTTTCCATTGTAATGACACGTCTGTGTTCCGCTAGCTAGCTAGCTTGTGTCATGCTAGGTTAGCTACTGGCAGTCTGACACTAGCGACACAGCAAAACCGCACAGCAAAATGCAAAGGCTTGCTACTGTAGCTACTTTGTCTTTATTCTGTAAAGTTGAATACGTCACACACATTTTGTAAACAGGGTATTTAAACGTTTTCAGCTTGAGTCTGCGAGTTGCCTGTGACTAGACAGCGCCTTCCCGCGACATCAAAGGGACCTGCTGTCGTGTCCGATCAATGCAAATCGAACAAAGAGCATCAATTTATGATCAGCGGGAGAGATCCACTTTCAAAAAATGTGAGAGAACCTGTCTCGAAAAGCAACTCGGAAGTTAAATGGGAACTGATAAATTAAAATAGGCGTGGAGAGTGAACCAATTATTGAAATGCCAAGAGCCACAGCAAGTACTTGGAAACAGACTGACCTGTAGTTGCTGTAAGTCAAAGCGCTTCCAATATTGAGACATCGATCCTGCATTGGCGGCCATCTTGAGTCATATCGAGGTTGGAATGAAGCGGAGGAATGAGACGCTGATGTCAAAACAACGTGTGGGCTGGAGTCAGGGGAAAGGGAAATATTAAAAACCTGTAACGGAGCGGTAGCACAGTATGGGTTGTTATGAACAGCCATGTGGAATGGACGTATTGACTACGACTATCACGGATCGGAGTTTATTGAACGCAAGCTGGCAATTATTCGAATAGGTAAAACAAGAAGTGGAGTTCTAGGCCGAATCCCAATTCTCTGTCTAATCCCTTAGTTTACCCCTAGGCAGTGGTGAACATTTCCTATCAATTTTGGGGGGGGGCACTTATATGACATTTTCTCAAGAGCAATTCCTGAGGGGGACACCAAAATTACTGCTGTAACACATAGCCTACATTGTAATAGGCCTATTGTTAAATGTATATTATTTATATTATTTAAATTTCCTTATGTTTACAGTGATTTATTGGTGGGGGAATCATATTTTTCCCAGGATGAGTCGTCCCTAGCCCTTGTCCCTCGAAACTGAGTGTTAACGGCTAGGGGTGAAGACATAGGCCTACCCTTTTTGAACTTAAGATCAAATTCACTGTTTGTGAATCAAATGTCAAAGAAATCAAAACACTGGCTTAATATGTGTTTGAATGAGAGTGTTTCTCGTGGTATGAAATAACATTTGTTGGGCTTAATGTACTCTCTTACTCTCTAAATATGATTCCAGACTGCCATGCCACAATGTCTGAAGAGTAAGCTATTAGCACCGCAGCAAGAACAGCCAGCTTCTGTGTCCTGCTATGTCTTCTGGAAGTGCCTCCTAACCGACCAGCGACGGGCTGCCTCTCAAAGACCCGATTCATCCGGGAGTTGGAGGCGCCACGTCGCAGAACGGTGCGTGCGTGCATCCAACAACGAACAGAGATGTCGCTAAAACTGGAACCCAGGCCCGCAGTAGCCTATACGCTCCAGTCAAGGATTCGTTTCACGCCACCTTCTCATCGCGCTTCAAAGAACGATGATAATCGATACAAAATGAAAAAATGGGTCAATGACGTTCATTCCTGTAACCGGAGAGGGTAAACACTCAGTCATAGGCTCACAGGGGAGGATCGGAATGACTACTTTTGAAACCTGTTCCAAAGGCAGAGGAACTAGTTAAAATGTGTATTTCAAAGAGTGACACATCAAGCAGGAGAAGGGGACCATGCAGGAGTTTGCTGACATAGCGTGTGGGACTGGTTACAACTTCATGGAAGTCATGACCAGGTGGAGAACTGCAGGACGTTTTTCAGTTAATAGATTCAGCAAACGTCCCATTATTTACCGTCGTAAACAATGTAAAGTGTTTATTTTGCGACCGTCTTGCTCCTTGATGTGTGTGTACGTCCTGGGAGGTGTTATGTTCCTGCTGGGAGTTGGCATGTGTGTGTTCAACCTGCGGACAGCGTCAACGGGCAACGCCGGAGCCACTACAATGCTCATCTGGACTCACCCGTTCGGACACATCCGTAAACTACCAGACTGCGAGGCGCGCTACGGCGTAAGCGGCTGCACGCTCACATACGACAGGCACGCGTATCCAAGCGCAGATGCTGTCATCTTTCATCACCGGGAGATTGCGACCAACGTGAGCGCGCTCCCATTAGACCCGCGCCCACGTGACCAGAAATGGATCTGGATGAACTTCGAGTCTCCTTCTCACACTCGAAACCTGAAGCGGTTTGAAGGCATGTTCAACCTCACCATGAGCTACAGAGCAGACTCAGACATCTTCCTTCCCTACGGGTACCTGGTTTCTCACCACAGCACTCATGGACACCCCCTCAATGTCCCCTCCTCCTCCCACCCCAGGCCCTACCTCCTCGCCTGGGTCATCAGTAACTGGGCGGAGTCTCAGGCTCGCGTGGCGTTCTACCGCCAGCTGAGCCGGTACGTCCGCGTGGACGTGTTTGGGCAGGCCGGCCTCGACCTGCCTGGGGACAGCCTGGTGCGGACGGTGGCCCGCTACCAGTTCTACCTGGCGCTGGAGAACTCCCAGCACACCGACTACATCACAGAGAAGGTCTGGAACGCTCTGAGGGCAGGCGCCATCCCCATCGTGCTCGGCCCGACGCGGGAGAACTATGAGCGATTCCTGCCGGCCGAATCCTTCATCCACGTTGACGACTTTTCCAGCGTTCGCGGCCTTGCCCAGTACCTGAGGCTTCTTTGGCGGAGCCCCGCCCACCTGGAGCGTCACCTGAGCTGGAGGCGGAGCTACAAGATGCGTCAGCCTGCGTTTCTGGGCGGAGCATTTCTGCACGGTGTGCCAAGCGGTGATGAAGGCCAGGGGCAGGACCAGCACTGTTGAGGGCCTGGCCAGGTGGTTCCAGTCCTGATCATCAACATCCTAGACAATGTGAATAAGTGCTACTGTATTTGCTCCTATACACAGTACTGACATGTGTTTGCTACGGAAGAGTGAAGTCACATGATGCACCTTCTCACTTTCTTTTTTCTGTCTCTCCCTCCCTCTCTCTCTATCTCTCTCTCTCACAAACACAAAAGGCTAAATATATTTTATGGGGGACGTTTCATATAGACATCAAAGCTTTGTGGAAATACTGCCTATAAAACAACAAGCCCTTAGACAGGCAAAGTTCCTCTCTCTCTCTGTTCCCGTCTCTTTATCCCTCCCCTCTCTCTTCGTTCCCATGGCAGCAGTAGTTATGGGTTTTCTTCCCCTCTCCGTCTCACTCTGCCCCATGCCCCCTTCTTCGTCTCACTGACGAAGTGAAACTCTAACATTTCTAGAAAATGCTGTGATCGAAGTGTACTAAAATAAATGTGATAATAATCGAAGTGTACTAAAATAAAGCATGTGAGCCCGTCATGTTGTTGCGAAGTTTGAAGAAGGAATGTAATTGATGCCATAGCAGGGAATAACATTAACAAATCGGTAAAAACAAAACTTTGTTTAGCGTTGCTCAAGGCTACACAAAAAGCTATAGAAAAGAAAAGAATGTAGCGTTGTTTTCAATGTAGATTTCACCAACTGTAAACACGAAAAGCTGGATGGAGGATGTTTTTAGTAAGCGTGTGCTCAATGTCTCCATAGCCTATGTGAAAAAGCAGCGGTGTCAGTTTGGGTGAACTACCTCTTTAACAACAACCTCGTTCATGCTTTTGCGCATGTGTGATACAAAGCACACGTGTCTCATTGGCAGGATGGAGGCTGACAGCCTGCAGGGTCCAGGCACCATGGACGACAACGTAGACGGAGAAAATCCGTTTGAACCGTATTTAAATTATATACAAAAAGAATTGGATTATCAAGACCCAATTCTTATCATCGGAATTATTGTTGCATTGGCAGTAATTGTCATCACACTTGGTAAGTTTCATAACAAACTATCTACCTGGGTAGCTAGCAAGTTAGCAAGCTCCGTCATGGCCTGCTCAGCCTCGGGGTTAATCCAGTCATCAATCCGATTATTTTGTGCACTGTTGATATACGAGGTTGGCACTATGCGCCGCAGATCTGTCAAGGAAAGGGATATTCGTGCGACACCTAAACCAGCCATAACAGGAGAGTTAATGACAACGTTTTTCTCCGTGTCTTGCTTTTCAGTTTTCCTGAAATATTTTGTGAGCAGTAAAACTGTCCGAAGTTCCTTGTTGCTGGTGGGATTGTGCGATTCTGGAAAAACCCTCCTCTACAGCCGGGTGTGTTTATCAATCAGAAACCTCGGAACACTTTAACCGAGTGAATGACACAACTGTATTCAACACGATATTATATTACATTAGTCTATAAGGGTACTAACAGCCTCAGTGAGACTGTCTTCTGCCCCAACAGCTGGTGATCTATCAAAGAACCCTTTTCTAACCCTTTCTAACCCAACAGCTGGTGTCAGGACAGTTCAAGAGGACCCAGACCTCCATCACCGACAGCAGCGCGCCTTATAAAGCCAAAAACGACAAGGTAAAATGAAAATGTTGGAATATTTTCATGCTTTATTTTAGCTTGTTTACTAACACCCTTTCTGAAAATGCAATACACATGCACACACGTCCCCTTTGTGTAATCTGTCATTGATAAACTATTGCAATATTATAGTAGTCATTTAGCAGACTTGTCAAAAACAACCCGCAACCTCATGTTCTGTAATCAGATTACATTTATTCATTTAGCAGACGCTTTTATCCAAAGCGACTTCCAAGAGAGAGCTTTTCAAAAGTGCATAGGTCACTGATCATAACAACAAGATTATTCAAAGATCTATACCCAACCCACATCAAACCCAATTAATCCATAAACCCTATGAATCATCAAACCTTATCGGTAGACCCTGTTAATCATGATGTGTGCTTGCAGGGTTAGGGTTATCATGCAGTGTGCTTGCAGGGTTAGGGTTATAATGCTCTGTGCTTGCAGGGTTAGGGTTATCATGATGTGCTTGCAGGGTTAGGGTTATCATGCAGTGTGCTTGCAGGGTTAGGGTATCATGATGTGTGCTTGCAGGGTTAGGGTGATCATGCTGTGCTTGCAGGGTTAGGGTGATCATGATGTGTGCTTGCAGGGTTAGGGTGATCATGATGTGTGCTTGCAGGGTTAGGGTATCATGCTGTGCTTGCAGGGTTAGGGTTATCATGCTCTGTGCTTGCAGGGTTAGGGTGATCATGATGTGTGCTTGCAGGGTTAGGGTTATCATGCTCTGTGCTTGCAGGGTTAGGGTGATCATGCTGTGTGCTTGCAGGGTTAGGGTGATCATGCTGTGTGCTTGCAGGGTTAGGGTGATCATGATGTGTGCTTGCAGGGTTAGGGTATCATGATGTGTGCTTGCAGGGTTAGGGTGATCATGCTGTGTGCTTGCAGGGTTAGGGTAATCATGCTGTGTGCTTGCAGGGCAGCATCTGGACACTGATCGACCTCCCGGGTCACGACAGCCTGAGGCCACAGTACCTGGAGAAGTTCAAGTCCTCCGCCAGGTGAGATCATTTAGTCATTTTTTGTCATTTTAGCAGACGCTCTTATCCAGAGTGACTTTATCAGGTGACCACATGGGGACAGACATCAAGGCATGTTGTCTACTGACCTCAGAGTAAGAGGAGGCTGAACACCTTCATTTAGCAGACGTACAAGGGGGACATTTGAACCCGCGACCCCTTGATCTTGGTCTAATGCTCAACAGCTGAGCTTCACCCAGTGATGTTGAAATACTTTTCTGCAGAGCGTTTGTGTTCGTGGTGGACAGTGCCATCTTCCAGAAGGAAGTGAGAGACGTGGCAGAGTTCCTCTACTTCCTGTTGACGGACAGCGTGGTGTCTCGGACTGCCCCCAGCCTGGTGGTGGTCTGCAACAAGCAAGGTACTATACCCACCCCCATGCTCTACCACTGAGCTATACCCACCCCCATGCTCTACCACTGAGCTATACCCATCCCCATGCTCTACCACTGAGCTATACCCATCCCCATGCTCTACCACTGAGCTATACCCATCCCCCATGCTCTACCACTGAGCTATACCCACCCCCATGCTCTACCACTGAGCTATACCCACCCCCATGCTCTACCACTGAGCTATACCCATCCCCATGCTCTACCACTGAGCTATACCCCATCCCCATGCTCCCCATGTCTCTACCACTGAGCTATACCCATCCCCATGCTCTACCACTGAGCTATACCCACCCCCATGCTCTACCACTGAGCTATACCCACCCCCATGCTCTACCACTGGCTATACCCACCCCCATGCTCTACCACTGAGCTATACCCACCCCCATGCTCTACCACTGAGCTATACCCACCCCCATGCTCTACCACTGTGCTATACCCACCCCATCCCCATGACTCTCACCCCATGCTCACTGAGCTATACCCATCCCCATGCTCTAACACTGAGCTATGGTTGCTATGGCTCCCATTGATTTCCTGTCTGTCTTCTCTCTAGATATCACCATGGCCAAGTCAGCCAAGCTGATCCAACAGCAGCTGGAGAAGGAGCTGTAAGTATGCTACAGTATAGTTCACATACAGAAGAGTACACTACAAGACAGTACGCATATAGTATAGTACAGTGGAGCAGTCTACAGTACAGTAGTCCATAGTACAGTAGTTTACAGAACAGTCTGTAAAGGTGTGACAGAAGGATGAACCCAGCCTGCTTGTTGTTTCCCTCAGGAACACTCTGAGGGTGACGCGCTCGGCGGAGCTCAGCACCCAGGATGGCTCGCTGGCGGGTGGTGCAGTCTTCCTGGGGAAGAAGGGGCGGGACTTTGAGTTCAGTCAGCTGCCCATGGGGGTGGAGTTTGTGGAGTGCAGCGCCCGTGGGGTGGGCGAGGAGGGGGACGCCGACATTGAGGGTCTGGAGAGGGTTCTGTCCAAGCTGTGAGGCCCGTCAACATCACCCACCCCCGTGTGTGTGTGTGCGCCTTCTCTGATCCCAAGCTGTATTACCAACCAGAGAACAATAAACATTTCTGGTTTCTGACTGAATTCGTGACAATTGAGCATTTAATCAGTCTGCTCTGTGCCTTGTGGGTTACTTCAGCAGGGATGGTGGCGTTCCTCTGGTCTGCATGTTTGAGTGGAACAATGAATGTATGGATCTTAAGATAGCGTTGCTGTGTTTACTGTTTGTAAATAAAATGATTGGCTTAAAGCGGTGTTTTACTGTATTCTGAATGGTGTCATCTTGATCAATATTAGTTTGTATATATCAGGAGGTGTGCAGGGCACAATCCTATTAAGACAGCAGAAAGCATCAGCACAAATAAACTTTATTGAGACAGAAATCCATGTCATGTTTTAGATGTCTGCGTATAAAATCAGTGCAGCAGACTGAATGGAGAATATAGCTGATCATATCATACACATCAGTCTGGCTAGCACACCCAAAGCACACAAATCAAAACGCCAACTATCCATGCTACACTAACCTTGAAAATATAATTGGATTATTTGTCAGCCGACCTGGAACGGTCCTCTTTAAGACTGTCCTCTACAACACCCCTGACACACAGACATAGTCCAGTCATGTGTGAGTATACACTAGTGGAGAACATCCCCCTTAGTGCTGATGGTTTAGTCTGCTCTGGCTACTTGATACAGATCAAGCAGAGAGCATAGTCAGAGGGTTGTTTGATCTGTTCTAGTTGTGCAGCCAGAGGTGGAGCTATAGTCCAGCCAGAGAGTAGACAGTGAGGCTGGGACTCTGGTCTGCGACCACCAGGCTGGGCTCCCCCCTGAGCAGGGCAGGGCAGATCCAGTTCACCTTGTCCCCGTGGAGGAAGCTGACCTTGGGCCCAGCCTTCTTCTCCTCTCCTTGGCCAGATGAGGGCTCAATGCTGCTACCAGGATCCTCCTCCTCACCCCCCCCTCTCCTCCTCCTCACCCCCCCCTCTCCTCACCCTCCCTCTCACCCTCCCTCTCCCCCCCTCTCCTCCTCCTCTCCCCCCCCTCTGCCCTTTATCCGACAGCCGCTCAGTCTTTTCCTTCCTTCCTAGCTGGGCCTTAGCCAAGGCCTTGGCTGAAGTCTGGGTCTGGAGTCTGGCCTTCCCCCTGCACTTGGCTTTCCTGCGGGGGGCTCCTGGCGGCCGTGTGTGGGCGTTGCCCTGCGGGGCCACCACAGGGTGCTGGCTGAGGTCCCAGAGTGCTACCAGGCCGTCATTGCCCCCGGTGACCAGCCAGTAGGGGTGCGGGAGGCAGTGTAGGAAGTGAGCCTGTGAAGCCCCCTGGCTGTGGGCCCTCAGTGACCCCTGCTGTTCCAGCTTGGAGCCGGCACCGACCCGCAGCAGGTGCACCCTCCCGTCCTCAGCAGCACACGCCAGCACGTTCCCACAGGTCGCCACGGAGACACAGTGGGCCAGCGGGGGGTTGAAGAGCTGCCCCGCCTTCTGCTGATGCCCCTCCTCTTCCTCCACCCCTTCCTGCAGGCTGACAGTCCACAGGGGGCGTGTCTTCTGCAGGTTCCACAGCATCACCTGGGGGGACATAAACACAGGGCTATGAGTATATATACTGGTAAATACATGTCCCCCTCCTCACCTGCATGCATAGGTCTATGTATATATACTGGTAAATACATGTCCCCCTCCTCACCTGCATGCATAGGTCTATGTATATATACTGGTAAATACATGTCCCCCTCCTCACCTGCATGTCCAGCCCAGCAGAGACCAGGTTGTTGGGCCTGTGAGGGCGGAAGGCGATGGAGGAGCAGATGTTGGTGTGTCTCCTCAGCGTCCGGTTCAGCCTCCCCCCTGGCAGCTCCAGCACCCTCACTGCTCCCGTGTCGTCAGCCGCAGCCAGCAAGCCGCCGCTCTCGTCCAGCGCCAGCGCGTTGATCTCCTCCTCGCCGGCCCCCTGCAGCTCCTGGACCGCCCCCTTTAGGCTGCGGGGGTCCAGCACGCTCACCGTCTCCCCATGCGCTACGTATAGCAGACGCCGGTGGGGGAGAACACGGCGCTGGTGACGTCCTCCTCCCCAGGGAGGCTCAGGCTGCCCACCACTGAGCCCTCCTGGCTCCACAACCTCACCGCCCCCCCCCTCCGAGCCGGAGGCCAGCAGGCCGTTTGGCCCCGCCGCAGCCCCCACACACAGCACCGGCCCAGGGGGGCCCCCACTCCACCGCCTGGACATCGACCTGAGAACGTCGAGTCTATTAAGATGTTTAAAGTGCTGACTGTTATTCGTTTAATGTGCTTGCTAGTTACTTTTTTCCATTGAAGATAGTGACTAGGGCTTAAATGGGTTGTCAACGTTATCGACAAATCATTTGATGTAATATTATGACCTATTTTAGGAACCTGCAATAACGCGATTCGATCAGTACGTCGCTGTAGCGCTAGTCTGTAACGCTCCCGTATGCAATTCAATAGAAGACGAGACAACACGGTGCTTATAAGAATGTCGAATGAGTTCAGAAGAAGCCGAACTAGCAGAGTGTGGGAAAGTTTTACAAAACTATAAACAAGAACATTTAGCTAGTTGGCAGTTCACTAGCTTGATTGCTAACGTCAACTAGCTAGCAAGATAGTGGCTTTTTAAATACATTTGATTTATCAATGATATCCTAACAGACAGCTACATAAGCTCATCAAATCTAAGTTTTACCAAATCAACCTTCGTGAAAAAATATTCTTGATACCTTTTAATTTTTGTTGACGGTGCTGCTCAACTCATGTGTGCCACAGTCGCACATTAATGACGCCACGTAAGGTTGTTGATTGACAGGACTAACAGCCAGTAACCTAGGGACTGTGTCAGTATCAAACCAACTGGTCCAGTATTTGTTTTAGACACAACGAATACAATGTTCTGAACATAAACAGATCAGATGGCTGAGCGGTTAGGGAATCGGGCTATTAATCTGAATTGAGTTTGAGTTTACCCTGACAGGCCAAAGACTAATCAGCAGAAATGACCTGTTGTCTTCAACAACTAGAATATCTGTCAGAGAGGAGAGTGCTCATTATGACAGTGACCTGCCTCATGCTCACCCAGCTTGCTTTGGACAATGTAAGATCTCTCTCTTTCTCTCTCTCTCTCCCTGTCTCTCTCTCTCTCGAACAATGACACACTGAATAGTAGCAGTGTTTTCTGTTAGTTCATCCAGAGCAGCAGATCTGATGAGTACCCCATTTCAGACACAATGATAACTCTGACCCATTTCTGGGTCAGTGCACAAAATACTGAATACATAGAACAGAGGGCAAAGCAGCTCTCTCTCCTCTCTCTCTCTCTCTCTCTCTCTCTCTCTCTCTCTCTCTCTCTCTCTCACACACACTTCCACATATGTACACATTTTCTCACATTCTCCCTCTAAAGTGTGATGCTGACACACAGAACCCAGCCAGTCCCTCTAACCACTTAACTGTGAGTACTTCATTGTTTCTTCATTCATAGTTCTCAAACTTAACTGCACAAAGACAGTTCAGTTCATGTACATGCAGCTTTCAAACTGAACCAAATGTACATGTTTTTTTTAATGTATTTTATGTTGTTTTTAAATGGTTACTGAACTGTATAGAGAATGATGTTAACACGTCTGTTTGTCATTGGAAGCATGTTTCAAAGTATATTAGAGGGTCACATTCTAAACCCATTGGAGGGTTTTAGGAGGGAGTAGGAAAGTACACGGTTTGGTTCATGATCGTTTGTAGAGGGAAGAATGCTGACTTATCTCAACATCCACACCCACACTCTCTCTCTTCTTCCATCAGCAGAAAGACTGGCTCACCAAACTAGACTCGTTTCTCACCAAACTAAACTAGACCCTAACTCCCCCTGTAGACAAACACACAGGACCGGAGAACATTAAGACCCGTAGCATTCTCTTCTTTCTCAGCTTACTCCTTTCTTGGAGCTGCACTGAGCTGCGCTGCTGCGACTGCGCTGAGCTGCGCTGAGCTGAGCTGAGCTGAGCTGCGCTGAGCTGCGCTGCGGGTCGACAAGATGAATCTCATCTGAGGACTCCCCCTCTTCTTTCTCTTTTAACTAACAGACACAAACACTCTAAACATTCCTTTCTATCCAATCACACACATATGATACGTTTGATTCCATCCTATCATACACACACGCATGATGAGGTCACCGTACTTCCCGGCTCGCTCGGTGCTGTTCCGTAAGGAGGAGAACGGCGTGACTTACCGTGTTCCTGCGCTGCTCTACCTCCCCTCTTCCTCCTCCTTCCTGGTGTTCTGCGAGGAGCGTCTGAGTCCCTCCGACTCCCAGGCACACCTGCTGGTCATGAGGAAAGGCACCTTCTACAGGAACTATGTAGAGGTCAGTACTGGACACCTACAGGAACTATGTAGAAGTCATATAGGACATCTTCTACAGGAACATGTGAGCAAACGTCTCATCTTCCCTCCCTTTCCCTCCCCCCAGTGGGAGGACATGCGTGTGTTGGGCTCAGCGCGACTGGAGGGGCACCGCTCCATGAACCCGTGTCCCGTGTACGACGAGTTTACTGGCACTCTCTTCCTGTTCTTCATTGCCGTACTTGGCCACACCTCGGAGGCCCACCAGCTGATCACCGGCAAGAACCTGACACGCCTCTGCTGCATCTCAAGCAGCGACCATGGAGACACCTGGAGCCCCACCATTGACCTCACCGTCAGGGTCATAGGAGACACCATCACAGGTTAGCATAGGAGACACCAGCACAGGTTAGCATTGGAGACACCAGCACAGGTTAGCATTGGAGACACCAGCACAGGTTAGCATTGGAGACACCAGCACAGGTTAGCATAGGAGATACCAGCACAGGTTAGCATAGGAGACACCAGCACAGGTTAGCATAGGAGATACCAGCACAGGTTATCATATGAGATACCAGCACAGGTTATCATATGAGACACGAGTAACAGGTTATCATAGGGGACACCAGCACAGGTTAGCATATGAGACACCAGCACAGGTTATCATATGAGACACCAGCACAGGTTATCATATGGGGACACCAGCACAGGTTAGCATAGGAGACACCAGCACAGGTTATCATGGGGACACCAGCACAGGTTAGGACGGGATAACGGGATGTTTGGCGCTCCTGCAATAGTGTCTTTTTAACTTAATTCTGGCTGACTTTTTGATCTCTTATCTTTCTGGATAACTGTGTCTGTTCCTCAGACTGGGCCACCTTCGCCCTGGGCCCGGGTCACGGCATCCAGTTGAAGTCTGGTCGGCTGCTGGTCCCGGCCTACGCCTACCTCATCACCTGCAGGGAGTGCTTTGGCCAGGTGTGCCAGACCACGCCCCGGGCCTTCTGCTTCCACAGCGACACCCATGGCCGCACCTGGCGCTTCGGGGAGGCGGTGCCGGGGCCGGAGAGCGTGGAGTGCCAGGTGGTGTCGGTGGACGAGGAGGACGGCAACAACGTTCTATACTGCAACTCCCGCAGCCCGCTGGGGTTCCGCGTGCAGGCGCTGAGCCGAGACGACGGAGCCACCTTCCAGGATGGCCAGCTCGTCCGCAGGCTGGTGGAGCCTAGGAATGGTTGCCATGGCAGCGTGGTGGGGTTCCCAGCCCCCCTCCACCTCCACCTCCACCCTTGCCCCACACACTCCAGATACTGGACCTCCTGCAGGAACGGAGGAGCCCTAGAACCCTGCACTGCACCCCCCAGCCCTCACCCCAGCCCTCACCCCAGCCCTCACCCCAGCCCTGACCCCGACCCTCAGCCAGACCCGGCCCCCAGCACCAGCCCCGGGCCGGCCCCCAGCCCTCCCCAGAACTTCCTCACCCCCACGTGGGTGGTGTACTCCCACCCAACCTGGTCCAATGCCCGGAGGGACTTGGGAGTGTACCTTAGCCCATTCCCCCGAGACCCAGACAGCTGGTCCGGCCCCTGGGTGATCTACGAGGGTCCCAGCGCCTACTCTGACCTGGCCTGCCTGCAGCTGCCCTCCTCTGGGGGCCCCCCTGCCGTGGCCTTTGCCTGCCTGTTCGAGTGTGGAAGCTACACGGCGTATGACGAGATCTCTTTCAGCATCTTCACCCTCTACGAGCTGATAGACAACCTCCCCAGGAACGCCCCCTGGGACCCACACACACGGCCAGGCCACCCCACACACACCCATCCACACACACGGCCAGGCCACCACACACACACCCATATACACACACGGCCAGGCCACCACACACACACCCATACACACACACGGCCAGGCCACCACACACACACCCCTCCACACACACAGCTGGCCCTCGGGACAGTGAGACCAGCATCCGGTCGTCGGAAGCTTTCTGACCTTTGCTCTGTGTCCTAGTCACATGTTGTTATGAGTGTCACAGCATCCTGTTAAAATCACATCTATAAAACACTGAATCATGTTCTAATATTCTACATTTATTTGTGGCTACCTATGAGTCCATCCATGCCTTGATGTAGCTTGAAAACTGAAGAGAAGTTTGATCATATTATGGGGGCTGAGAGGAGAGACAGACAGGCTGAGAGAGAGACAGGGTTGCTGTGATGAACAGGCATCATAATAAAAGAAAGAAATGTTGTGACCAGTCTCTTGCATCTATTTGATCTGATTATTACCACCTTTGTTTAATTCATGCCACCTGTCACCAGTTGCACTCTGGGAAGTCATTAGTCAGCAACAACTACTTCATGAGTGCATCAGCAGATGTCTAGCTAGGCTGACGACTGCCGTAGACCTTCTGAAGCCATGTGCAAGCGGAGAGAGCAGGAGCTATAGACGTTTGTTTAGCTAAAGAGAGCTTTCCCAGCTGGGTCTGGACACCCGCCTCCCTCCGTGTTGCGTAACCAACCCCAGGACGGCTCAGTCCCAGCCTGCATTCCTGTAGATGTCCTCCAGCTCCTCGGACATTCTGCCGTTCCTGTTCTCCAACCTCAAGCTCTGTTGTTCTGCTGTTCCGTACAGAGAGGACTATGACGGGGATGTTGGTGGTGCTGACTGCCCTGCTGACGGCCCTACTAACGGCCCCTGCCGACGTCTGGGACGGGAGCTGAGGTGCTTCCCAGCAGCTCTCCAGAGCTCCACTCTGAGGTGAGCGAGTCTAGCGGGTCCAGGCGAGGACACGCAGGGTTAGGGAGGGAAAGAAATACGATGTAATGGAAAACAAAAGATAAATAAAAGGACAGTGAGACATTGATAAATCTTAGATAATAGCTTATGGTCTTTTTTTTGTTTTACACATTTATTACATATGCTGTACATAGTACAAAACCAGTCTCTGGACACACCCCAGTCCAAAATGTTGATCTTCTAGTTGTCGTGACGCCCAGGCAGTGAGGAGGGATCAGAGGACTGAGGTCATAAACACACAAACGTACGATCTGACGTCTCATCTCAGATTGTGTTCCTGAACGTTTTTTAAGATCTTTTAATCAACCCAGCCCCAAAGTCTCGTTTAAAAACTAGCTCCCCAGTATGTTTCGTATGGAGGTAAACCATCTGCAAAGTTTGTTGATCAAGTGTGTGTGTGTTTGTCCTCCTTTCTCAGTTCAATCAGTTCTGTCTTGTACTGATCATAAACTAAAAACAAACTCGTGGGTGTCTCTACCAAGCAGGAGCAGTGCTGCATGTAGTTGTCCAGTCCAGTGTGTGTGTGTGTGTGTGTGTGTGTGTGTGTGTGTGTGTGTGTGTCTTCCAGACTCAGTTCTTCCACTTCCCCTTCTTGACGGGCAGCTGTCCGGTGGCTTCCAGATGTTTGTTGATCAGCTGGTCCTGAGTATCGGACATGCAGGGCTGGTACCTGCTGTAGTCCATGGTGTACTCTCCTTTACCCTGCACACACACACACCAAACTTGTCAGTTTTTCTTCTATGTATCATACACTGGTGCACAGCGCGGTGCAGAGAGAGAGAGTGACATGGTTGAGAGCCTCACCTCTGTACAGGAGCGCAGCTCTGTGGCGTAACCAAACATGTCATTCAGAGGCACCTGGGAGGAGAACAGGAGGGTTAGAACATGCTGCTGGCAGGAAGTTGTAGGCTGGCGAACCGTGATTGGTCAGAGGCTTTGTTGATGCTTAGTGATTGGGTGAATGACGTTTGGGGTGACACTCACGTCAGCATAGAGGGTGAAGTAGCCTTCTGCCCCATCCTGGCCCGTGATGACACCATGGCGACGGTTGACCCCGGCGATGACGATGCCCTGGAACTCGTTGGGCGCCACAATCTCGACAGACATGACAGGCTCCAGCACGGTCACATTGGCCTTCTCCATGGCTGCAGGTGGCAAGTAAACACAGCAGCATGTAAACACAGGATATACTGCATGTATGTGTGTGTGTGTGGGGGGGAAGTGTGAAGGGTTCTGATTGGTCCACACCCTACCCTGCTTGAGAGCACCCTCCCCGGCGCGGATAAAGGAAATCTCGTTGGAGTCGACCATGTGATTAGCTCCGTCCTCCAGGATGAACCTCACGCCCGAGATCTTGTGTCCCGTCAGGGGACCCTTCTCACACGCTTCTCTGAACCCCTGAGGGAGGGGATGAGAGGAGGGATGAGAGGAGGGATGAGGAGGGAAGGGATGAGATGGGGATGAGAGGAGCGAGGATGAGGGAAGGAGGAGGGGGATGAGAGGAAGGAGGAGGGAAGCAGGGGATGAGAGGAAGGAGGAAGCAAGGGATGAGAAGACGAAGAGGAAAAAAACACCTACATAGTGAGTCCTATATATGGGGACAGGTGTAGCTTGGTGGTATAGATGGGGACAGGTGTAGCTTGGTGGTATAGATGGGAGACAGGTGTAGCTTGGTGGTATAGATGGGGACAGGTGTAGCTTGGTGGTATAGATGGAGACAGGTGTAGCTTGGTGGTATAGATGGGGACAGGTGTAACTTGGTGGTATAGATGGAGACAGGTGTAGCTTGGTGGTATAGATGGGACAGGTGTAGCTTGGTGGTATAGATGGGGACAGGGTGTAGCTTGGTGGTAGAGCATTCGACTGCAGATCTGTCCTCACCCTCTCTACAGCTGGTACAAACTGTTTGGGGACGTTGGTTCCAACTGTCTGATCCTCAAACTCTAGTTTGGTGTTGTGTTCTGGGTCCAGAGACTCGAGGGTCCCAACCACCTTCCCGTACTGGCCAGAACCGCCCGACTGCTTCTTGTGTGTGAAGTCAAACCTGAGGATGGACACATTGAAACGTCAGATGTTTTTGAACAAATATATTTTCATTTCATGATACTAAGACTGTATCTTTCAGACCCTGTCACAGATGGTGTGTGCAAGAGACCAGGCAGTAGATAGTGTCTGTCTCTTTAAAAGGGGGCGGGCCAATCTGAACTCCTGACTTGAGAAGAAGCAGGAAGTAGTTTAACTCTCTCTCAAAGCTTCAGCTGTCCCGGCATGTGTGACAGCTAGCCTCTCTCTCTCTCTCTCGGGGGAAACAGAGCGACTACTATATCTCTTCAGAACAGGCAAGAACACGGTCTCTCGGTTCCTCTGGTTCTCCTCATTTAGCTGCTTGGTTCTCCGGTCTCTCTCCCTTCTCCGTTTCTCTGCTGTCTTATCTTAGGCAGGTCCGTCATCTCACCAGGAGGTCAAAGTCCCATCCCTGACTAACACTTCTGTTCATTCAATTCCTATATCTCTCTCTCTTTCTCTCTCTCTCCCATCTCTCTCTCTCTCTTTCTCTCCCTGTTGCCAGGTAGACGTAGCCCAGCTGTTGGAGGAGGCAGACGTTGTCATGGCTACAGGGGGATTTGAACCCGAGTCATTACCCTGCCCAGCGGGCAGCCAAGGTGGTTCAGCACTACCTCAACACCCGCTACGGAACCCCCCACAGAGTCATCATGCTGGAGCGGGTTCACAAGGCCAGCGCTGAGGTGAGGGGGGGGGATTGACCGATGAAATGTTTTTCATTTCCTGGCTATCACACACAATAACCGTAAGATAGTCTACGAAGCTACCATGGCGCAAGGCAAAAAGGGGAAGAAATTATTTGTAAAAAAGTAGATCTCCTCCCTCTCCTTTCACTGAGTGAGGAAGATTGTGAGGAGTGAGGAGATTTGAAACGTTGAAATTGATATTTTATCATTGCGTGTTGGAGGGCCATCCCTATTTGCTCTCTATTGTATGCATCCCTGACTATGGTTTCCATGTATATGGTATGATTACATCAGCTTACACATGTCCTGGTCCTTACAGGAAGTGGCAGAGCTGGGCAGGAAGTACCACCTGGAGCTCTCAGTCCAAGAGACAATCACCAACGTAAGACTGCTGTCCCCAACCTTCACCCTAACCCTAACCCTTCCATAACCTTCACCCTAACCCTAACCCTCCATAACCTTCACCCTAACCCTTCCATAACCTTAACCCTAACCCTTCCATAACCTTCACCCTAACCATTCACCCTTCCATAACCTTCACCCTAACCATTCACCCTTCCATAACCTTCACCCTAACCCCCAACCTTCACCCTTCCATAACCTTCACCCTAACCCTTCCATAACCTTCACCCTAACCCTTCCATAACCCTTCCAAACTCACCCTAACCCTTCACCCTTCCATAACCTTCACCCTAACCTAACTTCACCCTACCCTTCCAAAACCTTCACACTAACCCTTCCATAACCTTCACTTGGGGTTGGGAGTCTTGTTATTCTAACGTGTTTGGTCACCAGGGTTACCAGGAACATGTGGATGACACATCGTTCAGGGTTGTAAATGAGATGTTAACTCCCAGTTACCATGGAGATAGGCATGTGTTTGTGTAATAACGGTTACACAATCCCCTCCTAAACACACAGCGGACAGAGAGCGTCTCTGCGGAGGTGGTGTTCCCAGGAGAAGGCAAGGCCGCCCCCCCAGGTCCAGGCCACCTGTGACGGGCTGCTTCAAATTAACACCCAGGCTCTGGATGAGGCCTTCTACCAGAAGCACAGAGCCAGCAATATGCTGGTGTCAGCAGAAAACATACCAGGCATGTCTCTTTCACACACTCACTGAGTGGGTAGTCACTCTGGGGTCTCTAACAGGGTATAGGTGTATCTCCATGGTACACAGACTCCACCAGGCATGTTTTACACACACACACACACACGCACGTGACACCTCCTCTCTGTGACATGTGTGTGTTCTGTAACAGACAGCTACGGGTACGTGGACCCCAGCATGGAGGCGCTGTGGAACCTCGGGGAAGGTGGTGTCCAGTGAGGTCATGCTGAGGAAGTCCAATGAGAGCACTCTGTACAACCTGGCCCAGGTGGCCAGTATCAAACAGCTGGTGAGGAGGGCACCGCGCGCACACACACACACACACACACACACACACACACACCACACACACACACACACACCACACACCACACACACACACACACACACACACACACCACACACACACACACACACACACCACACACACACACACACACACACACACGTAACACACACTCACTCTCTCACACGTACACACTCACACACTCTCTCCCCCCTCCCTCGCTCTCACAGGAGACCGAGAACACCCAGCTGAGGTTCCAGTATCAGGTTTTGCTGCATGAGATGGTTTCCCAGGTAACTAAACATTAGTAGTCATCATTAGCAGTATGCTAACTGCATGATTATGCTAACTGCAGCATCATGCTAAATGATGTGTCACTAACGCTATGCTGTCCTGCTCACAGGAGATTATAACCTGGAAGCTGCTGGTCAGCTGGTCACCAGCAGAGGGCGCCAGAGTGTTGGAGACAGAGTGGATCCCCAAGTGTGAAAATTGTGTGGCCCCTCCCAATCACTACAAGTAGAGATTCCTTCCTTCACCTCCTCTTCCTCAGTCACGTCCCTCCCTCCTTCCTTCACCTCCTCCTCTCCCCCCGGTCTCCCTCCCTCCTTCCTTCACCTCCTCTCCCCCGTCTCCCTCCCTCCTTTACCTCCTCTCCCCCCTGTCTCCCTCCCTCCCTAACCTCCTTTCCCTCCCATACCTCCAAATCACTGAGGTCTTTTCACAGTGCAATGTTTTTCAGCTGGGCGACACAATTCTCCTGTGAGATTGAACTGGGATATAAATTCAGGCAGCACGTTTGACAGTTAGCTGTACTCATGCTGAGTGATCAAAATTACAGCATAAACGCAATGCCTGCTTTTGTTTGAAGCCTGAGACTACAATCTAAGCACTGTACAAAACTAAAATATTTTTTAACTGAAGATTGAATACAATTTTATTAATAAAAACATATGAATCTGTCTGAATGTGGTTTTCCTGGTGCGGGGTACTTACTGTACAGGGCTGAGTATGGACTCCCTGAAAGCCACCTTGGGTTTGCCCATCACACAGGGGCAGCTATACTCCCGCTCCATCCTCTGCAGACACAAAGCAGGATCATGTGATGGATGCAAAGCAGGATCATGTGATCATGTGATCGTGTGTGTGTGTGTCTACCTGACAGTAGATCTGCAGGTGTGTGTGTGTGTGTCTACCTGAGAGTAGATCTCTAAGTGCAGCTCTCCCATCCCTGAGATGACGGTCTCCTGGCTCTCAGGGTCGTACTGGACTCTGAAGGTGGGGTCTTCTCTGGTGAAGCGGTTGATGCCCTTGGAGAAACTTGTCCATGTCGTTCTGCCAGAGTCAGAGAAGAGAGGCCGACAGGTGGGTGGTGAGTCGGGGGGTAGATTCTGGGTTTGGTATGTATATCACTGCCTGACTACAGCTGGTGTCATGCTAACCCTAATAACATAAATACATGCTGGTAGAGTTAGTATTTATAAGGGTTAAGATGAATATTTAAAAGGGTTCGTGTGGTACCTTGTTGGAAGGCTTCATGGACATGGAGATCACTGCCTCTGGGACATGGATGGACTCCTGCAGGACACACACAGGAACAGCCATGTTCAAATAACCATGATATACTAACCACTCATTCATTTAGTAGATGCTTTTATCAAGGACCTCAGGTGGCTGAGCGGTTAGGGAATCAGGCTAGTAATCAGAAGGTTGCCGATTTCCGGGCGGGGAGATAAGAGCGTCTGCTAAATGACTAAATGTGAAATCCAGGGCTAGATTGCAGTCAGATTATCTCCATTATGACACAGTTGGGTACAGTGGGTAAAGAACTAGGCAGATCAAGAGGTTGCAGGGACAGATGCTGTCATCTAAAGTGACACACAGCGACACACGGGGGGATCTGCATCTGCAACCTCTTGACGTGCAGTAAATTGAGAGTAGTGGAGACGTGGTTCTGTCAGAGGGCGTGTGGCCCAACCCACCATGGACAGGCTGGCGCTGGTTCTGGAGGTGAAGGTGTCTCCGCTGGCACAGTCGATCCCAAACAGAGCACAGATGTCCCCTGCATGCACCTCCTCCACGTCCTAGCACAGACACACACAAGTGACAGGTTACGGTTTCACACACACGTGTCCCAGAGAGCTTCCCAGACGCCCACAGATCAGCACCCTGAGCCTAAACCCTCAAGTGTATATGAAGGTTGCATGCTTGCAACTCAAGTCAATTCGCTTTACTGATCCTGAAGGAAACTCAAGCATTGAGAATCTAACAAATCCAAGAAGGTTCATCCCCCCCTCAGCAATGAAGCTACATCCTGTTTACTTTCTGTTCACACACTTCCTGGGTCTCACCTCCATCTGGTTGGCATGGAGACGCACCAGCCTCGTTACCCGGACCTTCTTGCCGGTACGAGTGTTGTAGATGTTCTCTGTCTTCCTCACACTGCCCTGGTACACACGCACGTAGGTCAGCTGGCCAAACCTGCCCGCCTACCAACAGAACACACTTATGTGATGTACAGTGATGTGCAACCCACTGAGCTATACCCCTCCCCTGCTCTACCGCTGAGCTGTACCCATACCATCACCAGGTGAATACTGACCAGGTGAATACTGACCAGGTGAATATTGACCAGGTAAATACTGACCAGGTGAATATTGACCAGGTAAATGCTGACCAGGTGATGGCCAGGGGAAGGTGGTGACAGTCTAGACTCGTACCTCCAGTTTGAAGGCCAGACCAACAAACGGATGGGTAGCGTCTCTCCTGGGGTCCATCAGGATCTTGCTGCTGTCGCCGGATTCCCTGATGGAGCGCAAGGTCAAGGGTCAGGTCATCAGAGGGGTGGGGCACACAGGTCTCTGTCTGGATTGGTTCACGCTGGTTCCTGAACACTAAGTAGAACTCTGCACCTCTGACCCTGCTGTCTACAAGCACCACCAAGGGAAGAGAGACTCACTCCTGGTTGAGGATGGCGTAGTTGTTGATCTCTGTGGGGTTGGGCATGTACTCCAGCACTGCGTTCAAGAGAGGCTGGACCCCCTTGTTCTTCAGGGCGCTGCCCACCAGAACAGGGCTGAAGAGACGCTGGATGGTGGCCCGCCGGATAGCAGCCTGCGCGCGCGGTTACAGGACAGTTTGACAGAGCCGTCCATTTGAAGTTCATTACTGTATTCCCCCATAGACACCCCTAATTGCTCAATGACAAGAGCACAAAACACATTTATACAAGCACATACACACACACATCTACAAAGTCGCACACCTTCAGGTCAGTGACCGTGGGGACCCTCTCCTCCAGGAACATCTCTCCCAGGACCTCGTCAGCATTGGCCACACACTCCACCAGCTCCTGCCTCCGCTCAGCTGCCTCCGCTCGAAACTCCCCGGGGATGTCCTCGAACCGGAGCTCCTGCCTGTCCCCAAATATTGAGATATGTATAAATGTTTATATGAGAGAGAGATGGAGAAGGGGAGAAAGACATTTAGAGAAACAGTTAGAGAAAGGAGAGAGAGACAGTCAGAGAGAAAGAAGAGGGAGAGAAAGAAGAGTGAAGAGCGACAGTCAGAGAGAGAAAGAGAGGGAGGAGAAAGAGGGAGATGAGAGAGAGATGAATGCTAGTCAGTGTGTCTCTGGTCCATAGCTGCAGCTTGTACCCGAAGGGTCCTTCGAAGTAGATGCTCCTCTCCTCCACCAGGTCGATGATACCCTTCAGACGGCCCTCCAGGCCCATGGGAATGTTCAGGAACGCAGCGTTTTGGTTCAGCTTGGTCCTGATGCCACAGTAACAATAACAAGGTGTTATTTGATGCTTTCATCTAAAGCTATATAGGGATGAAGATGTCACTTCTATCTGCAGTGAAACGCTGCTCATCCTACCCACTGAGCTATTCTCAGATATGGTGAATAATAGTTTTTCCTTTTACAGTTTAAGCTTCAAAATACCAACAAAAAAGTCAAACACTTTCTCTCACATTTTATACAATTAAACTTTAAAACACGTTTGAAGGGACCATCCTGGGGCCCAAACATTTAATCAGTTAAAGATCCGCTTTTCCACATTTTACCGAGTACAGAGTTGACCCTTGACCCTGGACGTCACCTGAGCTGCTGCAAGGCTCGGCTGGGGTTGGAGCCTGTGCGGTCCAGCTTGTTGATGAAGGTGAGAAAGGGGACGTTGTAGCGCTTCATCTGCCTGTTCACCGTCATGGTCTGGCACTGCACGCCTCCCACCGCACACAGCACCAAAACCGCTCCGTCCAACACACGCAGCGCCCGCTCCACCTCAATGGTGAAGTCCACATGACCTGCAGGGGGGAGAGGGGGAGGGGGAGAGAGAGGGGAGTGGAGGGGGGGAGAGAGAGACAGAGATGAGAATTTATAAAGGGTACAGTGGAACAGCTTTTAACGTTAGATCTAAAGGTCGCAACTTCAAATTCATCCTGTACTTCGCTTTGGACAAAAACGTCTAATAATGAATACATTATTAATATTATCTTTCGGCTGGGTACGTCCACAAGATCATCAGACAGCTATACATTTTGGTGTTAGTCCACAGGCCCCCTCGCTAGCTGTACCTGGTGGTGGTGGGGGGTCAGATGGCTGAGTGGTTAGGGAATCGGGCTATTAATCAGAAGGTTGCCAGTTCGATTCCCGGCCGTGCAAAATTAAGTTGTGTTCTTGGACAAGGCACTTCACCCTACTTGCCTCGGGGGGAATGTCCCTGTACTTACTGTAAATCGCTCTGGATAAGAGCGTCTGCTAAATGACTAAATGGTACCTGGTGTGTCTATGATGTTGATGTGTTCCTTCCACATGGTGTAGGTAGCTGCTGACTGTACCCGCTAGCTGTACCTGGTGTGTCTATGATGTTGATGTTGTGTTCCTTCCACATGGTGTAGGTAGCTGCTGACTGGATGGTGATGCCTCGCTGACGCTCTAGCTCCATGGAGTCCATGGTGGCTCCGACTCCATCCTTCCCCTTAACCTGCACACAAAACAACAAGGCATTTATAAATACATATATATGAATACTCAGATTCCCAAACTAACTGATTCAATGGCTGGCAAGAACAAGGTTATTAAAACGGGCAAGACGGTTTACAGTATAAACGGATATCCATAGCTCACCTCGTGAATCTCTGCTATTCTGCCGGTGTAGTAAAGGACACGTTCGGTCAGGGTGGTCTTCCCCGAGTCGATATGAGCGGAGATACCGATGTTGCGAATCCTTTCGTTGGGGATGAGGCCGGAGGAGCATGATCGCCAACTATTCATCAACACCTGGTGAAGATAGTCATTATTAGAGACGTTTTAGGACATTATGCAACACATAAAAATAGTAACGGTAGCTAGCTCGCACGTTACACAAACAATGTTAGGGTCTGTCTGCAGACTATTTATCTTACCTTATTCAATGTGACGGTTGCCGGTTTCCGTAGATGTGTTTGACTTAAAGTCAGGCCTGCTTTTAGAAGTCGCATTTTGCCGGTAAAGTGGTAAAAGTGGTTTGGCAACGCAATTCCCCACTGGATGTCAGTCAACCCGTTGAAAGTCACGCCGACACCAACGGCTTAACCAGGAACACTAGAGCGGTACTTCCGGTCTACGTCCTGCTTCCCGGTTTTGCCTTCAAAATAAAAGTAATAGGTAAAGCTCTAGTCTACGCATTGAAAACCATTGTTTCTGTAAAAAAATTGATGCAGAATGTGTGTTTTTTAAAAGGGGGGTGGGTAAAAATTAGATCAAAATTATGAATTTTATGTAATAAAAAGTATTTAGTTTTACTGTTGCACGGAAGTAGGTACTTCCTTTCTTTCTGGTTACACATTGGTTCAAACCGCAGTCATACACAAGAGGCGCTGGCTAAGAAACTGACGTTAGCCTAAAGTTAGTCACCCTCCCAGCCAGCTAGCTAGCAAGAGGCTGTCGTATAACATAACATTTCTAACACGGGGAGGCGACAAATAAGGAAAACAAAGAAGTTGTTGCGTCCGTTTGAACATCTTGATTGTATTTCACCATCAAGTCAACTACGTAGAAACAGAAAATATCGAGTTTGAAAGGTATGAATAGTTGCTATATTAATCTAATGTTGCTGCAGATATTTTGTTATTAGTAGACGACTGACTGTAGGTAACCTAGTAGCTAGCCTAGCTAACTGAGCTCAGAATCTTTTGGTTGTGCGTGCGGCCTGTCTAAAGGAAGCTTGTAGCTAAAGGAACCACAGTTTTGTGGTCAGCTAAAGCTAACAAGACTAGCCTAGTAGCTAGCCTTAATGCACCTGCAAAAATAGGAATTTATATAGCCATCTGGTCGTTACGCTACGTTAGCTACTTGTTAACGAGTAGCATTAGATCCGTGGCGAATTTACCGTGTGTTTGTTGTTGTCTAGTTAGCATTAACTGTGTATAGGACACTAGTTAACTAGAAGTGAACTCAGGTGGAGACCTGATATTCGAACCTTGACATTTTAGCTAGCTTACCATCTAGCGACGGTACAGCTAGTGCTAGCTACTCTAGAATCTAGCCTACAGTTACACTCTTAATTTGCTAGCACATGTTATAGTTTGCTAGCTTCCCATCAAGACTGATGATCTTACGATAACATAAAAGGCCTGTTTGTGAAGATATTCTGTGGTCACTGTCCATGTATCTAGATGCATGTTGCCAGTGTTCATTTATGAGTGGGCACAGACAGGGTGCAAATTACGGGGATTTGACCCCCCCCTAATTAAGACTTGGACCCCCACAAAAGAGGTCAAAACTCAGGTCGGATACACGCTCTGGAAAAGAAATTGACACCCCCGATTGTCATTGTATAATTCGCACTCTGGCCACAGATTCAAAATACGAGCCAGATAGTACTGGAGCCTAGCTAGCACAGTCCGCCATTCTTGCTATGCTAGCGCAACCGCTACAGGCTAGCAGTGCTGTTTCACCACTGTTTAACGTTATGCAATTTGACGAAATTAGCTGGCAATTCATTTGCGGTGTTCTGGCTTTACCCTATGCGTGGCATAGCAAGCCTAGCTGGCTAGATAACAAATATTGCTGTGCTTTCTTGTATCTGGCAAAGACCGGATAACAGGGTTGGTTCATTTAGCCATAGAGCTATTAAACTAGTAGTACATGATGTAGGCAGCTAGCTATTTATGTGACTGCCAAGTGAGAACATTGTCAAACTAGTTACCCACTTATTAATAGCAGCTTTAGGGTTAAGATTTAAGATACAGTAGCAATGCCAGTTTATTTTAATTATGTTTTAGCGTTTGCTTGCCAAGTAACTTTGGCTTGCCAGCTTTCTCGCTATTTTGATTTGGCAATGATTGAGCTGGTAGCTCTAACATACTGGCCAGATTACATGAACTGCATGTCACGAGTTTAGCTGGCATACGCATTTCTGGTGTAACGACGTACGACGTTCGCTCTAACTCAACCCAAGCTGACAGTCGTGCTGGAGTGGTTAGAGCTAGCTAGATATCTAGGCACTAGCCAGCTATGACAGCGGCCGACCATCACTGCCGGAAATTGTTGTGTAACGTTAGCTTAAGCATTATATTAGTATTGCATCGTATAGTAGCTGAACAGTATTTCCCAAGTTAACATCAACACAAGCCGAGTTTCGATAGGTGTGTGTGTAGGTTGGGCAGTGTGTGTTTGTTTAGATAGGTGTGTGTAGGTTGGGCTGTGTGTGTTTGTTTAGATAAGTGTGTGTTCTTTTTAGATAGGTGTGTGTGTGTAGGTTGGGCAGTGTGTGTTTGTTTAGATAATTGTGTGTTCTTTTTAGATAGGTGTGTGTGTAGGTTGGGCAGTGTGTGTTTGTTTAGATAAGTGTGTGTGTGTGTAGGTTGGGCAGTGTGTGTCCAGGAGTGAAGCACTAGGTAGAGAATGCTCTATGTGTCACAAATATAGCACACACATACTTTTGTAATCCATCACAGCTGATTCAGTGAGCAGTCAGGAGTAACTGTGAAGCACTGGGTTACTTTAGGCCTCATGGACGTAGGTGTGGTTGTTAGATTTGTGCTATCGATTATTATCATCAATATTTGCGTCACCAGGAGATGTCTGATAACACTGGTGTTAAACACTCTCAACATGTCTCTTAGCGGCACCAGTGTCATTCTGCCCTGACTTGTACTTTATGGAGTCTTATATTGGTATGATCTGTAATGTCACAGATTGTATCGCTGTTTCGCCTCGAATTAGTTTAAGCAATTTTGTATTTTTTGTGGCCCCACTCACTTTCGTTTCATTTTGTCAGGCCATCATTTAATGGAGAAGGCAGTAAGCTAGAAATGTTTTGGCTTTATATTTGAGCTGTAAATCCAACCAGCATGTAGCCATGTGAAAGGCTCAACTGGGGGAGACCATCGACAGTGTGGAAGAAACCTCCAATACCACCAAGGGATTGCAATACCCTTTGTGATAAAGTTAGGAACCGAAGTGAGGAATCGAAACACGGTTCTTGGAAATTTGGAATTGGTTCTCGATACTCAACCATAGCCTGTTAAACTTTGCATCACCAAATATTATACCACAACATTTTGTTACACCCCTAGTATTAGTTGCTGATTGAATAACATGTCATTACATGTCAACGTTCTCTCTCTCCTCGCCGCATGGACAGGTGGACCACTCACTGCGTTGTTGCTCCTTGTAACCGGTAACCATGCCGTTCCCGTTTGGCAAGTCCCACAAGTCACCGGCGGACATCGTGAAGAACCTCAAGGACAACATGGCGGTGCTGGAGAAACATGACCTGTCTGACAAAAAGGCTGAGAAGGTACCAAGCTCTATCCTTCTTCATCCCATCCCTCTCTATCGCTCCCTCTCTCTTTCTCTCTCCCCTACCTTCCCTCTCTCCTGCCTCTCCTCTCTCTCTTCTTCTTCCTCTCATAGTATGGTGAAAGTATGGTTTCAGATGAGCTAATGTTTCTGCCCGTTTGTGTACATGTATCTGTATGTGTTTGTATCTGTGTGTTTATCTGTCTGTGTTCTGTGTGTCTGTGTGTGCTAGGCCTCAGAGGAGGTGTCGAGGAGCCTGGTGCTGATGAAGGAGGTGCTGTACGGTACCAGCGACAAGGAGCCCCAGACGGAGGCCGTGGCCCAGCTGGCCCAGGAGCTGTACAACAGCGGCCTGCTCAGCTCCCTCATAGCACATCTGCAGCTCATAGACTTCGAGGTGTGTGTGTGGGACGGGGTGAAGCGGAAACATTGAAGCATGACTTGTGTCTGTAAGTGGAGGACAGTAAATTGCGCCGTGCGTACTCTTGTAACAGCCCTGTGCTTTGAGTCCTTCAGCTGGACGATAGTCATAGCATATCTGTCAAGTCAGATCTTTCCTGTATGATGGTGTTGTGGTGTTTCTCTCCTGTATGATGGTGTTGTGACGTTTCTCTCCTGTATGATGGTGTTGTGGTGTTTCTCTCCTGTATGATGGTGTTTGTGGTGTTTCTCTCCTGTATGATGTTGTTGCAGTGTTTCTTCCTGTGTGATGGAGTTGTGGTGTTTCTTTCCTGTATGATGGAGTTGTGGCGTTTCTCTCCTGTGTTGTTTCTCTCCAGGGTAAGAAGGATGTGGCTCAGATCTTCAACAACATCCTGAGACGGCAGATCGGCACACGCACGCCCACGGTGGAGTACCTCTGCACCCAGCAGAACATCCTCTTCATGCTGCTGAAGGGGTGAGGGGGCACACACACACACTCCCACTCTCCACACACACTCTCCACACACTCCACACACTCCACTCACACGTGTAATGTGGTGATGTTGTGCTCTCAGGTACGAGGCGCCGGAGATCGCGCTGAACTGTGGCATCATGCTGAGGGAGTGCATCCGCCACGAGCCGCTTGCCAAGATCACGCTCTCCTCAGAGCAGTTCTACGACTTCTTCAGATACGTGGAGATGTCCACTTTCGACATCGCATCGGACGCTTTTGCCACTTTCAAAGTGAGTTTCTTTCATCACGGGAGGCAATGGGCATGGATCTGTAAGAGAGGAGATAGAGAGTCAAGGACACAGGAGGGTAGGGAGGAGGAGGAGATGGATGGCAGAGATTAGGGGGAGGAGGGCAGAGAGGAGGAAGAGGGTGAGGAGGAAGACAGGAGGAACTGCTCTTGTCAGAACTAGGATAAGACTAAACAGGACGTTCTAGAGCACGGCTGTGTATAACAGGCATTCCTGTTCTGTGTAGGATCTACTGACGAGACACAAACTCATGAGTGCAGAGTTCCTGGAGCAGCACTACGACCGGGTGAGTCAGACACTTCTTTATTTGATGATGTAACTGGACATGTGTGTTAAGCAACAACTGTAGTCACTTGGGGCCAAGCTATGTTTATTTGGGGGATTTAATATTTGATTTGGTAATTGAGGAATAATTACTCATCTTTGAGGAGCTGTAATATATATGAGCTAGTGGTCTGACACCAAACTCAGGCTCTGTGAGCTCAGAACTTCTGCCTCAACACGAGCAGCAGAGGAATGATGCTCTCTGGAATGAGCAGATAGTTATGCTGTCCCCCCCCTCCCTCTTGTCCTCTCTCTTCTGTTTCTTCCCCCTGTCTTCTCTCTCTTTCCCCTTGTCCTTCTCTCTCTCCCTCTTGTCCTTCTCTCTCCTCTTGTCCTCTCTCTCTCTCCCTCTTGTCCCTCTCTCTCTCTCCCTCTTGTCCTTCTCGCTCTCTCTCCCTCTTGTCCCCTCTATCTTTCTCTTTTCAACCAGTTCTTCGGTGAATATGAGAAGTTGCTTCACTCTGAGAACTACGTCACTAAAAGGCAATCTCTGAAGGTAAGGAGGAGAAGGGGTGCAGGGAGGAGGTGTCAGAGGGAGCTGCAAGCATTATTGCCATCTAGTGGATGAAGTTGGATTTTTTAAAATATATTATTAATAAGTTAATTTAGCTTTTTATTTTATGAAAATTGTTAATATTTCATATTCTTCCTTCATGTTTCAGTTGCTGGGAGAACTTCTCCTGGACCGACATAACTTCACCATCATGACGAAATACATCAGCAGACCAGACAACCTGAAGCTCATGATGAACCTGCTGAGAGACAAGAGCCGCAACATCCAGTTTGAGGCGTTCCATGTCTTTAAGGTGACGTTGGGTTAGGGTTAGATCAGACTGGGTGTTAACATGTCTGGGCGTTCCATGTCTTCAGATCAGACTGGGTGTTAACATTTTGTAGATGTTACATATGGTGAGAAAGGGCAGTGTAGGACACTATGTTGACTAGCCCTATCACTCATGTATACAATAAAGTACTTCACAAAATACTGACACCCACATTGAAGTAGATTCAGATAAGGCGAGTCCTTCAGCAACACTGTTGTTGTGCTAGCTAACCAAACATCCCAACACTGTTGTTGTGCTAGCTAACCAAACATCCCAACACTCTCCTGCTCCCCCAGGTGTTCGTGGCCAACCCCAACAAGACCCAGCCCATCCTGGACATTCTGCTGAAGAACCAGAACAAGCTCATCGAGTTCCTCGGAAAGTTCCAGAACGACAGAACGGAGGACGAACAGTTCAATGATGAAAAGACCTACCTGGTCAAACAGATCAGAGACCTGAAGAGACCTGCACCCCTCAACGCCTGAGTGGGGGCGCGGCGATGAGGGACATGTCACCCTGAGGGCTGGCGGGGGGCGGTGGGGGACATCTCACCCATGAGCAGAAGACGTTCTAGTTGAAGGAACATTTGAGGAAACAAACTAAAACACTGTCCCTTGGATGGCCCCAGCCCCTCTGCTGTTAAATCCACGTTTTCACTTTTATTTTATTTTTAGCTGTCCGGTTTACTTTCAGCAAGACAGAACAAGACAAATTATATATGCTGTTGCTTTCTTGCACATTGATGAATGGAAGGTATCCCTCAACAAATACGACAAAAGTTAAACCTCTTTGAACGATAGACAGAATCATTTTGTGTTATGAAAACTCTTTCAGCATAAACTTGTTATTGAAAGGAACTAGCATTGGTGGGTGTTAGCTGCATGCATTGAGATGTGTCGGGTGTATGGTTGTACTAGTCCAGGGGTGGTCTAGGTGTATGGCTGTATACAGGGCTGGTCTAGGTGTATGGCTGTATACAGGGCTGGTCTAGGTGTATGGCTGTATACAGGGCTGGTCTAGGTGTATGGCTGTATACAGGGCTGGTCTAGGTGTATGGCTGTATACAGGGCTGGTCTAGGTGTATGGCTGTATACAGGGCTGGTCTAGGTGTATGGCTGTATACAGGGCTGGTCTAGGTGTATGGCTGTATACAGGGCTGGTCTAGGTGTATGGCTGTATACAGGGCTGGTCTAGGTGTATGGCTGTATACAGGGCTGGTCCAGGTGTACGGCTGTGCTGGTCCAGTTAACCTCCAGACTGCAGGTCCAGTGCCAGCTCACACCCACACATCATTGGGTGGAGCGATGGGTGAGTTTAGAGAGGGGGTGTTCCTGGAGCCTTCTATGCTCCGTGTCAGAGGAGAACGGGGATACCTTTGGTCTGATTTGGGTGCAGTGTGTTCTGAGACAGGGTAAACATGTACATATGCCGTTTGTTTTGCTTTGTAGATTATTTTTTGGTTTTGTTGTTGAACTTTTGACATTTGAATATATATGGATTACATTGAACATCACATTTTTGGGTTAATCGTAATCAATTTTATTTTTAGATAGATGAAAGGTGGGGATGAATTGATCAATGATCGTTTCGTTTTACTGATGAGAAACTGTTTTCTTTGTACATAACATCTAACTTTTAGGACATAATAAATAAGTTGTACAGTAGTGGAACGTCAAGCCGGTAGTCTATATCTGATATTAGCATTTTTTTCAGGTAGATTATAGAATCTTCTACAAAATGCTAAAAGCATGTGATGGTGTTGTGTGTCAGGGGAGGGATGTTAACCCAGCAGGAAGCTGGCGTGTCTGCAGTGTGTGGATGCTCTGGTAGCTAGCTGGAGAACACACAGCTGGTACGCAGCTGGTACGCGGCTGGTATGGCTTCTCCTCTGACACTCTTCTGGTATGTTGTACTTCTTCTATGGTTAACCTGGTGTGCTGGCGTAGCTGGGAGTGTTGTGTGGCAACCAGGTAACTACAGGGGCCATTGTGTCCTCAACTATCTACTTGGTACATTCATTGGTTCTTTTGTTTCCACTACCATTTCTCCTTAAGTTTAAGCTTTTTGTTTTATTTATTCCAGTACAAATATCAATGTGCTTGAACCATCGAGTTCTGACAAATCCGTAAATAAATGAGCTGTTATGCATCAGTCTAACAAATAATAAACGGACCTACAATGCAAAAGGCCCTAACCCTACAATGCAAAAGGCATGTTGCTCAACCAGCTGCATGTTATACGCTTTAACGGATGTTGTCCTGGAATCATTTTTTAAAGTTTAGATTTACGACTGAAATTTTACTCCCACTCCAGCGCTGTCAGAAGTGTCAAAAAGACTTGGGCTTTACAGTCTGAAACTGAAATAAAGGAAAAAACATTTGGAACAAATGAATCATGTTGTGAAACTGGTATTTGTTTATGGTCCATTAAGCCTGCGCTTTACTATTCTGCCCTCAATTTGTGTTAATCTGAACGTTTCCAACTTTTTTGGAGGAGTTTATATAACAGACAACAGAATTTATTATCAGTTTACTATGGATCACAGCAGGATGTCTGTCATGAACCGACAGCGCTACATCATGAGTCTGTAATTCTCATCCCCGACTATTTGTGTCAGTTACAGGCGCTTCACCCCCTCAGCATCCTGACGTGCATCCCTGCCAGCCACTAGCCGGCGTAATCGTGCTTGTCCCTTTAAGGGCGTAAAAAAACGACTTCCGTCTGACAGACAAAACATATCTAGGCTACAGTAACGGTGTCAAGAGATTAAAAAGGTATCCAGTGAAGAGGAACCGCTACTGCTGCTGTAGGTCTTTCTCATCAACAACCATGGTGAAGATAACCTTCCAGTCTGTCGCGGGACAGAAAGTCGAGAAGGACAATGACTGCGACAAGACCGACGTTCTGATCCCTCATCAGATGGTGAGTTGACACAAATATTTTATTGCGTTTAGAAAAATAAAAACACTAACCGTCGATGGTTTTTCGGTGGAGAACTTCTAAACGATATTTGTGTGTAAAACAAACACACAAAATATAACATGTCTGCGTTAAACTAGACCTTTGGCTCTGAGCACCTTTGTTTCCTCTATACCTGCAGAGTGACGGCTTGAGTCGGATTATGTTAGACAGCATCCATCGCCATTTGGCCCGTAAGAACACGAAGCTCTGCGTTGAGCTGCAAGGGTCTTTGAAAAAAAATATCGGCCTTCTGCCAAACATCTCACAGAAAACAATGAGAACAGTCAAAATGTAAATGAGCACATCGTGAAAAAGAGCCTTGAACATGGAGATGTCATTGTTTTGTAATACGACATTGAGGGTTTCTCTGCCCTAAATGGTGGAACAGATAATAACAACCCCTACCAAGCGCGAATGTTTGAAAAATTCAAATATATTGCGACATTCTGCACCACTGATGCAGACAAAGGGATACCCTGCAGTTGGCTACTTAGAAAGTTCGTAGAGCCATGACCGACTCCTCAATACTTCCGAAGCAGAAGAAAACAAATTCCACCCCACTAGTTCGACCCAAACAAGATACTAAGTTTAGCGGTTATTATTCGTTGTACAACAAGCTACACAGTCTCTGCATTTTAAAGCAGGATTTATCTCGCCTGATAGATATTCTTTCGAGCTGGTGCGGGTCTGATTCTGCTGAGGAGGAAGGTCAGGGTTAGTGAGCACACTGATTCATATTCGGGCTTTTGGTCTTCATGGTATCGTGATAGAAAAACAGACTTGATTGTGTCAAACATTGTCAGTGCAAGAACTCTTTTACCACTCGGTGGGGGGCCTCGAGAGAGAACGAGAGAGATGGAGAGATAAAAAAGAGAGGGAGAGACTGTAAATAAATGGGAGATAGACAGAGGGACAGACAGGAACATGGAGAGAGATTACAAACAGTGTTACCTACCACCACTCTGTTTTTCCACAGGCCTCTGCTGCCATTACCAACAGTGAGCAGATCCTTACTAACAGTTGTAGCATATAAGTGTTCACCATGTAGATATAGGGCCGGTTTTCGTGTTAGGGTAACCTGCCGTCAAAACTATTCCTTATTCCATATTCTTTGCTGTGGAGGCACAGGTGAACAAAGCCTGTAAGGAGCGTTGCAGCTGTGACCTCAGCGCTGGCCTGCTTCCACACAATACAAGCAATTTAGTTTTCTATGAATCCAAGCAATTTTTCTGGCTATGCAGGAAATCAACGTCATTGTACCTGCCTAAAAATAGTCTTTGTAGCTTCATCAGAAACTGGTGTCATCACCGGACCCACCTGCATGAGACGTTCTATAGGCTGCTACTACGGTACATCCACTGCCAGTCTGCCAGCCCATGACTCAGAGGAACACGGACAGATGGAGTGAGAGACTGGAGGCGTTCTGGGTGTGAAGTGTGGTGCTACTCTAGATCGTTTGTTCCAGAGTCCTCCATCCCTACTGTGGGAAAAATATTTTCTGATAGAGGATGACTTTTATGAGGAAATACCTTTTCTAGGATTATAGAATCCTCATCTTCTTACTGTTCACCGCAATCTTGAGTTCATTCAGTATTTGTACATGTTTGCTACATGTTGGTATGTATGAATAACACGTGTGGACTTGTGTGTATGTATCTCTGTGTGTGTGTGTGTTCTTCCAGGATGAGGAGGATGTGGAGCTGCCAGTGCGCCCCAGAAGGTCTCCTCTGAACGGGCTGTGCTGCCTGACCTTCTTCCTGGTGGTGTTCATGTCCGGCCTTGTGATGGCCTCCATCTACGTCTACCGCTGCTACTTCATACCGCATGTAAGGGGGGTCAGGGCAGTCTGTGTGTGTGTGTGGGGATTTAGTAGATGCATTCATCCACAGGAACATATGGGGGGGTTTCACGGCAATCTCTTGTGCTACTGATCTACATCTTCCCCAAAATGCTGCATGAAGTCTGCGAGTCCTGCACTGTCATCCTGACCTTAAATTAACTCCTGACTTGTTCTGACGTTCTCCTCCTTCATGCTGCGTGGAACCCAGAACCCAGAGGAGAACCTGTTCCACTGCCGGGTTATGTACGAGGACTCTGTGTATGCACCGCTGCGCGGGAGGCAGGAGCTGGAGGAGCGCGTGGGGATCTTTCTGGAGGAGAACTATGAGCAGATCAGCGTGCCTCACTTCGGAGGCAGCGACCCCGCTGACATCATCCACGACTTCCACAGAGTGAGGAACAGCCGTCTGATGCAACCAGCTTCAGATACATCAATATATATAAAGAATAATCTGATCTAGGGGTGGTCATCTTTTGGTACCTCACGATTCGATTTGAATCGATTCTTGGGGTCTCGAATTGTGATTTTTTACATTTTAATAAAAAATTATAATGATATAAATGACATTGCAATAAAAAATATTAGTGAATCGCTAGAAGACTGAATCGAGATTCAAATGTGAATCAAATCACCCCAAGTATTTATGTATCAGGCATGTTGAAGAGATGGACAGGGATTACCCAAGTGTTTTAGTGTTCAGAGGCTGTATTTAGCACCTACAGTGCTACACAGTACAGTGCAGCCAATGTGAAGTACAGCAGTGGACGTGTGGTTTTGTGACCTGTATCCCCGTCTGTGTCCAGGGTCTGACAGCCTACCATGACATCGCTCTGGATAAGTGCTACGTCATCGAGCTGAACATCAGCATTGTCATGCCCCCACGCAACCTCTGGGAACTGCTGGTCAACGTCAAGGTGAGGCTGGTCAATGTCAAGGTCTCTGTCTCTCACTGTGTCTCTCTCTCTTACTCTCTGTGTCCCTCTCTGTCCCTCACTGTGTCTCTCTCTGTCCCTCACTGTGTATCCCTCTCTTACTCTCTCTGTGTCCCTCTCTGTCCCTCACTGTGTCAAGTAATGTAGAACTGACAGCCCTTCCCTTCCATCTCTTTCCCCTGCCGTGTGTGTGTGTGTGTGTGTCTGGTGTGTGTGTGTGTCTGGTGTGTGCACAGAGGGGGACGTACCTGCCCCAGACCTACATCGTCCAAGAGGAGATGGTGGTGACAGGAAAGGTGTACAACATGCGCCAGCTGGGACCCTTCATCTTCCATCTGTGTAACGGCAAGGACACCTACCGCCTGGCCCGCAGAGCCAGCCGGCGACGTGAGTGGAGGAACGGGGGTGGGGTAGGGGAGGGTGGGGTAGAGAGGGAGAGTAACTTGAGTTTCTTTACTCCAGGCTGTTACTGAGTATTTGAATTCTAGTCTAACAAATGTTTTCTCTCTCTCTCTTTCTCTTTCACACAGGCATCAACAAGCGCGAGGCCAAGAAGTGCCATCACATCCGTCACCTTGAAAACACGTTTGTGGTTGAGACTGTTATCTGTGACTAAGTCTACCTTCTCCGTCAGCTCTAACTGTTTCTGCACCCAAAGCAGCTGTAGCACATTCTTGTGGATTTACTTTGAGTTATTTACCAGTTGCACTTTACTATTTAGTTTCTTCTTCTGATTCTTGAGTTCATGTATTGTAATATGGTGACGGTCTCATTGTGTTTCCTCAGAATGTAGCAGCGTCATACAACCAGTAATTAATTCTGTTACAAAGACTTTTTCCACTCAAGGGAATTGCATGATACCCTCTGTTGTCAGGGGAGATGACAGTTTCCACTTGTTGTCACGCTGACTGTTTCCTGTCCTGCTCTAGAGAATACTGTGCCCGGGCCCCCTCCTGTAACAGTACCCAGTGGTAAGGCGTTGAGCTGACAAATGGGGCATTCCTCTTCTGGTTTTCTGTGTCACTTTTGCTGGCTGCTTTCCACCCACCACCACCACAAGACTGCACTTGATTCTACCTCCTTCTCCTTTCCTATATCTGTAAGCCTTGCTAGTCATGTGGACATATAGAAAAGTGTGCAAGTGAACTAGATGAGTCTTTAGTCTAGCGGTCGTGTGGGTCTGTGTACAGTAGGCCCCAGACCTCCTGTAGACACCTGCTCCTCCTCCCATGCCTAACCTGGGGACAACATATTTATTATCCTAGACATTCTTTTTGTCCTGCTATTTTTGGCACTCAATGTTTCTGCAAATGCTTTCAAATTGTCCCTTTGTTTATTCACCTTGTGCATGTAAGTGCTGTTTAGACTATGTTCCGTTAGTCTGGAGTCAGAGACTGGACTGCAGTCATACGTGCTGACTTGGGGCTCCTCCTATTTCAGATGATTATATATACCCTGGGTTGATCTGTACATTTTGTCTGCTGGTGAAGTCTATCTGTGAATAAAGTAGTTCAAATGGGGTTTTTGTGTGGTTTTTATGTTTTTCCTTTTGAATTTGCCATCACAGCGGAAGTTTGTGGGTAGTGACATCCTTGCTTTGGTTTGCATCAGACAGTCTGGTTCAGCTGTGCGGAAGACGTCAAGACTGGGGCACCAGGGGAAAGGGGGCTGTGTCACCTGTAGCTGTATCACGTGTATGTTTTTAGCTCTCCGGGACAGATCATGTCTAATTGTATTGCAGTCTTAAGAGTCCTTAACGGTACATTTCAGTGTTGAATTGTAAATATCTACTTAATTATGACATTGTTGGGCTAATACATGTCACACATTAAAAGAAAATATACTTTATTATTGATAATCAAAGACTCCACATGCAAGGATAATTCAAAATATACCAACTTCAGTGAATCTTTGAATCAACTTCAGCGCCTTGTGGCCTGTGGGGGCAGTTCAGCATGCTGACGTCCGACTGTCATGGGATTTATCAAGAGGGATCTTAACGTCAGATGCGTCTTCTTCCAAAATCCATCAAGAGAAAAGTAGAACAACAGAGGGACCAGACAGCTGTTGATGCTGCCAAGACACACGGCGGCCATCTTGGAATTGAGAGTGGTTCCCGGGGTAAACCACAGCGGTAGGAAGCAGATGAGAAACGTCAGCAGGTTTGTGAGGAACATCAGCAGGTTTGTGAGGAACAACACTATCACGTTAATCTTGTTGAACTGCGCCGTGCGGGTGAGGTTCTTGCGCAACGTCAGAGAGACCATGGCTGTGGATACCACGTTTACCACCAACAACGTCAACACAGAAAACAGATTAACCAGCCTGCTGTCGATCTGGTACTGTGAGAGATGGAAGCAGGTGGTGATGTTGCTCGTCTTCATCCTCGGGTAAAGAGGAAGCCCTCAGGGGAGGCTGGCACACCAACACACAAGCCTTTCAGGCACGAGCCGGCGTCCGCAGGTGCCATGTCTGCAGAGGGAAGACCCAGGATCAAGTGGGACAGACCCAGGAGCAAGTGGGACAGACCCAGGAGCAAGTGGGACAGCACCAGGAGCAAGTGGGACAGCACCAGGAGCAAGTGGGACAGCAGACAGCGCCAGGAGCAAGTGGGCGCCAGGAGCAAGTGGGACAGGCCAGGGCAGTGGAGCAAGTGGGACAGTGCCAGGAGCAAGTGGGACAGCCGGACAGTGCAGCCAGGAGCAAGTGGGGACCCAGGAGCAAGTGGGACAGACCCAGGTGGCACATGGAGACGGTGGAGGAGGAACCCAGCACCCAGAGGGACGGAGCTCTGCGGGAGACCGAACGCTATAACACCACTTTCTTCTAGGGACGAGCGAGCTTTGTGGCGGGGAAATACTGAGCTAACCACAGGAAGTGAGGTTTGCGCATATCATTTAGGAAGAGCATCTACTGCAGTAACATTCTGAGAATGTTGAAAAAACTTTCCATATTAAATGTCTGTTGATTTCAGTGATTATTTTAGATACAGGTGGCACAACTCAAGTAAGTTAAACCTTCTGAAATGTTTTGTAAATGTTAAAAAACATCAAATAATAAGTCTTTGGGTAAAGCTGACAGTTGAATACCGTCCAAGTCTTTAGCCATTGTGACCCCGGAGCAGTGACAGTAGTTTTCAGTATTTACGGCGAGATTCTACACTCCTCCATTTTTGACACATACCCTACAAGTCAGGAGCAAGAAGCATCACTAGGTTTACCCCTCCCCACTCTGAGCAATGAGGTTCATTTCTCTTGGGACTTTGTTTAAATCATTGTCACTGTTGCCTGGGAGCAGGTCCTGTTTCCCTAGCCCCTCTACATTCCCTCTGGTGGACAACCGGCGTCGCTCCAGCCGGGCTGACAGCAGGTTCTCCTTCAGAATGAGGTAGTAGCAGATCCCGTCCGTCAGGCAGTTGACGCTGCTCACGCATGCGCTGATGTGCACCATGTCCCGCAGTGGCGTGATGACGTCTGTGTCCGCCTGCCCGCGCTTGGCCAGGAAGTAGATGAGCGCCATCACGTGGTAGGGGATGAAGCACAGCAGGAAGGCCACCAAATTGGTCAGAACCACCTTCACAGACTTGTTGTTCCTCAGTTTCTGGTCCAGCGGGTTCCTTCGGCGCAGGTTCCTCAGGATCTGCATCACGCGCACCGAGAAGAACACCATGGCGCCGGCGCAGGCCGAAAACACGGCCTCCATGAGCACGATGATCCACAGCTTGTTCCAGGTTTTGTCTGAGAAGCCCTGGAAGCAGTATGCGTTGCCATCCTTGCTGTGCAGGTCATAGACCGGAGCCGTGGCAGAGAACACAAGCACCCACAGCAGCAGGCTCACCAGCGCGGCCTTGCGAGGAGAGCGCAGGTGCTTGGACTCGAAGGGGAACTGCAGGGAGATGTAGCGGTCGGCCGAGATGCAGACGATGAGGATGATGCTGCCGTAGATGTTGACGAACACCAGGCTCTCCAGGAAGGTGCAGAAGCCTGTCCCCAAGCGCCCACAAGTGGTTGTAGGCGTACATCTTGAAGGGCAGGGAGAAGATGAGCAGGCTGTCGTTGATGACCAGGCTGGTGAGGTAGACCGTGGACTCTGTCCAGCGCTGGATTCTGAAGAGGAGGAGCCACAGAGCTGCCAGGTTGAGAGGAAGACCCACCACCAGTGTGGGGACGTAGACCACCCACTGGATGTAGCAAACGGAGCTGTTGCAGTATGTCATCCCACTGCAGAGCAGGAACAAGAGTCATAAAGGTGACCACATCTCAGGTACCAGGCAGGGGTCAGCAATAATACTAATATAGGTAAGAAGGGTTATTCTTGACTCACACATTTTTCTCTTTGCCATACAGTTTTCGGACACAACACTACCGTGCAACTAGATAGTAACAACATAGTATGTTGTTACATGGCAGTTCATGTAACTTATGTAAACTGTTGCAAATAAACTGTGCTGTACTGACCTACCTAATCCTCCAGTACACCCACGATAGTATCCACCCTGGACTGGTATACAGCAACACTGTAATAAGTAAACAAAATAACTCATATGGATGGATATACATGTATAATATCCTAAATACCACAAACTGTTTATGTGTTGTGATCCGTTTAGCAAGCCTACAGTTTCTAGAATTGTTGAGCGAAGCCTTTGGAGTGTTGCGGAACAGAACAATAAGCCATTGTAATGAAATCTCCTGAGAGTTAAACCCGCCAGTTTGACACGTGGCGTGTCTACACCAGACAACTACCATCTGGCAAGCGCTACCGCAGCATTAGTTACCGAACTAATCGACTACGAGACAGCTTCTATCTCCAGGCCATCAGGCTCCTGAACAGATAACTTACACACACACACACACAAACTTCCCTTCTGAAAAGGACCGTTACGTTATATGTCATGGTTATTACCCCCCACCTTCCTCCTGCACATCACGACTTTACAGTCTGAGTACTTCGCTGCCCAGCATAGACTTTGCACTTATTATTACCACCTTGCAACTGTTTACCCTCACTGTTCATTCCATTGGTCATTGAGTATTGTGTATAATATTGTTTTTTAAATTTGTTTTTTATTATTATTATCTTATCTTTTATTGTTATTATTGTCCGCTATCTATTTGATTATTAAAAACTGCACTGTTGTAGGTGGTTCAGCGGCACAAGCTTTTCATTGTACTTGTGTATGCTGTAGGCCTATATAGGCTGTATGACAATAACATTTACATTTACATTTAGTCATTTAGCAGACGCTCTTATCCAGAGCGACTTACGGTAAATACAGGGACATTCCCCCCGAGGTAAGTAGGGTGAAGTGCCTTGCAGGACACAACGTCATTTAGCACAGCCGGGAATCGAACCAACAACCTTCTGATTAATAGCCCGACTCCCTCTGACCCCAATAAATTTGAATTGAATAAAACGTGATTAAATAAGTACTGTGCTTTTCTTTCTTTCAGTTTCAATCATCATATTACTTCCGTTCTGTTAAATGTATTTCATCATATAATCCCGGTTTAGAAGATGGATTTCCGATGCTTAAATTGCAAGACTTTCGATTTATAGTAGCCTACATTTGGTGCCTTTGTTTTGAGTGGTGATTGTTATGTTTGTGCTTCTAATATTCGGCGAATAACGTTCTGACTGATGGAATGACCTGTGTAGGCGTGTACAGTTCAATAGTGAGTAATTTACGTGAAATAAAAACGGAGTGGCCCACATCCTCGAGTTATGCTATTGCGATTTATCCTCTATCTGAATTTCATTACCCGATTTGACTGCTTATTCATGGGCCAAACACTGGACGCTACATACATTTTACAAACCTTTATATATTTAAGTAGCCTATTAAGTATTTAAATTCGTATTATTGCATGAATAGAATCACTCTGGATTTATTGTAATTAGATAACTGTTGCATTTAAGAAAATGTGGTTTATTTTAGGAAAAATAAAACACTTACCAAAAATGTTAGTTAGATCCTCCGTTGCAAACTTCTTGGTTTTGAGTTTCTTAATATAACAGGGTACTACATAAACGTATTGACTACAAAAGGAGACGTGTAGAATAACGTTTTTAAATAATCTCCCCTGAATGGATTTCGTCAACTGCGCGCACTCTGTTACCACATGCTGAAGAAGCGGAACATCATGGCAGCATGCACTCAAATCATGTCGCTCAGACTCGCTGTCGTGAGTTTGAGGATTCGGAGGAAGAAACGTGTTTTTTTGTTCTCATTTGAAACCAGATGAGTCTGCATGGTACCGTTTCCCACTTCCAAACAACACGGGGTTTATCAGGGGGAGGCACGAGTAGTTTCGGCCGTCGCCGTCGCTTCACCTTGGTATGACCTACTTACTATCAAATCCACCTTTAGAGTTTCCTTAACAATTCAAAAGCCTTATTCATATTATACTTCCGTTCTAATTTCTACTTTTTATTTGTCTGTTTTTTTGCGCGCCAGTCTCCATGCCAGGCACTTAAATGCTGACGTCATGACACAAACGAAACACGAGATGGCGCACTGTCATCGTTCAGGAAAAGCCAGTGTTGCGTCTCTGATTAGACCTTAGAGATTAGTACACACCTGATAATGTAGTTTGAACACGTTCTATACACGTATCAGCCACACGTCACGCACACTAGAATGATCATGTTGTCACAGGCAGTAGGCTACCAGATGACGCTTCTAAATACTTCACTAAAAATGTTGCCTGACCAGATATGAAGCCAAGAGGTGAAGCTGACCCTTAAGGCCCTTGCTGTAACAACAATAGGTTGTGGTGGTGGACTCAAACGCACGACTCAGGATATTCACGAAAACAGTTTTTTACTGGACAAAAGTCAAAGCAGAGACTGACATGAGGTACAAAGACAAACTAGCAATGAGATATGTGAAACACAAGGGCTAAATACACTGGGGCTAGATTGAAAACAGGTGCTGTCAATCAGGGCTGGGGAGGTCAATCACAGGCAGGGTAGGAGACACTGAAATGAGAGGAGAGGTGAGTACACACAGAAACAAGACATAACCTAGGGAGTTGGGCGGGATGTGACACTTGCATACTGTGTCCGAAATTTTGGTATACGTTTTTTCGTCAGCCTCAAAATTCTGTGGCTCTGAATTGCTAAAAAAACGATCAAAATGCTGGCTATGGATGCGAAAAACGCAGAAAATCGAATCTGTTCAGAACAGGGACAGGGACCACCAGACGGTTGTCAGAAGAAGACCGTAGGTGGCGGGTGGGGGTGTAAGGCTGGAGGAGAGACTTGATGTAGTCGGGTACTGAGTGTGAGTCCAGGCCTCTAGGGGATGGATGTGAGTCCAGGCCTCTAGGGGATAGATGTGAGTCCAGGCCTCTAGGGGATGGATGTGAGTCCAGGCCTCTAGGGGATGGATGTGAGTCCAGGCCTCTAGGGGATGGAGGTGAGTCCAGGCCTCTAGGGGATGGATGTGAGTCCAGGCCTCTAGGGGATGGATGTGAGTCCAGGCCTCTAGGGGATGGATGTGAGTCCAGGCCTCTAGGGGATGGATGTGAGTCCAGGCCTCTAGGGGATGGAGGTGAGTCCAGGCCTCTAGGGGATGGAGGTGAGTCCAGGCCTCTAGGGGATGGATGTGAGTCCAGGCCTCTAGGGGATGGATGTGAGTCCAGGCCTCTAGGGGATGGAGGTGAGTCCAGGCCTCTAGGGGATGGAGGTGAGTCCAGGCCTCTAGGGGATGGATGTGAGTCCAGGCCTCTAGGGGATGGATGTGAGTCCAGGCCTCTAGGGGATGGATGTGAGTCCAGGCCTCTAGGGGATGGAGGTGAGTCCAGGCCTCTAGGGGATGGAGGTGAGTCCAGGCCTCTAGGGGATGGAGGTGAGTCCAGGCCTCTAGGGGATGGATGTGAGTCCAGGCCTCTAGGGGATGGATGTGAGTCCAGGCCTCTAGGGGATAGATGTGAGTCCAGCCTCTAGGGGATGGAGGTGAGTCCAGGCCTCTAGGGGATGGATGTGAGTCCAGGCCTCTAGGGGATGGAGGTGAGTCCAGGCCTCTAGGGGATGGATGTGAGTCCAGGCAGCTTGTTCCTGGAGCTTCAAGGTAATAATCAACCACCACTGGTAACTTGGTGTTATCAGCTGTGGGTGTGGAATTTGCACTGTGTGCGCGTTCAAGCTCAGATCGATGTGGTTTGATGTAACTGACAGCTTGGATCTGAGACACAAGATATGTTTATCTTGCATCATACAATCCACCTTCAGCAAATATCTATCTGTCTATCAGTGTCTAGTCTATGAGTGTATATCAGTGTCTATCTATGTCTATCTATATATATCTATGTCTATCTATGAATAACTGTCTTTCTCTCTCCAGTTCACCTTTGATCTGGTTTAACGGCCTGTCGAGGAATGCCTCAATATAGCCTCCAATGGCATGTTCTCTGAGTGACGTGAGAGAGGCTGTTTTGTTGAAGCCGATTTGATTCTATTATTAGATTTCTGGCTTGTTCTGCACATTTTTACTCTTGTTGTCTATAGTGTAGAGCCCTGCCCCAATACCTGGTTACTAGTCACTGTCAGCCTCTGTTCTGGTCTGTCAATTCCTCCTGAGACACAGAAACAAGCTTTTAAAAGAGCAGGGGGAGGAGCCTCACTAGAGCTGGCGGCTGAGGCCTCCAAAGTGGCAAAAGCCAGAGTGAACTTTGAACCCGTCAGCTGACTGGAGAAGTGAAGAGCTGCCATCAAAGTTGAGTGAAGGGAGGGAGGGAGGGGAAGGGAGAGAGAGAGAGAGAGAATGAGGGAGGGAGGGAGAGAGGAGAGAGAGAGGGAATGAAGGAGGGAGCGAGGAAGCTTATGGTGCTATGGGTTGCAGGTCTGGATGAGGTGGTGAAAATGTGGAAGAGAAGGGTTTAGGATACTACAGCCTTCAGGTGGCTGGTTTCTCTGGCACAGGTGAGTGGATGTTTTGGATTCCTTGACAAAGAGGGGGAACAATACAGAGAAGCAATTAGTTGATTCCGGCAGGTGAGACAAGTAGGTGATTCAGGCAAGTTAGTAGGTAAGACAGGCAGGTGAAAGTAGGCAGGGCTCTGGAATGCCTTTCAGGTCTGAAAACAGTAGAGGGTGGTGCAGAGGGCGAGGAGGAAGGAACGGGGAGAGTAAAGGTGAAAGGGAGGGACTGAGAGAGCCCATGTAGGAGGGAGAGAAAGAAAAGAGGCAACGGCAAGAGAGAAGGTAAGAGCGCATTAAAGAGGGAGAGAGAAGGTGTCACAAGAAACAGTAATTACATCTTAGGGAGAGAGAGAGAGAGAGAGAGAGGCTGGCTCAACTGCTGTCTGGGTAACTAACAACACGCCTGTCTCCAAGGCAGGGGGAGGAGACAAAGAGGGGCAGAAAGGAAGGGGGGAGGAGAGAGGAGGTGAGAGAGAGCAGCCTGGACCCAGTCTGCCACTGGCCTCTGGAGTTTCTGAATCACTGACGTTTCAGTGAAGCTCTGAGGTGCTGTGTTGTCTCTGGATGCTACCGTTCACCAAGATGGAGTTCCTTCTGGATTCTGGATAGCGCTGACAGTCTCCCTTCACTCTGCCCCCTCCCCAGCCTCCAGCCCCCAGCCTCCAGCCTGCAGAGTCCGTCTGTGGGGATCCAGCAGGGGTCAGGGATAGGGGCTTGTTCCCATGGCGATGACTGCCCTGTTTAAATGGTGGCCCAAGGCGCAGGAACCGAAGAGTCCCGCTGCCGCCCAGCCGGCACACAGCCGCGATGATGACGATGATGAAGATGACACCGGGAAGGAGTTCATCCGACGTAACTCCCGTTTCTACCGGTCCATGAGGAAGAAGAAATTAGCGTCCACAGAACAGAGCGACAGTAAGAATATATTCAGTTCACTATAAGACCATATTACATTCAGTTTGAGTCAGGGTTTAAAAAAAAGTATTTAACGACTACACAGTTAGTTTGTGAGTCAGGTGGATCTTAAGGAATAGCAGCCAGCTTCACGTGATAAACCCCCATTCATTCCTTCATCATGTGTTTGGATAACAGAGTCTCCATGGTTCCCACAATCCCCTGACCTGGGTTGTTGTGGTTCTGTCAGAGAAGCGTTTGTGTTGTGGTGGTTCTGTCAGAGAAGTGCTTGTGTTGTTGTGGTTCTGTCAGAGAAGCGCTTGTGTTGTTGTGGTTCTGTCAGAGAAGCGCTTGTATTGTTGTGGTTCTGTCAGAGAAGCGCTTGTATTGTTGTGGTTCTGTCAGAGAAGTGCTTGTGTTGTTGTGGTTCTGTCAGAGAAGCGCTTGTATTGTTGTGGTTCTGTCAGAGAAGTGCTTGTGTTGTGGTGGTTCTGTCAGAGAAGCGCTTGTATTGTTGTGGTTCTGTCAGAGAAGCGCTTGTGTTGTGGTAGTTCTGTCAGAGAAGTGCTTGTGTTGTGGTAGTTCTGTCAGAGAAGCGCTTGTGTTGTGGTAGTTCTGTCAGAGAAGCGCTTGTGTTGTGGTAGTTCTGTCAGAGAAGTGCTTGTGTTGCTGTGGTTCTGTCAGAGAAGTGCTTGTGTTGTGGTGGTTCTGTCAGAGAAGTGCTTGTGTTGCTGTGGTTCTGTCAGAGAAGCGCTTGTGTTGTTGTGGGAGAAACACAGGCTCCACCGGTCCTGGTAGAAACCTGAAGAGCAGGTTCTGTAGCTGGCAGGGTAGCTGGCAGGATGAGAGGATGGCTGGATGAAAGCATGGATGGGGCCTGGGTTTCTAAATCTTCCAGCCCAGGAGAGATGGCTGGACTTGGAATGATGAATAATAATGTGTTTGTTTAACAGACACTTTTATCCAAAGTAATCTACGGGGGAAGTCTACCTCCTGATGTTCAGTCTAAAACGTTACCACTAAGCTATACCCAGTAATGGTCAAGTAAACTACCAGGCCAACCCCAGACAGGGGGTAGGACGTCAGATGCTTGATGAAGGACTTCCAAGATGTACTTTTTGGTAACATTTTACCAAATGTTAAAGCTGCCCCTAAACATGAGTCATGGCTGCAGTTTGCCAGGTAACTACCTCCCAAAATGTGTTAGATGTTTAGTTAGAGTTAGGTAGTGTGATGAGGGCAATTGCTTCATGTCTGACTGGTCAGCTGACAGGATCAGGCGCCCTAGTTAAACAAGAATATCAATAAAGAAACTGCCCATATAACCAACATGACCACTGTCATAAAATATACAAACACTTCCTCCAAGGTGCACTAAGTTCATGTACAGTGTTTTAGACAGGAGGCTTTTGTAGAGCAATGAAAGAAGTTGCATAACAAACAAGGATTTATGACCTGTGCCTGTGATCATCTTATCTCTCAGTGCTCTTTCGCACCTTATTGTAGTTGCACCAAAACCGTTGTCCAACTTATTACTTTTACAATTCATAGACAGTCTCAGACTATCGTGATCCTCTTATCCAGATGACCAAACAAGGTGAACTAGCAGTGCAGACAAAGATCTGTCCTTATGAAGAAAATTATTTTTTCCGACTGTAGCAAGTCCAAACTAGCAACTTCTTGAATCCAACCATCTGTCTCTTTCTGACTGAGACTAGAGAACATGCTCATTATCAGACTGCATGGCCAGCATGGGTAGGTGGAATATCTTTATGTGTTTTAAACGTAAATATGAATAGCTTCTTTTGTCCAGGCAGTTACGTAAGATTGTATTAGTGTGTTGAGCGGTATAGTGAGAGGCCCAGACATACAAAGTCTGTTTCAAAATGGTGTTCTTACCTCCACACCTACCAAACACCCCACAGGGTCAAGGGTCACAGTGGTGAGGGTGACCTGTCTGTCTGGTGAGGGTGACCTGTCTGTCTGGTGAGGGTGACCTGTCTGTCTGGTGAGGGTGACCTGTCTGTCTGGTGAGGGTGACTGCTGCGTGCTCGAAGACTAGATGTCCATAGTGTTCTAACATACTAACCCTGACCCTTCACAGGATGAAGGGAAACTGTTGAACCAGGAAGTGATATCTCTTCCCCTGTGTGTCTACCTGCGTGTAAAGGTTTCTGACTCGGAAACCCTAACCCTACCTATAGTAATAACATAGTAGTTAACTGAGAACTGCAATGTAGTTACTCTTCATTCCAGTTTAGACTTACCCTTTATAATATCAGTGAAACTTAGTATGGGAGAGGTTAGGCTTTCCAGAGTTAAGTGGAGGCTAATATTGATCTTATTTTGGTAGCACAACTTTCAACTGCCCCTTCACAACAAACATCCACTCACCCCTCTCTCCTACACGTTGACCTTTTACACTTTGTAATATATTCTACCACTATATATTCTAACACTTAATACCTTTTAATTACATAGCAGTTCCTATGTACCTACCATGTTGTGACAGATTTTGGTATGAAGTGACATGGTAGTTCATGAAACCTTTATGTAAAGTGTTTGAAGTTAAATGGTAGTTGTTGCCAAATGGGTTTTCACATTATCTCCTAGCAACCAGTCCATATGGTTGTCGCAGCGTCACCTCCTTAACACAACCTTTGAGCCCTAAATGTCTAACCAGATACAAGTGGCTAGAGTCCACAATAATCGAAACTCTAAGAAGTCAACAACTGATTAAGTTTAGACCGACCAGTCTTAAATTGATAAGAAATATTGTGAATAAAAACTAGAGAGGGTACAATTTCTGGGGGAAATTGTGGGGTGTGCTTGCGTCGGTTGCAAATGGGTCCGTTTTTTTACTGAAATTTTACAACTGATATTTCTGTATATTTAATATAAAAATGCATACTTATTATTTATGAAGATTGCATAGATTCAAAAGCACATATTTGTTCCTGCTAATTTACTATTCAAAATACTAAGAGTGACGTGTAGAATGAAATGGATAAGAGTGTCTACTAAATGACTAAATGTAAACGGTTGTCTGGTCATTTCCCCTGCAAGAGGGAATGCTGATAGGCTGAAGCGCCTGCAAGAGGGAATGCTGATAGGCTGAAGCAACTGCAAGAGGGAATGCTGATAGGCTAAAGCACCTGCAAGAGGGAATGCTGATAGGCTGAAGCAAGAGGGAATGCTGATAGGCCGAAAGCAGCTGACCAAAATTATAAACGCAACACTTTAGTTTTTGCCGCAATTTTTTATGAGCTGAACTCAAAGACCAAATATCTTTTTTTATGTACACAAAAGGCCTATTTCTATCAAATATTGTTCACAAATCTGTCTAAATCTGTGTTAGTGAGCACTTCTCCTTTGCCAAGATAATCCATCCACCTCACAGGTGTGTTACACAAACACAAGACCTGTAAGTGTGCATTACACACATTAAGATTGGAGGAGAGTGTGCACGTGTCCCTGGGTGTGGTAATCTACTAGAACACACAGGCTGCCCCTAGCAACGCATTCCTTTGTACAACTGGCTTTCAAAGTCATTACTGCCTTCCTCGTGTCTGACTGAAGTGTGCGTGTATTGTGTGAGAGTGTGTGTGTATTGTGTGAGAGTGTTTGTGTATTGTGTGAGAGTAAGTGTGTGTTTCTAAGAGAAGAAAAATTCAGATTCTTTCAACAATGGTTTCACCCTCCCTCACCATTTCTCACCCTTTCTCACCCTCTTCACCCCCTTCCCCCCTCACACCCCCTCACACTCCTTACCTCACCCCCCCCAACACACACAGCGTCTCCCAGGTCAGGGTCAGAATCCAGCAACTCCAGCAGGGGCCGCTCCCACCTCAGCCCCCCAGCTTTGCAGAAACCCCCCCGCTCCCCCCTGGCCCGGCGGTAAGCCTGTGCACACATACATACATACATATACACACACACATACACACATATATACACACATACACACATATATACACACACATACACACATACAGTCGTATGCAAAAGTTTGGGCACCCCTGATAATCTCCATTACTTTCATCTATAAAATGTTGGGCGTTTGGATGAGGAACGTCTTTGTCATATATATACACATACGTCATGGACAGTGATATTTTAGCCGTGAAATAAGGTTTATTTGATAAACAGAAAATATGCCATACGCATCATAAGAGAATTAGACACTTGCATAAATTTGGGCACCCCAACAGAAAAATCACATTAATATTTAGTAGAGCCTCCTTTTGCAAAAATAACAGCTTCTAGACGCTTTTTATATCCTCTGATGAGTGTCTGGATTCTGGATTGAGGTAATTTGGACCATTCTTCCTTACAATACATCTCCAGTTGAGTAAGGTTTGATGGGTGCCTAGCGTGGACAGCCCGCTTCAAGTCACCCCATAGATTTTCAATTATATTCAAGTCTGGGGACTGGGATGGCCATTCCAAAACATTGTAGTTGTTCCTCTGCATAAATGCCTTAGTGGATTTGGAGCAATGTTTCGGGTCGTTGTCCTGCTGGAACACCCAACTGCGCCGTAACTTCAGCTTTGTTACAGATTCTTGAACATTATTGTCCAGAATTTGCTGGTACTGAGTTGAATCCATACGACCTTCAACTTTAACTAGATTCCCAGTTCCTGCACTAGCCACACAGCCCCACAGCATGACGGACCCCCCACCAAATTTTACTGTGGGCAGCAAGTGTTTTTCTAGGAATGCTGTGTTCTTTTGCCTCCATGCGTAACGCCTCTTGTTGTGACCGAATAACTCCATCTTTGTCTCATCAGTCCACAGTACTTTGTTCCAAAATGAGCCTGGCTTGTTCAAATGTAGTTTGGCAAACCTCAAGCGAGCCTTTTTGTGGCGCGTGTGCAGAAAAGGCTTCTTCCGCATCACTCTCCCATACAGCTGTTCTCTGTGCAATGTGCGCTGAATGGTCGAGCAATGCACAGTGACACCATCTGCAGCAAGATGACCTTGCAGCTCTTTGGAGGTGATCTGAGGGTTGTCCTTGACCATTCTGACCATTCTTCGCCTTTGCCTCTTTGTTATTTTTCCTGGCCTGCCACTTCTGGCCTTAACAAGAACTGTGCCTGTTGCCTTCCATTTCCTAATGACATTCCTCACAGTGGAAACTGATAGCTGAAACCTCCGGGATAACTTTTTGTAGCCTTCCCCTAAACCATACTGCTGAACAATCTTTGTTTTTAGATCATTTGATAGCTGTTTTGATGCCCCCATTTTGCCACTGTTCAGAGGAGAATCAAAGAGAAGCAAAACTTGCAATTGGCTAACTTAAATACCCTTTCTAATGATTGAATGCACCTTTTTATGTAATTGAAGGCTTAACGAGTTAATCAGACTAACTATGTGTTGCAGTTAATCAGCATTTAGTAGGCAGAGGTATTCAAATCAAATAAATGATAAGGGTGCCCAAACTTTTGCACAGCCTTTTTTTCACATTTGATTTAATTTCACACAACTAAATACTGCTACACCAAATATCTTTGTCTGGAAAACACCCCAGCACTCAGTGTTAACTAGAAAAGTAATATTACAATATTATATTGATCTTTTTTGGTGAAGACAGGAAATTATCATGCAGCCTCAGAGGGGTGCCTAAACTTTTGCATACGACTGTATATACACACACACACACACACATATACACACACATACACACACACATAAATATATACACACACACACCTACAAAATCTCAGTAAAGTGAAAACAAACTAGTACCTGTAGCAGGTGGGTTAGGGTTAGGTAGTCGTGCCGTTCATCAGTCACTTCCTCCTGATCTTCCCCGTACTCAGGTCCTCTGACTTACAAACCTTTACTAACCTTTACGAACATCACTTTAACCAGCTACTACACCACTGAAAAGCTCTTCAATGGCATAGGTGGGCGGTGTTTATACTGGGGAGTGAGTTTATACAATTCAACTCGGCTACATACATCTCTCCAACATAAGCATCCTCTTTCAGCCTCTATGGAGGTCAAATACAAACAACAATTATACATCATGTACATATCATGAAATGTTTCACTGAACAAAACCCAGTGAAGAAGCACAAGCAGAACTGAGTGGCACTGCCTCTTATGACCACACTCTTCCTCCTCCTACCTTTATCTCCTCTTCCTCCTACTCTTCCTCCTCCTTTTCTCCTCCCCCATCATACTTTCCTAGAATACACCATTCCAACGCCGCGTTGCCAAGCAACGGGGACCCCCCAAAGCCCACGCTCTGCCTCCGACAAGGCCCCGGCCGAGGGAGAGAGGAGAGAAGGAGGAGGGGCCGGGGACAGAGGGAGGAGAGGAGGAGAGAGGACGGGAGGAGCTGCTTCCTCTGTCTCCAGCGGTCAGTGTGGAGGCTCTCCTGCCGACGCTGGACTGTTCTACCGGACGCACGCAGCTCCCGGCAGAGACATGGAGAGCCTATCACAGCGCACCGCCACAGCATGCTCCCTAGGGGGGGCCGGAGGGGACACACAGAGCCCCCGAAGACCCAGCACAGAGGGGGCCAGCGTGGAGGGGGTGAAAATCAGGTAGGGAGAAGAGGGGAAGAAGGGGGAAGGGGAGAGGAGAGTTAGAAGGGGGAGAGGGGGAGGAGGGGGCTGCTAGAGGAGGGGGTACAGGTAGGGGAGGGGGAGGACAGGAGGGGGAAGAGAGGGAGATGAGGGGGGAGAAGAAAAGGGAGGAGAGGGGAGGGGTGGAGAAGGAGTGGAGGAGGGGGATAGAGGAAGACGGGAGATGAGGAATAGTTATAAAGCTGAAAGGTCCATTGTTGTCGATGCTTTCTCATAAGCTTTCCTCCGTTCCATTTAAAATGGAAAATGTTACATTTAATTGTTTTGACACAGTGTTATAGATTCGGTTGTCAGACAAACATGATAATGCGGTTTAGTCTTGTCAGTGGAACACAGGTATGTCATAAAAGACTAAACAAACATGTTTGAATAAGAGTGACTGCTGCTATGTGGTAATTATGTCGTTATTCAGCCTAGTCTGAATTGCCTGTTCCTATTCCTGTCATCCCTCATGTTCACAGTTCTGCACTGCAGAATTTCTGTAACAAGTGTGACCTTGTGCTGCGGTGTCGTACCAGAAGGATGGAAATGCTTTTCTATTCCTTCTTGTCCTCTCCTCTGATGTTCTCATTGGGTGTTTTCAGTTTGCAGAGGGTACTGTTTGAATCGCCATTCCAGCTAAGATACTGCCAGTGACGACGTTGTTAGATATAGGTTAGGACCATTTTTACACAGGATTGCCCAATTTCTTTGTTTTGATGCAACTGTTTCTTCTATGTTAGGCTGCAACATAGCCTATCAACATTCCCTTTAGCACTATGACAACAGACCCCTGTACCATTCTACACTTCACTCTTAGGATTTCCAACCGACGCAGGCACACCACAATCTCCCCAGAAAGTTTATTTAGTTATTTCTTCTTCTTTCAGAATACTGAACAACGGAGAGAGCTCCTCTCAGATGAAGATCGATTCCATCTGCCACACCCTGAACATCGTCAAAAACATAGGTGAGAAGAGAGGAGGAGAGGTGAAGGTGAAGACACAGAGTGGAGGAGAGGTGGAGGAGAGGTGGAGGTGAAGACACAGAGTGGAGGAGAGTTGGAGGAGAGGTGGAGGTGAAGACACAGAGTGGAGGAGAGGTGGAGGAGAGGTGGAGGAGAGGTGGAGGTGAAGACACAGAGTGGAGGAGAGGCGGAGGAGAGGTGGAGGTGAAGACACAGAGTGGAGGAGAGGTGGAGGAGAGGTGGAGGTGAAGACACAGAGTGGAGGAGAGGTGGAGGAGAGGTGGAAGTGAAGACACAGAGTGGAGGAGAGGTGGAGGAGAGGTGTAGGTGAAGACACAGAGTGGAGGAGAGGTGGAGGAGAGGTGTAGGTGAAGACACAGAGTGGAGGAGAGGTGGAGGAGAGGTGGAGTTGAAGACACAGAGTGGAGGAGAGGTGGAGGAGAGGTGGAGGAGAGGTGGAGTTGAAGACACAGAGTGAAGGAGAGGTGGAGGAGTTGTAATGTTTCTTTCTCTGTATGTACTCTTCCTACTTCCTCGTCTCCTCGTGTCTCAGTAACACTCCTCTCTCTCTCCGTGCCGCTTATGTAAGTGTTAGCTCGGACGCCCACCTTGGTGAGTTTCTGAATATGACGGTGGTTCTTATGCAACATGTTCAAGGTCACCCTAACCCTAAACCCTCCTGGAGCACACAAACAACACAGGATGTAGAGACATACATAAGCTGTGCAAACTCAGCCTTTTTCCTCTGCAAGAAATCACCAGTTTCAGAAAAAATTCAGCTCACTTGAACCTGCCCCCTACCTACACCTACCTGCCCCCACCTCCCTCTCCCTGCCCCCTACTTACCCCCACCTGCCTCTCCCTGCCCCCTACTTACCCCCACCTCCCTCTTCCTGCCCCCACCCCCTGCCTGCCCCCCCTCCCTGACTCCATATGACACAAATCGTGAAATGGATTCAGCAGAATGCCAGCCATGCATGAGAGAAACGTTACAAGGGAACTGATTGTTCTTTGTACATGAAGTACATGAACACAGTGTCCTTCCCCTCCTTCCTCAGCCTGAGCTGGTAGTGGGCAGGGAGAGGAAGCCATGTTCTGCATTCATCATTGATCTGATTGCATGATCCCTTGTGTACTTTGCTTTGGATAAAAGCATCTTCCCAATGAATATGTTGTCAGTCTTTTAATTAATAAAATATTCACAGAGTGACATAAGTTATATTTGTACATGACTTTGTTATTATTATTACTGTGATCCTTCTTATTATTGTTATCATTATTGTTGTTAATACTATTCTTCTTCTTCTTATAGTTGTTATTATTATTATTATGATTGCTATTATTGTTAATATTATTGTTATTGTTCTCCTCCCTCCAGCCTTCCTGTACCAGGAGTACCGGGACACGTCCAAGCAGCAGGAGATCGAGCAGCGTCGGCAGCGTGACGGGCTAACGCCTGTCGGCCCGGCTGGGGCCACCTCGCCCCCGGCCCTGCAGCTGCAGCTGAGGAACAACTCTCGCTCCCTCAGCCTGTGGCAGAACCTGGAGGTCGTGCAGCACAGCGGGCTGCTGGAGCAGCTTCCCCAGAGGGAGATCATCATGCAGGAGGTGAGGGCGAAGGCTGAAGGTCATACCCGGGTGAGGGCGGGGGGGTCAAGGGGTGAAAGAGAGGGCCAGGTAGGTCAGTGAATGTGGTATGGATGTACTTTATAATCTATATTTTGGTGACATATTTCTGGTCCTGTCTCCCAGGCCATGTTTGAGCTGGTGACGTCGGAGGCGTCCTACTACAAGAGCCTGGAGGTCCTGGAGACTCACTTCCTGCGGTACCCGGGGCTGGTCAATACTCTCAGCCAATCAGACATGCACTTCCTGTTTTCAAATATTGAAGAGGTGATGAAAGCCAGTGAAAGGTAAAACGATGATTCATTCTGGGGTTGCTTTGTTATTTGGTATAATTAGGCCCTAGCTGTAGATACGTCAAATACTGCATTTTAGAAATAGAATACTGACAATACTGTTTAACAAGCCATTAATGCAACCCTTGTTTTGCTGTCCCTGTCTGATGATGTCACATCCTGCCAGGTTCCTGATGGACCTGGAGAACCGCATTGAGCAGTCGATCCAGATTTCCGACGTGTGTGACATCGTCTGTCTCCACGCCAGGGAGCACTTCCATGTGTTCATCACCTACGTCATCAACCAGGTCTACCAGGAAAAGAACTACCGACGCATCCTGTGGGTGAAACACTGTCTCTTACTGATGATGTCAGCTCTGTCATCTCTTGTGGTTCATGGTGGTGGGGTTTTGAGCATATGGTTTTTCAGGCAAAGCCATTCTGAAATCAGCAATTTTACTAACCCTAACACAGAATTGTGTTTTTTCATGGCTGACCACACAGACGTGACATGATATAGAACCAGACAAAAGCAATACAGCATTTATATTTCTGGGCCTAGTTTTACCACTGTAGAGTCAGACTGACAACATTCCGGCTGTCTGTATGCGGAACAGGACAGGCCACTGACAGACTTGTGTGACTGGCTGCTATGAGCACAATACAACCACACCCCTCTGCTATAATAGCATGCCGCTCAGTCATGTGTTCATAAGAGCAAAGGTGTGTGTGAGAAAACAAATCTGAGATCTGACAGGATGGCAGGTTCTAATGTAGAGATGGCAGGACGGCAGGTGTGTGTGAGAAAACAAATCTGACAGGATGGCAGGTTGTAACGTAACGTAGAGATCACCCTGTCTGACAGGATGGCAGGTTCTAATGTAGAGATCTCCCTGTCTGACAGGATGGCAGGTTCTAACGTAGAGATCTCCCTGTCTGACAGGATGGCAGGTTCTAACGTAGAGATCTTCCTGTCTGTCAGGATGGCAGGTTCTAACGTAGAGATCTCCCTGTCTGACAGGATGGCAGGTTCTAACGTAGAGATCTTCCTGTCTGACAGGATGGCAGGTTCTAACGTAGAGATGGCAGGATGGCAGGTTCTAACGTAGAGATCTCCCTGTCTGACAGGATGGCAGGTTCTAACGTAGAGATCTTCCTGTCTGACAGGATGGCAGGTTCTAACGTAGAGATGGCAGGATGGCAGGTTCTAACGTAGAGATCTCCCTGTCTGACAGGATGGCAGGTTCTAACGTAGAGATCTCCCTGTCTGACAGGATGGCAGGTTCTAACGTAGAGATCTCCCTGTCTGACAGGATGGCAGGTTCTAACGTAGAGATCTCCCTGTCTGACAGGATGGCAGGTTCTAACGTAGAGATCTTCCTGTCTGACAGGATGGCAGGTTCTAACGTAGAGATCTTCCTGTCTGACAGGATGGCAGGTTCTAACGTAGAGATCTTCCTGTCTGGCAGGACGGCTGGTTCTGTTGTCAGTCTGTGATTTATGACAATCCTCTGACAGATGGTCTGTCCATCTTGACGCCAGGCAAGTGAGCAAAACCAGAACCTGTGGGACTTTTAAGAGGTTTCTGCTGCCGTCATACCAGAGCAGATTACCTTCAAGCTGCACTGCAGCTCTGGGGGACAAACAAAGGCGATTGTTACGCTCTCCCCCTGGCCTCTATGCAAAACCCTCTTATGAGACGTGCACATTGACAACAGGATCAGGGCCCCCTGGTGGTTGGCTGACTGAACTGCCAGGAGAGGGTGACACATAAACAGGTTGTGGTGGATGTTGGGTCATACAAACAAAGCCTCATGGTTTGAATGCTGATGTTTGATCCTACCTGTTATGAGAGTTAACTCTGATTAGAACCTAACAGTCCTCTAAAGTCAGATAGAAAAGTTAGTTATACTTAATTGACTAAATCTGTTGGACTGTTTTTGAAGGTGATTGTTGGTGTAAACTGACCTGAGACGACTTGATGTGAGGCACACTGACACAAGCTACCAGGTCACACCTAAATAATATTATTGATAAGAAAATAAGTTATGGCTTTTATAAGACCTTCTAGACATCCAGAATCTTAGTGGAAATCAAGCTGACCCTTTGTAGAGACCACTCAATTGTGGTCTGTGTTTGTGAGACTATTCAACTGTGGTCTATGTTTGTAGAGACTATTTAACTGTGGTCTGTGTTTGTAGAGACTATTAAACTGTGGTAAAAAATTACCATGTACATTTTGTTATTGTTAGTAGAAGTGCTTTTTAATCCAAAGTGACGTACAAATAAGGCAACAAGATTTACTTTGTGTGTTCACTGCTAACCTTCCGACAATCTTCACATGGCCCAGACAGGGAAACCAGGCGTTCCGTGAGACCATGGCTGTGCAGGAGAACCACTCCCGGGTCCGAGGCCTGTCCTTCACCTCCTTCCTCATCCTCCCCTTCCAGAGGATCACCCGGCTCAAACTGCTGGTTCAGGTCAGTGAGTCAAACAGGAGCTGGTGGTTCAGGTCAGTGAGTCAAACAGGAGCTGGTGGTTGAGGTCAGTGAGTCAAATAGGAGCTGGTGGTTGAGGTCAGTGAGTCAAACAGGAGCTGGTGGTTGAGGTCAGTGAGTCAAACAGCCGCTCTGAACTTCCAGCATAGGAAGGGCTGTCTATAAATTAGATGTGTTTTGACACGTTTGGTGTAATTGTCCATCTGAATCCCAACTTGCTGATAGGAACAGCACAATTCTCGGTTGATTCTGGTGAATCACCGGCATGGGTTGAAAGTTGTGACTGTGCAGTGAATCTGTTTGTTTTTCCAGCCAGTTGTTGGGTGACGGCTGTGACAATGTCGAGGAAACACCCCAGCAGGGAACGGTATTATCAACGTCAGAGTTTGAGTGAGTCTTCTGTGTTGCTTCATAGAACATCCTAAAGAAAGCGGAGGAGGGCTCAGAGAGGGAGGCCAACGCCATCAAGGCTCACCAGCTGCTGGAGCAGGTAACCCTGGCCCTCATCCCAGCCCTCTTTATCCTCATCCTAGCCCCCATCTTCATCCTAACCCTCTTCATCCTAGCCCTCATCCTCATCCTAGCCCTCTTCATCCTAGCCCTCATCCTAACCCTCTTCATCCTAACCCTCTTCATCCTAACCCTCTTCATCCTAACCCTCTTCATCCTAGCCCTCATCCTAGCCCTCTTCATCCTAGCCCTCATCCTCATCCTAGCCCTCTTCATCCTAGCCCTCTTCATCCTAGCCCTCTTCATCCTAGCTCTCATCCTCATCCTAGCCCTCTTCATCCTAGCCCTCTTCATCCTAGCCCTCTTCATCCTAGCTCTCATCCTCATCCTAGCCCTCATCCTCATCCTAGCCCTCTTCATCCTAACCCTCTTCATCCTAGCCCTCTTCATCCTAGCCCTCATCCTAACCCTCTTCATCCTAGCCCTCTTCATCCTAGCCCTCATCCTAACCCTCTTCATCCTAGCCCTCTTCATCCTAACCCTCTTCATCCTAGCCCTCTTCATCCTAGCCCTCATCCTAGCCCTCTTCATCCTAACCCTCTTCATCCTAACCCTCTTCATCCTAGCCCTCTTCATCCTAGCCCTCATCCTAGCCCTCTTCATCCTAACCCTCTTCATCCTAACCCTCTTCATCCTAGCTCTAATCCTCATCCTAACCCTCTTCATCCTAGCCCTCTTCATCCTAACCCTCTTCATCCTAGCTCTAATCCTCATCCTAACCCTCTTCATCCTTACCCCAGTAGTTTAATCCCAACCATCATGCCTGGGATCATTAGGGTGTGGTCGCTCACACATGATCAACTAAACGCTTGGTTCTGACACTGGCTGTCACACCTGTCTCTGACTCCCATGGAATGATACCGGATAGAAACCATCACCTGACTCAACTCAATGGAATGTTGTTTCTAACTCGTATAGATCATTGTGGGGTTTGGTTTCGAAACCTGGAACTGCTTAAGATTCTTTGTTATTATTTTTTACGACACTCTACATTGAGGTTAAATTAACTACCATGTAACTGTATGGCAACACTTTACATTAAGGCAACACATAGCATTACTTAATAGCATTATTTAAGGAGGGGTGAGAGGGATTACACAAATAACTACAACATTCATTACAATCCTTATTTGAAGATTGTCTAGAGTGTCTGCAGATAGTTGTTTAACAAGGCAGGTGTTGCCCCTGTGTCAGTACAGGGTTTTATGATGCAGAACTGTGTTCTGTAATGCAGTTTCTGCCCCTGTGTCAGGATGCAGAACTGTGTTCTGTAATGCTGTTTCTGGGCTGTTTCTACACCTGTGTCAGTACTGTGCTGTTTCTGCCCCTGTGTCAGTACTGTGCTCTTTCTGCCCCTGTGTCAGTACTGTGCTGTTTCTGCCCCTGTGTCAGTACTGTGCTGTTTCTGCCCCTGTGTCAGTACTGTGCTGTTTCTGCCCCTGTGTCAGTACTGTGCTGTTTCTGCCCCTGTGTCAGTACTGTGCTCTTTCTGCCCCTGTGTCAGTACTGTGCTGTTTCTGTGTCTCTCAGATCGTGAAGGAGTGCAGCGAGGGCGTGAGGAAGATGAGTCGCACCGAGGAACTCATCAGCATCGAGAAAACACTGGAGTTCAAATCCAAGGTACTATAAAACACGAAATGTTTTATTCGTCAAATAGTCAGTGACAATGAAATGCTTAAGACAAGACTATGGTCAACGAGGTGGCAGCATTTAAAGAAATAAGCAAAATAGAGCTGGAAGCAGTGATGCAGGTTCCTTTTCAAAATGGCAGAATATTATACAAATGTACATTGCAAAAGGTCAATAGTTGGCCAACAAGAGAGCTAAATGTATTCATGCTAAATATGTCTTTGACTTGATTGATCAAAAGGTAAACTCAAAGTCTCCATGCAATTGAATATTTAACCAGCATAGAATTTCGAAATAACTCTGAATACCCTGTTGTTTATTTTCAAATTCACACAATTCCAAAAGCCATGTGAACCACGAGTACAGCTCTAACCTGTCATCCTTCCAGTTGCACATCTGATCAAGTTTTTATTCAACCTTTGACCTCCTCAGTCCGTGCCTGTCATCTCCCACTCTCGTTGGCTGCTGAAGAAAGGCGAGGTTCAGCAGATGACCGGACCCAAGAGCACTAGGACCATGCGGAGCCGCAAGCTGTACCAGCCCCTGTATCTCTTCCTGTTCAACAACCTGCTGCTCGTCACCAAGCGCAGCTCCAGGTCAGCTTTACAGTCTATCCCACAATGCACTGCAACCACAGGAAGTCACCCCACGACCACAGACAAGATGACAGAATCATCAAAGACTGGAAGTTCAAGACTTCTGTGTAAAACAAAAACAACACGTCTCTGGTTTGTGACTTTGTATCACAGAGCTTTGTCAAGATACTAATGTTGGTTATTTGTGTGGGGGTGTGTCTGTCTGATGTGTGTGTATGGTGTGTGTATGGTGTGTGTATGGTGTGTTTCCCATGGTAGTGGGGACAGGTTCCAGGTGCTAGACTCCTGTCCGCGGGCCATGCTGAGGACGGAGGACCTGGAGGACCAGGGACAGCTGCTGGCCAGTGTCTTCACCCTCAAGCTGCTGGAGAACCAGGAAGACCGGCAGGTCAGCTACATGCTCAAGACCGGCAGCATGTAAGCTCTCGCCTGCTGGCTTCAGAACCAACACCTAAAACTAACAACTGAGTTATCAACTGCAGATGCAGTTCTTGTAACCAATGTGTTGATCTCTGCCATGATCCTGCGGGCAGGAGCGACAAGCTGCGCTGGATCTGTGCTCTCACTCCTAACAGACGCACACGCTTCACATCCACCAGCACCCACCAGGCTGGTGAGCTCATGCCGCTCTGATGATACACACACACACACACGTTCATAATGTCAGTGCTGAACCTTGGAGAACTCTGTCTAACCTACAGGCCTCTTCCCTCTGATCCTCTCAGACTCTCCCCAGGTGCAGTGTATCCAGTCCTACCTGTCCCAGGAGCCTGACGAGCTCTCTATAGAGATGGCGGATGTCCTGAACATCCTGGAGAGGACGGTCGATGGTAAGAGAGGAGAGCTGCTTCATCTCATGAGCAAGGATCTCTGACACTCAACAGATTTTCTTTGCTTTGTTGGTCCTTTTTCATAGCACACACTCCTTTTGTCCTTCCTACACTCTCCTCCCTCTCAACCTCTCCTTCCCCTCCCTCCTCCCCCCCCCAGGCTGGATGATGGGAGAGCGGCTCCACGATGGTGAGCGGGGCTGGTTCCCCAGCCGTGTGGTGGAGGAGATCCAGAACCAGGAGGTGCGAGCCCAGAACCTGCGCGAGTGCCAACGGATCCACCAAGTTCAGGGGGGCTCCACCTCCGGGCCCAGGGGGGCTTCCAGGGGGGCCAGGCGCACTCCCAAAGTCTCCAACTTCTTTGGTACTTACACAGACCAGCCGGAAGACGACCAGTGAACCTCCAGGACCAGGAAGCCAGGGTGGTTGTGTGGTAAGGGATGTGGTTTGATTCAGGGATTGCACCGACAAATGTATTGCGCATCTGATTTTGTGCTTGATGCCGTGCTAGGCTTGCTGGTTCGGAGCACTTACAAACCTGCATGCCTAATATAAACTTCCTCTGAAATTTTCTGGGACTGAATTATCCTGCGACCCAGTCCCAGGCTGGTGATAATCTACGCATGAATGAACCAGCCTGTTTGCATGGAGAGCATGTGAATGTACTGTAACCAGCCTGTTCTTATGGCTAGGTATGGGTTAGCCTTCAACCCTAACCACACCTCCTGCATGGGTGTCTAGTCTAGTACTTCTGAAGCGCATCGTAAGAGAAGCAAATCGCCCTCAACAATGACTTGACAAATCCACTCTTTTGTAAAGAGAGACTTGTCTGTACAGAATGAACAAAAGTAAAAAGCTAGATATAAGCCACCGAGTCAAGAATGGAAATGAACCATGAATGTTTCAAGAATCTGTATATAATGAACGTATAATTATGAAAAAAGGAAGGTGCTAACTTTGCACGAGGGATGAATTAAGAATTTCAGGACTTTCACACATGTATTTTGGAGTTGGGTCCCTTGCTAACACACACAAATGTGCAATAATCCTGCTGGACCAGTCCATCCCCGAAACAAAAGCATGTGTAACACCCGAACAGATGTACCAGAACAGCAACCAAACCAGCACATGATACGTGTGTGTGTGTTGTGTTTAAGTTATGTACATGTTTATATTGTCTTAACAATGTTTAATGAAGAAATAATAATTACTGAATTACTGTCTCATTTCATTTTGTAAGATGTAATTGTAATTTATTGTTAATAAAAATTGATCTGAAATGAATGACTGTTGTTGTAACTGGGTTCAAACTAGTTTGACAGGTAGCTAACTTTAAGCACAGTTTTCCCAGCAATTGTGTTGATCTTGGAACATCTGTGTGAAAATCAAATAAACAGTGAGAAAGACAACTGAATTCTTCCTGTCCATGACCCGAGGGAGTTTACCATGCAGGATTAGTACACACTATTTTACACGTTTCTGATTGATTCCCACAACAGATGATTCAGGTTGATGGGGCTTAAAGGACCGGTCAACAGTGACCAGAGAACCGTCGCTCTAAACTTCTACCTCCTCCTCATTTACAAATACACCAGCACTCTCTCCCTAGTGTACAAGCAGAATGATTGCATCAGGTCAAGTAGCCTACTTTGTGCACACCACCCCCCCAAAAAAACCTCTGATGTTATCTCATAAAATAAATATCTCATAAACACAGAATATAAAAGTCTACAACAACAAAAAATATCTGAAAACCAAACCTCTATAGTGACCCCCTTGCTGAATGGATCACTTCCCAACTGGCCTAACTGTGACATACTGTCCCCAGCAGGCTCAAACTCTCGCCCTGCCATTCGCTGTCTATTTTAGCGACTGATCAAAATAGCACAGAGTCTCCTCAGAGTTCTGTTCAGCAGACAGTGTTGGGGTGTTGGTGTCTGGGCATGTGAGAGAGAGTGTGTGTGTGTTTCAGCTAGTGAGTGTGGGACATCTGTTGGGAGGTGCTTTTAATTTAGAGGGTTGTTTTGGGGTGAAGTGCGTGCAAGGGGGCCAAGATGGAGAGGTCTGGAGAAGAGGACAGCTCTGACCGAGGTTTCAGCAGCACGATGGAAAGGTGATGCAGGGGCTGGAGTTAGGGTTGGGGTTAGGGTTAGCAGCACAGGCTCTGTGACTGGGTTAGGGTTAACAGCACAGGCTCTGTGGACAAGACTGATTGTGACGGTCTGAACCCTCCAGGCTGGAGCGGAGGCTTGACGACATCAGCTGTCGTTTTGAGGAGATGGATGAGGAGGGGAGTCTCTTGCTGGAGCGACTGCAGCGCCACAGACAGGCCCAGCAGGAACATGCATTGGCAGCACTCATACGGGACAGGTGAGCTGGTTTGGAGAGTTTTTTTCTTCATCTTTGAAGGTTTAGGTCGGTTACAGGCTGTGGGCATCTGTGAAGCTGTCTGTGACATTGCTTGTCAGAAAGGGCTGAAGGAAATAACATTTGATGTGTGGAAAGGTGTTAGTGTTACTGTTAATGCTGTTGATCTCTGTCCTGTGCACCAAGCCTGTCTCCAGACGAGGTACGCCTTCTCTTCAGCTACGTGTCCGACACACTGCTCCGCTGCCACAGCCGAGTGCAGGAGCGGGTACCAGACCTGGCCCCCGGCCTGCCCACCACGGCCGCCATCCTGCGCCGGAGACTGAAGAACCGGCGTGTGGACGCTGCCTGGCGAGCCACCCTGGGGGAACTGGGTCTGATGGAGGCAGACGCAAAAGCACTCTGGGTTTTTTGTGACGCAGGGGTTCCAGTGCGAGTACGAGAGTGTGGGGAGGACTCCAGGCCAGCAGGGGGCGGTAGAGGCCATGATCAGGAGGTGTGTGCGGGACCAAGTGCTGAGAGACAGCTTGCTGAGGGCTGTGCAGGTGGTGGAGAAAGGCCAAGCAGGGGTGATCAAGACAGCAGGATCTGGAAAGCAGACACCATCTATTTTAGAGCTGATCAAACAGGAAGAGGGAAGACCGTAGTAACTGATGCATTTTTTAAATGATTGTGGAGGAGAACCATGCTTAAACAGGAAGTAAACTGTGGTTGATGTGGGTTTAAAATATCAGTCAAATAAAATCAACACGTTACGTTTAAAATGACTGTTTTCCCGTTTACAATGCACAGTTTGACGTCAGAGCAACACGGCCGGTTAGCTCAGTTGGTTAGAGCGTCGTGCTAATAACGCGAAGGTCGCGGGTTCGATACCCGTACTGGCCAATAGTTTTACTAACCCTGAATCAGTAACATTGTACCTCAGTTTAACGGTGCAACTCAAACCTATTGTTAGATTACCGTACCACAGCTCGTCTATATCCACGGCCGGTTAGCTCAGTTGGTTAGAGCGTCGTGCTAATAACGCGAAGGTCGCGGGTTCGATACCCGTACTGGCCAATAGTTTTACTAACCCTGAATCAGTAACATGTACCTCAGTTTAACGGTGCAACTCAAACCTATTGTTAGATGACCGTACCACAGCTCGTCTCATATCCACGGCCGGTTAGCTCAGTTGGTTAGAGCGTCGTGCTAATAACGCGAAGGTCGCGGGTACGATACCCGTACTGGCCAATAGTTTTACTAACATTGTAGCACAGTTTAACGGTGCAACTCAAACCTATTGTTAGATGACCGTACCACAGCTCGTCTCATATCCACGGCCGGTTAGCTCAGTTGGTTAGAGCGTCGTGCTAATAACGCGAAGGTCGCGGGTTCGATACCCGTACTGGCCAATAGTTTTACTAACATTGTAGCACAGTTTAACGGTGCAACTCAAACCTATTGTTAGATGACCGTACCACAGCTCGTCTCATTTCCACGGCCGGTTAGCTCAGTTGGTTAGAGCGTCGTGCTAATAACGCGAAGGTCGCGGGTTCGATACCCGTACTGGCCAATAGTTTTACTAACATTGTAGCACAGTTTAACGGTGCAACTCAAACCTATTGTTAGATGACCGTACCACAGCTCGTCTCATTTCCACGGCCGGTTAGCTCAGTTGGTTAGAGCGTCGTGCTAATAACGCGAAGGTCGCGGGTTCGATACCCGTACTGGCCAATAGTTTTACTAACATTGTAGCACAGTTTAACGGTGCAACTCAAACCTATTGTTAGATTACCGTACCACAGCATTTACAACTAAATTATACATACAATCTCATAATATAAACACTCAATACAAACGCAATACCTTATTTGTACGTCTTGCACATTACCCACAAAAGCCACGTCACACGATAAAAAAGAACGGGCTCGTCCGGGATTTGAACCCGGGACCTCTCGCACCCAAAGCGAGAATCATACCCCTAGACCAACGAGCCGCTATGCAATTGTCGGTTTTCTAAATAATTATAATTTTCAAATATGTTCATGAGATGCTCTGTTTCTCATTGTAGAGGGTTTTATACTTAATTAGCGATTCAACGTTTCATGTGGTAAATTATTATTGGTGAAAATCCCTAGAAGAAAGATAATTTAAACTACCACAAAATGTGCACGCGGTCAGAAGATGGTGCTAGTTGCACGCTTCCAACCGAGTTTCCAGCCTAGCGTAAACGTGCGCATAGTTGCATTGAAACTTATTGGAGAACAACTACCTACACACCATCTTAAACTTTAAATAATAACGTTTATACATTAGAGTCACAGACCCTTTTTTCTACATTAAATAAGTGGACCTCGTGGCGCAACGGTAGCGCGTCTGACTCCAGATCAGAAGGTTGCGTGTTCAAATCACGTCGGGGTCATTGATTTTGACTGATTCTCAACATCAAACAATCTTTGTATTGCTGTTATAGCCCTTTCTAAAAGCAATGTCACAGTCGTCTTCACGCATATGGTTTAATATGAAGACAAACCATGAAGACACATTGGCTTCTGCTTTTCCATCAACATCATCGTTCTGTGTGGTAGCTTTACCTGCATATGCTATTATTTAGTCATTGTATAGTTTTAACATGGGAAAGTGTGTATTTAACAAGACGTTTAAAAAAATCTGCTGTCACCAGTTACAGCTAAATGAAATTATAAAAGAACGGGCTCGTCCGGGATTTGAACCCGGGACCTCTCGCACCCTAAGCGAGAATCATACCCCTAGACCAACGAGCCATGCTGATTAAGCACGAAATTTGGCTTTCAAATATTGTTGTACTCGATAATTTATGAGGAGTGAAAGGGTTTTGAAATGTTAAAAATGCAATAGAGTCCAGCTGCAGCCCCGGAGACACAATAGAGTCCAGCTGCAGCCCCGGAGACAAACACCCTGGCGTGACAACAACACCCTGGCGTGACAACAACACCCAGGCGTGACGGTAACCGTGGTGTGACGGAAGTTATGTGACGGAAGTTATCAGAATAAAATAAACTTATAATGTATCAGAATAAAATGAACGTATTTGAATAAAATGAACGTATTTGAATAAAATGAACGTATTTATCGCTGAAATTAACATAATACAAAAATAACAACATATTTCGACATGTCAGTAACCATTTTTACAGTTTAAAAAGTTTTTATTTCGAAATGCCAGGAAATGTCAGTAACCGTAATTGTTTTGTTATGTCTAAGAGAATCAAATTGTATTTTTTGTTAAGGATATCATCACAATTCGATATAAATATACATTGACGCAATGTATTTCTAAGTGTATTATACAGTTTACTCATTAAGTAAATGACCATCGGTTCACCTAGGGTTGGGGTTAGGAGAAAGTACCAGGGCTCGGTTCACCTAGGGTTGGGGTTAGGAGAAAGTACCAGGGCTCGGTTCACCTAGGGTTGGGGTTAGGAGAAAGTACCAGGGCTCGGTTCACCTAGGGTTGGGGTTACTTCCATGAACGAAGTGCAGCTGGATACTGTTGGCTAATTTTTCAAAAAAAGGGCGCGGTATTATAATATTATTAGGCTATATCCGAATTTAGCGAAAAGTAAATAAACCACGGCACGGCTTTAACATGAATATTACTCAATACATTAAGTACATTGACATTCTCACTTACTTCCATGGTTGATCTTTGGTTTCTGATAGCGATGTGTAAAAAAATCCCTTCCGTCACACCACGGTTACTTCCGTCACGCCTGGGTGTTATGTCACGCCAGGGTGGTTGTTCTCCGGGGCTGCAGCTGGACCCTACTCCGGAGACAAACACCCTGGCGTGACGGTAACCGTGGTGTGACGGAAGTTATGTGACGGAAGTTATCAGAATAAAATAAACTTATAATGTATCAGAATAAAATGAACGTAATTTAATAAAATGAACGTATTTATCGCTGAAATTAACATAATACAAAAATATTATTGGTGTTGTTGTCACGCCAGGGTGTTTGTCTCCGGGGCTGCAGCTGGACTCTATTGGAGTACTCCACCGTCTCAGCATCAGTTCCTCTGCTGAACGACAGGGGGCAGTGTGGCACAACAGAAACAACTTTCAAGAGTGTATGCATAGAGGTAATATTAAGTAGAGAGAGCCAACATCGTCTTCCAAGATGGCGTCCCCATTCATTTCTATGAAAAGTGCTCAGTGGCGCAGTGAAGCAAGCTAGAGCGCGAAACGGACAGCGCCATCTTTCTACTTCCGTGTCTTCCGGTCTAAACTAGGAAAAAAGTGAGCCCATAGCTTTTAACGGGCTCACTTTTTTCCTAGCTCCAAGCTGGCTCCGAGACTCGTGCACGCTTGCAAATAGCTGTACACGTCATACTTTGCGACAACCAGTCGCGAGCTTGTGAGCTGGAGCTAAGGCATTGCAGAAAACTGTCAGAATGTGGTACAAGTCCGATCAAGAAGCAGATACATGTGAACTTACGAAAACCAATACTGTAATATTATACGTGCAATGCCTATACGTTGTTCTTTTTGCTCCGTGTTTTTAGTTTGACTGCTAAGTATTGTGTTGGATTAAAGAAACTGCAAGCTATTTGGCTCCGTCGTTGTTCTAGCTCGGCAAAGCAAGCTAAATTAAGCCTACAGGCTATAGCCTACCTATGTTACTATTATAATGATGATGAGTGTTGCTTACTATTACTAGCTTATTGTTAATGCCATCGTTGTAGTGTTAACTGACATAAAGTTCTAACAATATAACGACCATAACAATATTGTCGTTATCAGACATGATTTATTCATCTTCGTCTTTGCTCCAGAATAACATGTTATCTACAATGACGCCGTAACATGCCACGATATTATAACTAATTATATTAGGCTATAATTAGCCTACTTTGTCATGCAATTAGAATAATCGCGTTCATTAGCCTACAAAATGGTTAAATATGCTTTAAAATAACGGAAATAAACTCTACAAACAACCGTCATGTATATGTGCAAGCATTTGTAAAACGTGCTACAATTAAGGCAGGCAATTTTAGATTACCAAGTCCTTTCTCCTTGTTCTCATTCAGCTCAGGTAAATCAGCACTTTCTGATGTTCCCTTGTGTGCTCGTCCCTTGTTAGTATCCGCGAACACGTTTCGAGGCAACTTTTCTTGACGTAAGCAAATAAATGGGGTGCTAGTTTACCTATTTCGGATTGGTTTCAAACATAGCAAAAATCTGGAAAAATTATTCTATGAAAAAGCTAGTAGTATGAGCCAGGTTCGAGTATCGAACAAAAATTATTGGGGGAGATAGTTTTGTAAATGTTGACTGGAGTTAATAGATTAAAAACGACCGGAAGACACGGAAGTCAAGTCGAAGATGCAATACCACCTACATCCACCGGGGCCGTTGCTTCAACCCAAGGGGCGAGGGGTGGGGGCTTGAGTGTATGGCTTCAGCCTGGAGACTCCCGTGTCATGCCCTCCGTGCCCTCCCGTGTCATGCCCTCCCCGAGCTTCTACTTTTCAAAGTAAAAGCTCGCGTCTGGTCCACAATGTCTCAGAATCAATTTAGAATTGTTTTTATTCGCCATGTAGGTTGACACAAACACGGAATTTACTGTGGCAGGAAGGTGCAAACAATAAACATATACAGATCTTAAATCAGAAGTTAAAAAAGTACCGTAGTCTAACTAAACCTAAACAATCAATAAAATGTCAAACAATTTAAAATATATGTAAAAATAAGGATATAAAAATGAATGGACAATGGTGGAAATTAGATAAAGGTGTGCGTAGTTCAATAAGTGTCGGATGGACTTATAATAGATAGCCTAATTAAATATCAGTGGGAGTCCTTGGGCTTGTTGAAGAGGCCAGTAGCAGATGGAAAGAAACTTAAGGCGTGATGGACCAAAACCTCTTTCCTACTTGGTGTTTTTATACAGAAAACAGTATAACTGCGATCATACAAATGAATACAATACTAAATATATGTGTATAAGATAAATGCAGACTATCGTGCTAAGGAATTAAATACTTTAAAATACTTGTCCGTCTATAAAATATAAGCAGACTATATAGACAAACTAAAAATCCATTCCACGTCTGCAGCCTCCCGTCTCATGCCCTCACCTTCCTGATGAGCAATTGTATTTGCAGCAATTTTCCAGTGAAGTGTGAAAACAATATAGAATATAAAAAATTAAAAGGAGTCTTGGAAAGAGTGTAATATGTTTATTTTTGTATACTTGTGTGTTCAGATCCTCGTTATCCCTCCAGGATTTGTTTTTGTAAAGACACTGATGTGTAGGCCTACCTTAAGGAAAATCACAGAAAGAAACCATCAAAGTCTGCAACCATAAATTGCTGTAGGTAACGTTTGGCTAATATTCCCGAACAAATGTCAACATAAACAGCGAGCAGTTTTAAATGGAAGTCATCGCAGGTTTCATCAAATATAGGCTACGTTAAATCAACATTAACATCCATAAATCAGCAAACTATATGTATGGCTAAAATAGTTAATTTAACAGTTTGAACGTTTTTCAACTGATTGCAACAAACGTGCTCACAAACGTACCCGTGACTCCATCTGGAAAATAATTCGCGATTTCGTATTTTTGACCCTCTGAACTTACCGTTGGACAGGCCTGGGCAAAGTGGGCATGAGACGGGAGCAGGCTGCAGCCCATACCCATCTCACAACTTTTGAAGCAGAAAAAACATGTCCGTCTCATAGAACATGTTTAGAAAATATCCTTTATTACTTATAATGTACACTGTACAATCCATTGTAATATTATGATACAACAAGATTTCGCTTCCTAAAATCTCACATCCGACAACAAGTTATTTCCTCAGTCTCTCATTTTTAAACTTTCACATGTTTTTACCCTCTCAGTTTTTAGAATCCATTTGAATCCAACAGTGATTCAGTATACATATACCAAAAAATGACTATAAAACATGTGTTATCACATTCTTCTATCTCAGCTTTATAATCAACACTACAGGGATCTCTCCTCATGGTAGTGTCTCACTCATTTAAAACGGTCAAGTGATCTTAAACTAATCATTTGTGCATATAAATACTGATTTTAGATTACTTACAAAAAATTAAATACAAAAAAACAACTCACTAACTCACTATCATGGCAATGTTCTATTCAATCAATCATTTATAAATCAATCAATGAATCAATCAATGAATCAACAGAGATGAAGTGGTATTTGTGATTGTTCTCCTTCTGCAGTATTGACTATCTAGCATGTGCAGCAGATGTCTGAATCCGGGTGACTGGAGACACCATGTCCTAGTGCAGCTGGTCTACAGGACTTAGCAGCACTGCGCTGGTGGAAGGAGGCCTCACCCTCTGAATCCATCTCAGGTAGAGTCCTAGTGGTGATCAGAGGAGGGCTGGTCCCTTACGCCCCAGGGTAAATACCCCAGGGTAAATACCCCAGGGTAAATACCCCAGGGTAAATGCTCCAGGGTAAATACCCCAGGGTAAATACCCCAGGGTAAATGCCCCACGGTGTGGATGTGGATTGAGTCAAGCTGGCTCCCCATGTTGGTTTGTGTTGTTGTCAGGGTGTTGTTGTCATGGTGTTGTTGTTGGTGCGTTGCTAATAATGCCGCACTCCACTTCCACTACCCCCCCACCCCACCTCCACTACCCCCCACAACCTCACCTCCCCTCTAACCCTCCTCACTCCACATCCTAACCTCCCTACTCTACCCCCATCTCTATTCCCCCCCCTCTACCCCCCCATCCTCCCCCTCCCTCCCCTCCTCCCCTCCCTCCCCCCCTCCCCCCCTCCTCCCCTCTACTCCATCCTGTCATTCCCATCCCCATTGATCTGCACCACACACTCCTTATCCAGGGGCTCTTTGGAGTGGGTGGTGTCAAAGTGCTGAGTGCTCACCTTGTACCTGCCCAGGCCGTCCAGCCCTGCGGCCGGCACAAAGCAGCGCTCCAGCTGGATCTCCTGCCGCAGATACGACGTCCTCTTCTGGCAGGCGTCCCCGGTGCCCTCCTGGGACGCAGTGAGGAAGACCACCAGCTCGAAGTGTCCGGCGCGGCCCTGGCGCAGGGCGGGGTACAGCGGGCTGTGGCGCTCCAGGAGGTGGTAGAAGGTGAGGGGGAAGATGAAGAAGGGGCAGGGCTGCGAGCCCAGATGGTCCAGCTGGAAGTCTAGAGCTGTCTGGTGCAGGGCCTGGCCGTCGCGCTCCTCGTACAGCACGGCGCTCACCTTTACCTGCACCAGGGGGCGCCGCAGCAGGTTAGCAGCGCGGAACATGAGGCAGGGCTGGCCCAGGTGCTGGCCCACCAGGGCCTGAGGGCTGAACTGGATAGCACCTGCCCGCTTCTGGGGGCGGGCGATCTTCGCTACGAAGGCGCCTGGAGGTAGGAGATGGTGGGAGGAGGAGGATGGAGAGGAGGAAGATAAGTCAATGACTGGATTTCTACAGGCTACAGAAAAATACTTTTTTTTCTCTCTTCTCCGATGATTCTAGATCGTCATTTTCAGCTTTGGATTCAGTGTCATAATTAACAATAACTCACTCATCTGTATCTTTCTGATAAGCATTTAACATTAAATTAATATAAAATATTTCACCATTTACCAATATTTGAATATTAACCATAAAAAAACCCTTTCCCATTTCCTACAGTGAAACCCCTCATAGGGTGGAAGGCTGGACCCTCCTCTTCCCCACCTGTGATGAAGGCCTCCAGCATGAGTCCCAGCAGCATCTGCACGGCCAGTAGCACGATGGCGCTGGGACAGTCTCCACTGGGAAACATGGTCCCGTAGCCGATGGTTAACTGTGTCTCCAGCGAGAAGGAGAAGGCTGCTGTGAAGGAGGTGATGTGTTTGACACACACCACGTGGCCCTCGGGCGGAGCGTCATGGTCCTCCACCTCCAGGTCTCCGTTCAGGTGAGCCAGCAGGTACCACAAGCAGGCGAACAGCAGCCAGTGGGCCAGGAAGGAGGTACAGAAGGCCAGCAGGACCCATCGCCAGCGCAGGCTGAGCAGGGAGCCCCATAGGTCCTGCAGGGCCAGCAGGCAGGCAGATGCCCCTGGCCAGGGCCCGGGGAGGGGCGCGGGGGGGCGCAGGTTACACCGTCCGTCCTTGGTGACCAGGCGCTGGCAGGTCGTCGGGGACAACAGAGGCGAGGACTGAGCCTTGGCGTCCGGGCCGTGGTTGCTGCTGCTGTTTGGTCTGGTTGTCATGGTGACGGGAGGCGAAGAGGGGGCACGGGGTTTCCGAGGCGACACGTCGGGGGTGACGAGGAGATCTGCCCAGAAAACACAAGTCATAAGTACCGCCGTGTGTGTGTGTCAGTAGGAACGCTCGGAGACGGGAATCATGCGATCGATCACCCAGCTCTGCGTCGTTCGTCTTGTAAAGTTATGAGGAACAGTGACAGAAATAACCATGCAGCTGAACACAGTCTCTGTTTCTGTGTCAATATTGTTGCTGGTGATTAGAGAGGAGGCCGGCGGGGGGGGGTAGGCTGTGGGACCAGCGCCCTGCAGCGCAGGAATGCGTCTCTTCTCTGTGGGGAACGGAGCTCTTACTACTTACTCTAATTGCACGCTAAACTGGCTGGATCTCTTTCATCCGAGTGGTACGCAAAAATGAATGACACACGACTTGTGCATAACGTGACATCGGTCGCACATCTCTGTGTCTGTAGTGCACCGGAGGTTGTCCCTGGTGGGCCAATGGCGGATCCCGAGGGAGAAGGGCCCCGAGTCCTGAGCAGGTTGTGTGACTGTTGCAGGTATACCATACAGGGGGATTCACCAAAACATAAAAAATTATAGAATTAACAAGGAAAATAAAGTGCCTCTAAGAAGGTGTGAGCCACGCGCCACAACACTGCAGGTGCTGGGACTTCTGGGTAAACATGCAAATGTCTGCTCGCCTTGCTAATGAACAATTAATTAACAATTGACAGGGTCTTAAACATTAACATGTAGTCATTTAGCAGACGCTCTTATCCAGAGTAATTTACAGTAAGTACAGGGACATTCCCCGAGGCAAGTGGAGTGAAATACCTTGCTCAAGGAAACAACGTCATTTTGCACAGCCAGGAATCGAGCCAGCAACCTTCGGATTACTGGCGCAATTCCCTAACCGCTCAGCCACATGATTCTCCTTTTAACAATCAAATTAGTAGATTAAACTGTAAAATCCATCTGGAACAAATGGGTCTTCCAGCCATGTAATCCCAGAGGACCCTGCAGGATCATGTGGTCATGCAGGGGCCCTTGAGCGCTGGTTAAAATAGTCAGAAGAGAGCTGGTGTCTTCAGTCATGAGAGCGTCTTTAACAGACTGGGGGGCCCATTTAATGTGTTAATGTCTTAAAACATTTGAAAAAGATGGTTTATGATGGTATTCCAGCCTACTGATTTCAGAACATAAGAGAATGTTCTCATCATTGCAAACAAAGACAGACTAGTGTTTGTAGCATTTGTGTAGCGTGTGTGTAGCTGGCATCTGTGTAGCTGGTGTGTGTGTAGCTGACGTGTGTAGTGTGTGTAGCATGTGTGTAGTGTGTGTAGCTAGCATGTGTGTATGTGTTTGGCTGACGTGTTTGTAGCGTGTGTAGCTGGCATGTGTGTAGCATGTCACATGGGCAGCATATGGCTTTGAGGTTGAGATATCAGTAACTACCGCTAACCACCGCTAACCCTAACCACCGATAACCACCACTAACCCCAACCACCGCTAACCCTAACCACCGATAACCACCGCTAACCCTAACCACCGATAACTACCGCTAACCCTAACCACCGCTAACCCTAACCACCGCTAACCACCACAAACCCTAACCACCGCTAACCACCACTAACCCTAACTACCGCTAACCACCGCTAACCCTAACCACCGATAACCACCGCTAACCCTAACCACCGCTAACCCTAACCACCCTAACCACCGCTAACCACCGCTAACCACCACTACCCTAACCACCGCTAACCACCGCACCACCGCTACCCTAACCACCGCTAACCTAACCACCGCTAACCACCACTAACCCTAACCCCCAACTACCGCTAACCACCGCTAACCCTAACCACCGATAACCACCGCTAACCCTAACCACCGCTAACCCTAACCACCGCTAACCCTAACCACGCTAACCCTAACCACCCTAACCCTAACCACCGCTAACCACCGCTAACCACCACTAACCCTAACCACCCTAACCACCACTTACCCTAACCACGCTGTCCTTAGATCATCAGTAGCCCAACTGTCAGCAGTGACAAGCATCTGCTAAACGAGTAAATAATTGTTGGAATGCTGCTTCAGCATTCCAAGTATTGTTCTTTGAATCTTTATTCAAGCATCTTCTTCTTATTGTTGGAATGCTGCTTCAGCATTCCAAGTATTGTTCTTTGAATCTTTATTCAAGCATCTTCTTCTTCTTCTTCTTCTGTTTCTTCCGCGACACCTTTCAGCGCCTTCAAATCTTCAGCTATTAAAACCGTTCAGATATCAAAAAATTCAGCCGTTTCAGGCCATGACTGCTATATCTTTTCAGCTTTGTACCTCTTATGCTTGAATTAATATAAATCAATATTCATAATATTTTTAACATGGTTTTCCAATGGAGTTTTTTTTCAAATCCTCTCAATCCTCTTAAACGTCTTCAACTTTCAAATCCTTCTTCTTCCTCAATCCTTCAGCTACAGCCACCATTTAAACTTTAAAATGTTGACAAAACCCTTAACTATTTTTAAAAAAATTCAGCTTTTTGATATCTATTCAACTTTTTTCAATATCACTGATTATGTTTCATGACTTTTTCAAACCGTTTCTGAGATTTACATGGGTGTGTACGTGAAAGCCTAGAGTGCAGACTGAAACGCTTAGAGTGGAGGGGAGCTTCAGATGTCGTTGAAAAAATATTTCTAGATTGCCAGCATTGCCACAATTTTCGCTCTTCATGCTTCGTTTTTGGATCAATATGTAGCTAATTTTGTGTTGGTCGTAGACAGTTGTCTGTGGAATCCAACAGACGTACATATTTGTTCAGAGCCCCACGAAAGCGAGACATAGTCCAACTCTCGCCCCATAGAGTCCAATGCAAATCTGATGAGAAATTCGTCCGAGAAACCAAAAAAAACACGATTTAGAAACTGCCGGTAGAGTCGTATTTCTGACCGCGCAGACATATAAAGGACATGTCTGGTTTTGGCAGAGTCTTGGGTCTCGGAAAATATCCTTATTTTTTGGATTGGACGTATAGTTTTGCGTCTAGGTTAACTTTTCTGAGGTGTGGATTCGAGGTAGAGCTACATTTCTGGTCTCTGCCCCCAGCGCGTTAGCAATATTAGCTGCACCATCACCGTAGCAACCACACAGCTGCTGCAAATGACCAACGGAAAAGCTGATATTCTATAATGGCCTTTAGATGGCGCTAAACTGCCAAACCTATTTGTTATGCTTGCCAGGGACAGAACAGCTATAGGCTACTATCCCAACTATAATTTCAGCTGTTAAAACTATAATATTCTTGTTACGAGCAAGTTACTGGGGCAAAAACTTTTTTTTTAAACAATGTCAATTGTTGCTGTGTTTGGCTGTTCGTCGACATTGGGGAAGAACAAGTTGTCAAAAGTTTACATTTCCTATAAAAACGGGACAACGAGATGACTGGGTTGCTGTTTGTTGATCTTTTAACGCTGTTTCAATAGTAATATTGGTGTTAATACCGTTAGAATAGCGTTGATTTTCAATATTAAATAAGGGTGCAAAATAATGATGGGTCAACATCAGAGTCTGACGTTGTTTCAATGAAATTAGCTTGTTGATTCAGCGTAGTTTCAATGAACTTTGCTAGGTTATAATACTGCTTTTAAAAGGTGGTTTGGGGTGCCATAACTTGTCATGGAAGTGAATTTCCAATCATGCCTAGCATCAGTGGCGATGTGTCCTGGCTTAGGTTACTGACATGCATTTGCGCAACAGGCAAGGGATCCACCTGAACAATCAATATAGCCTACTTCAGTAGAGATAACTCGGTTGTGGATCTGGCACTGCATGCGACGCGTAGTCCTAGGATATGGCTAACAGGCATGTAACCTATGTCTATGATGCCTGATGGCTAACTATCATATCCACCTGAATTTTAACCCTCGACCATACACTGGGTTCAGAAATTACAGACCGTGATGTAAAAACAGCAGATCATATTGAACATTTATCGGTGCATTTATTAATTATTACAATTTCACAGCAACAAGTAACCAGTAGCCTATATACCCGCTACACATCTCCCGACCGTTGCTTTATGCAAGCATTAAGCTGGTATAGGTCTTTTTAAGCCGACGTCTGTCTTAATATGTACTGACTCCCATAAAAAAATATTTGTAGGCATCAGACTTTAATAGGCTACAATAACCTCTGACTGTAAGCGCACTCTACCAAATATTATTATGTAGTATAGCTACTATTTGAAATAGTGGTATGACATCGGGATAGGTTAGCTCTAGCTGTAGGCTACCTTAGGTATGCTATCAATTTCATCAGCCTAAAATAAATGATAGCCCAAAATAAATAACGTTCTGATCGAGTGGGTCGGTTAGGGGACACTATTCGATGTATCGCTGCCATTCACAGCCAATTAATTGATGGTAATATGGGCTAGACATGTTGACTCGATGGTAAAGTAGCTAGCGACATATGTTGGAAACGCGCTAGCCGGATGTAGTTCAGGGCCTTACGTTCGAAACGGATCTGTTATTGTTTACGTTCCAAAAAAGGTCTAACTACTTCAGCTTCCACACTGAAATTCTATTTCTTCGATACGTTCACAACGTCCAAACTTACGCTCCATGCTTTTTATTAACACTGGTTTGCAAGGAACGTAAATGATCTTATTGTTTTGTAACTTTCCTTCTAATGCCGACTAACAGTCTAGCTAGAGTCATTTGCTCAGTAAGGTATGTTGATATGTATTTGAAACTTATTTGAGACATCCCAACCTAGAAAATCTTCCACCAGACGGATAAGACACAGTTCAGCTTCCACACTGCCTCTTTTGTGCGACACACACATTTTTTTTAATGAATTTAAGCTTGCAGGTATTTTTCTCATTTCTGTATTTTCAGCCATTTAAAAAATGTATTTCAGATTTCAGCATTCCAACGCATTTTCAGCAGGAAATGCTCTTTCTAGTTATTATTATTCTGTTTCTTCATTGACACTTTTCAGCGCCTTCAAATCTTCAGCTATTAAAACCGTTCAGCTATCAAAAAATTCAGCAGTTTCAGGCCATGGGTGCTATGACTTTTCAGCTTTGTACCTCTTATGCTTGAATTAATATAAATCAATATTCATCATATTTTTTACATGGTTTTCCAATGGAGTTTTCTTTCAAATCATTTCAAACTTCTTTAAACTTCTTCAACTTCCAAATCCTTCTTCTTCCTCAATCTTTCAGCTAGAGCCACCATTTAAACTTTAAAATGTTGACAAAACCTTAAACTATTTTTAACTAATTCAGCTTTTTAATATCTATTCAACTTTTTTCAATATCACTGATTATGTTTCATGAGTTTTTCAAACCGTTTCTGAGATTTACATGGGTGTGTACGTGAAAGCCTAGAGTGCAGACTGAAACGCTTAGAGTGGAGGGGAGCTTCAGAAGTCGTTGAAAAAATATTTCTAGATTGCCAGCATTGCCACAATTTTCGCTCTTCATGCTTCGTTTTTGGATCAATATGTAGCTAATTTTGTGTTGGTCGTAGACAGTTGTCTGTGGAATCCAACAGACGTACATATTTGTTCAGAGCCCCACGAAAGCGAGACATAGTCCAACTCTCGCCCCATAGAGTCCAATGCAAATCTGATGAGAAATTCGTCCGAGAAACCAAAAAAAACACGATTTACAAACTGCCGGTAGAGTCGTATTTCTGACCGCACAGACATATAAAGGACATGTCTGGTTTTGGCAGAGTCTTGGGTCTCGGAAAATATCATTATTTTTGGGATTGGACGTATAGTTTTGCGTCTAGGTTAACTTTTCTGAGGTGTGGATTCGAGGTAGAGCTACATTTCTGGTCTCTCTGCCCCCAGCGCGTTAGCAATATTAGCTGCACCATCACCGTAGCAACCACACAGCTGCTGCAAATGACCAACGGAAAAGCTGATATTCTATAATGGCCTTTAGATGGCGCTAAACTGCCAAACCTATTTTTTATGCTTGCCAGGGACAGAACAGCTATACTATCCCGAACTATAATTTCAGCTGTTAAAACTATAATATTCTTGTTACGAGCAAGTTACTGGGGCAAAAACTTTTTTTTAAACAATGTCAATTGTTGCTGTGTTTGGCTGTTCGTCGACATTGGGGAAGAACAAGTTGTCAAAAGTTTACATTTCCTATAAAAACGGGACAACGAGATGACTGGGTTGCTGTTTGTTGATCTTTTAACGCTGTTTCAATAGTAATATTGGTGTTAATACCGTTAGAATAGCGTTGATTTTCAATATTAAATAAGGGTGCAAAATAATGATGGGTCAACATCAGAGTCTGACGTTGTTTCAATGAAATTAGCTTGTTGATTCAGCGTAGTTTCAATGAACTTTGCTAGGTTATAATACTGCTTTTAAAAGGTGGTTTGGGGTGCCATAACTTGTCATGGAAGTGAATTTCCAATCATGCCTAGCATCAGTGGCGATGTGTCCTGGCTTAGGTTACTGACATGCATTTGCGCAACAGGCAAGGGATCCACCTGAACAATCAATATAGCCTACTTCAGTAGAGATAACTCGGTTGTGGATCTGGCACTGCATGCGACGCGTAGTCCTAGGATATGGCTAACAGGCATGTAACCTATGTCTATGATGGCTAACTCTCATATCCACCTGAATTTTAACCCTCGACCATACACTGGGTTCAGAAATGACAGACCGTGATGTAAAAACAGCAGATCATATTGAACATTTATCGGTGCATTTATTAATTATTACAATTTCACAGCAACAAGTAACCAGTAGCCTATATACCCGCTACACATCTCCCCGACCGTTGCTTTATGCAGGCATTAAGCTGGTATAGGTCTTTTTAAGCCGACGTCTGTCTTAATATGTAGCCTACATGGTGACTCCCATAAAAAAATATTTGTAGGCATCAGACTTTTATAGGCTACAATAACCTCTGACTGTAAGCGCACTCTACCAAATATTATTATGTAGTATAGCTACTATTTGAAATAGTGGTATGACATCGGGATAGGTTAGCTCTAGCTGTAGGCTACCTTAGGTATGCTATCAATTTCATCAGCCTAAAATAAATGATAGCCCAAAATAAATAACGTTCTGATCGAGTGGGTCGGTTAGGGGACACTATTCGATGTATCGCTGCCATTCACAGCCAATTAATTGATGGTAATATGGGCTAGACATGTTGACTCGATGGTAAAGTAGCTAGCGACATATGTTGGAAACGCGCTAGCCGGATGTAGTTCAGGGCCTTACGTTCGAAACTGATCTGTTATTGTTTACGTTCCAAAAAAGGTCTAACTACTTCAGCTTCCACACTGAAATTCTATTTCTTCGATACGTTCACAACGTCCAAACTTACGCTCCACGCTTTTTATTAACACTGGTTTGCAAGGAACGTAAATGATCTTATTGTTTTGTAACTTTCCTTCTAATGCCGACTAACAGTCTAGCTAGAGTCATTTGCTCAGTAAGGTATGTTGATATGTATTTGAAACTTATTTGAGACATCCCAACCTAGAAAATCTTCCACCAGACGGATAAGACACAGTTCAGCTTCCACACTGCCTCTTTTGTGCGACACACACATTTTTTTTATGAATTTAAGCTTGCAGGTATTTTTCTCATTTCTGTATTTTCAGCCATTTAAAAAATGTATTTCAGATTTCAGCATTCCAACGCATTTTCAGCAGGAAATGCTCTTTCTAGTT